>CM050168.1:208208546-208442253 GCA_027410445.1 Discoglossus pictus | reverse complement strand
GGGGGTTGAGGAGGGAGGTTGAGGATGATGAGGGGGGTTTAGGATAAGGAGGGGGGTTTCAGATGAGGAGTTGGAGTTGAGGATGGGGGTTGAGGATGGGGGGGTTGAGGATGAGGATGGGGGGGTTGAGGATGAGAACGGGGTTGAGGATGGGGAGGTTGAGGATGAGGATGGGGGGGTTGAGGTGGGGGTTGAGGTTGAGGTTGAGGAGGGGGGTTGAGGAGGGAGGTTGAGGATGAGGAAGGGGTATTAGGATGAGCAGGGAAGTTTAGGATGAGGAGGGGGGGTTGAGGATGGGGCGTTGAGGATGTGGAGCGGGGTTTAGGATGAGAAGGGGGGTTGAGGATGGGGGGTTGAGGAGGGGGTTGAGGAGATAGGTTGAGGAGGGGGGTTGAGGAGGGAGGTTGAGGAGGGGGGTTGAGGAGGGAGGTTGAGGAGGGGGGTTGAGGAGGGAGGTTGAGGATGATGAGGGGGGTTTAGGATAAGGAGGGGGGTTTAAGATGAGGAGGGGGGTTGAGGATGGGGAGGTTGAGGATGGGGGGTTGAGGATGAGGGGGTTGAGGATGGGGGGGTTAAGGAGAGAGGTTGAGGAGGGGGATGGAGGAGGGAGGTTGAGGAGGGGGGTTGAGGAGGGAGGTTGAGGAGGGGGGTTGAGGAGGGAGGTTGAGGAGGGAGGTTGAGGATGAGGAGCGGGGTTTAGGATGAGGAGTGGGGGTTGAGATGAGGAGGGGGGTTGAGGATGGGGCGTTGAGGATGAGGAGGGGGATGAGTAGGGGGGTTGAGGAGGGAGGGTGAGGATGAGGAGCGGGGTTTAGGATGAGGAGGGGGGTTTAGGATGAGGAGGGGGGTTGAGGATGGGGAGTTGAGGGTGAGGAGGGGGTTGAGCAGGGGGGTTGAGAGAGGGGGGTATAGGAGGGAGGATAAGGAGGGAGGATGAGAATGGGAGTTGAGGAGGGGGATTGAGGAGGGTGATAAGGGAGGTGGAGGGAAAGAGACACAGGGAAGGGAGGGTGAGGGAAAGAGACACAGGGAAGGGAGAGGGGGAACAGACACAGGGAAGGGAGAGGTGGAAAGAGACACAGGGGAGGGAGAGGGGGTGAAGAGACACAGGGGAGGTAGAGGAGGGGAAGATACACATGTGAGAGGATCTACAAAGAGGAGTGGTACAAAATCCCTCCTGAGATGTGTGCAAACCTGGTGGCCAACTACAAGAAACGTCTGACCTCTGTTATTGCCAACAAGGGTTTTGCCACCAAGTACTAAGTTGAAGGGGTCAAATACTTATTTCCCTCATTGACCTGCAAATTAATTTATAATGTTTTTGTTGAGATTTTATAGATTGACAATTTCTTTGTCAGTGAACAAACGTTCAAAATCAGCAGGGGATCAAATACCCCCCCCCCCCCTACACTGTATATATATATTACATATATACAGTATATCTATGTATATATATATATATATATATATATATATATATATATATATATATATATATACATATATATATATAAGTTGTGCGGGCCTCAGCTGTGGCGCTCATTGCACATGCGCAAGCCCGTAACTTTTAACATTGTGTGACCAACATTTGTAATGAAGACAACTATTATATGTGATATGTAATATACATATATATATATATATATATATATATATATGTAAATTATTTTTATTATATTGGGGGGGGGGCAAGGGTATTGAGAATTTAAACACAGAAATGAAAAAAAAAGGACACTACAGCAATGGAGCCCAGCAGAACAGGGCCCCGGAGAATTGCACTGGGTGACCATCATCATGACTTCAATAAAACATACAGGTTACACAAAACCTGTAATGGGAGAGCCTATTGAAACCCCCGTGGCATATGAAAATTCAAATTTCCCGCTGCGGGTGTTCAAATGACCTGTGGCACGCAAACAGTTAATCCCGCCGCTGGGGTACTACAAGTACCTAATATTAACCCCCCTATGCTTCAGGATGTATGCCATTCTAATTGGCTGAAATCTGATTGACAGTTATTTCAGCCAATAAGAAGGCTCCAATGCATTTTTCATACTGGAGCTTGCACTGGAACAGCCATTTGTGGTGGGGAGCTCCTCAAGGGAGGACCTCTGTCAGTTCTAGCTTTTTTTTTTTTTTTTTTTTTAGAGCATCAGTTTTTGGGGGGAGGGCCCTTTCCTGGCCCAGAACATGAGGACATGGACTTTAAGCAAGAAAGAAGAGGACTGGACCTTCTACAAACAACATGGATAGCCCAACTATTCGAATGCAGGAGAGTGAGGACAAGGGCATCGGTGAGCATTACTGGAGGGTCATTTTGGCAAGTTAAGTGCCATTAATAACCCTTTTTTGGTGTACTGTTCTTTATTTATGCTTGTAAGTTGTTTTTATTTTTGTAAGTAGAGGGTGTTTTTATTTTTGTAATTAGTGGGTAAGATAGTTAATTGTAGGGGTTAATAGGGCAGGGTAGGGGTTAATATGGTAGAGGGGGTTAGTAGGGTAGAGGTTAACAGGGTAGGGGTTAATAGGGTAGGATAGGTGTTAGTAGGTTAACATAGGGGGTAATAGGATAGAGGGAGGGTTAATAGGGTAGGGGTAATAGGGTAGGGTAGGGGGTAATAGTGTAGAGGAGGAGTTAATAGGGTAGAGGTTAATAGGGTAGGGAGGGGTTAATAAAGTAGAGGGGAGGTTAAAGGGGTAGGGATTAACAGAGTAGGGGTTAATAGGGTAGGATAGGGGTTAATAGGGTAGGGTAGGCATTAATGGGGTAGAGGAGGAGTTAATAGGGTAGAGGTTAATAGGGTAGGGAGGGGTTAATAGGGTAGAGGGGAGGTTAAAGGGTAGGGATTAACAGGGTAGTGGTTAATAGGGTAGGTAGGTGTTAATAGGGTAGGATAGGGGTTTATAGGGTAGTGGGGGGTTAATAGTGTAGTGCTTATACTTAGGGTAGGACCCTCATGGCACTTCTAATATTAATGTTATAGGGGTTACTATTAGGTGCCGCCACAGCAGGGATTAATTATTATTGCAGCACGGTTCTTTAAAGGACCCGCACAGCAGAAAATTTAAATATTTAAATCCTGCGGTGGTCCGCAAATCTTTTGTTGGTAGCTAAAAGACGTTACGGGCTACATTATGGGCTCCAGTAACCAACTGCTGCTTAATTGAATAGGGGCCATATTCATCTATATGATCAGCATTTCTTTTTATCTATTCAATTCACATAAATTCTCATTTTGTACCACCTACAAATGTCCTAAAATCTAACTGTAAGTCTATTATCATAGGGATTAGGTAATTGGCCAATTCTTAATATTTAGATTTCTTTCAAAAAAAAAATAGAACCTCATTCAATTGAGCCCTCTGGAGAAGCGGGCGTCCGTATGGGAGCCGTAAGTTATTTTGCTATTCAATTGGCGTCTGTTTATGGGCTCCGACCGGGTTACGGGCTCCGGCTTCCGATTCCTTGAGATGGTTAACATTGCAAGTTACAGCCTCCCGAAGCCTTTGATCTTTCATGGCCGCAAGAGTTACGATCCCAAAAATCGCAAATCGTCATTCAATTGCTCCGATTCCCCAAGCCTGCAAATGTTTTCACACCGGTAAATGGCAAATGTAGAACATTATCCTATGAGTACTAGAGAGGACCCACAAAGGGGTTAAAGACATATACTGTACATACACTGTAAAAGCAAATAAAAAATCAATACTGCACTGTAAATAACAGGGAAAGTGATGAAAGACATTAGAATGAATTGCACAACAGCCTCAAGTCCGCAAATCGGCAACCAATCCGCTTGCTTAATTGATAATTTCCTCACCCTGAAATGCTACGTACGAGTGCATGGTTTACGGTCTCTGATTTCGGCCCGTAACTTGCGGGCTTGATCAATTGAATAGCACCATAACTCGACTGCGCTGTGGGCCCGCAGCAGGCCCGCAGACATATGGCCTAGATCATGGGACTTGAGGAGGCCGAAGTGAATGAGGTTCATAGTCTGCAATGTATAAAAAGTAAAAAAAAGAAATATAAAAACTTGCCTATTCCGAATAATACAATATTTCTGTTTATAAATACATAATTGCTAATTTAGATGAATCATTCAATAACTGTGTCCTAAAATAGGGTTTTACACCATGTAAATCTGATCTGGACACATTGACTATCCAGATCTCTGTAGATGTTATTGCGCCATAAATAAGTTATGCTAAATTATTTTTAGAAATCCCAACATATTCTTGCTCCTTTTAATTTACTATTTTCTTTTGAGTTAAAGTTTCTGTGAATAGAAGTTATATTTTATGAACAATTATTTCTACTGTGTGTTTCATCCATGGGTCATTATATGTGGACATTTTGCTTCTGTACATATCAAGTAATGATGGATTTTGGTGCAAATTATGAAACCAAAATCTTGCATTGTCCCGGTGTCAGAATAGTAATATAAATATGTATTTATTTCAAAATTGATTTGGTTTGAGTCCTCAAATTTAAAGCCCTCCTTCCGGGAAGCTTGGCTTTGATCAAAATTCAACCTGTGCTGATCCAGAAGGGTTATTAGGGTTAAAGCCAGAACCAACAAAAAAGGCCATATAAGAATGGAGAGATAACAGATTATCACATATATAGTTGTGAGCGTACGAGTTGTTGCTAACGCTGCGGGCTCGCGTAGCGAGCCCGCGGCCCTCGCAAAGCGAAGCGAGGGCACTGGGCGAGGGTCTCAGGTCTCAGGTCTCAGCGAAGTGAGGGCCTCAGTTGCTGGCATGGAGCGCCGAAGGCGCTCTATGCCAGCAACTGCGACCCTCGCAAATTTCACGTCGCAACCCAAAGAGCACAACACACACATTACGACACTCGCAAACAACATACGACACACGTTCACACACATTACGGCCTCGCAACACTTGGACGCAACTCGCGAACATTACAAAATTAAAAACCCAATACATACACACAGCACATACATAAAAACCTTACCTACACCAAGAGGGAGCACCCAGGACCTCAAAAATGCAACTTAAACCTTAATTTTACTCTAAATAAAAGAGTTTAGACAGTAAACAATTTGCTAAGCGACACAAAAAATGGCCGACGAACAAAACTAAAATGAGGCTAAACACGCAAACACCATACGAGACACGTTACCACACATTACGACCTTGCAAACATCGGACGCAACACGCCGACATATAAACATTTAAAACACAATAAATACACACAACACACACATAAAAAGATTACCTACAGCAAGAGGAACCATCCAGCACTTCAAATAAACAAATTACACCTTCATTTAAATAAAAATAAAACACTTTAGACACTAATACAATCGCTAAGCGAGAGAAAAAATGGCCGACGAACAAAACGAAAACGAGGCTTCAGACGTAACTATACTACACCTAATCGCAATGATGAAACACATACTATGCGGAGCGTATCACAATCATATTAAACACCATTTTGACCACTACTACGCACAAAATGGCGGATGGAACGCAAATTGTAAGCTGGAACGCAAATAGCGCACGCGTATTGCGTTCTAACGGTCTAACTTTCCAGAATTTTCTACAAGTTTATAAATACTGCCTATTTTACACAAAAAAATAAATTTCTCCTCAGGTGATGAACGGAGTGACTTCATAGATAACTGCTGCTTTTACTTGAGAAGACAATTCTTTCATAATTTACTACTTTACACTGTGCAAATAACAACTGAGAGGTAAGCTATATTATATTACATTTTATTATCAAGACAGGACAAAAAAAAAAATATTAACTAGGAAAATGTGATTTATGTAGTGACATGTGACACGCACATTTATGTCTATCATGTATAGTCACATGTCACACACATATTTATGTGTGTAGGCCCACAAAAAAAATAAGGTTGATTTAACAAAAAAAAAAAAAAAACATAATTCAATATCAAAAAGAGGTTTATGTATGATGTGACACGCACATTTATGTGTATCATGTATAGTGACATGTGACACGCACATTTATGTCTATCATGTATAGTCACATGTCACACGCACATTTACTTCTATCATGTATAGTCACATGTCACACGCACATTTATGTCTATCATGTATAGTCACATGTCACACGCACATTTACTTCTATCATGTATAGTCACATGTCACACGCACATTTATGTCTATCATGTATAGTCACATGTCACACGCACATTTATTTCTATCATGTATAGTCACATGTCACACGCACATTTATGTCTATCATGTATAGTCACATGTCACATGCACATTTACTTCTATCATGTATAGTCACATGTCACACGCACATTTATGTCTATCATGTATAGTCACATGTCACACGCACATTTAAAATATGATTCATGTATAGTGATTTGTCACACGCACACAAAAAAATTACATTGAACTCTGGAAATGTGCTTCATGTATGTGACATATGTGTGTAGCCCCCACAAAAAAGAATGTTAATTGAAAATAATTACAGAAGTATATTTAAATGACATTAATTTAGTGCAATTCAATAGATCACCTAAAGCTCAATCTTTCTACTTCTTTTAATATTCAAACAGACTCTGCATCAACAGCACCGTGCATTGTGAAGCACAATCCCTTTTAAAGAACAGCAACAAAGAAGAACAGGTAAGATATAAAAATACATTAGATGCTGAAAAGCCCATGCTTTGCTAAATAAAAAATAAAAATTATACAATTAAATATTTCACTTTCTTTTTCAAACAGACACTACAAGAAGACCGGCGGATTAAGATTGCCAGGAGGGGACCCTCTGTCATTCGACACTTCAATCAAGGTAAAGTATTAAGTATAAAAAAGAAACGAACCATGAGCCTCATTCAATTGTGAGTTGGCCAATTGAATAGGGCTCTATATAAGCACATAACATATTTTTTATACAGAAATTTTTAGTTAATGAACTTCGATACAAAATCAAGGTCTTCACTAACTAAAAACTTCGGTCAAAAAATATGTTATGTGCTTATATAGAGCCCTCTTCAATTGGCAAAATTGCAATTCAATGAGGACCTATATATCTTTAATGGCCGAGGGCCTCATTTAAATGTGATTTGCCCATTTCAATAGGGCTCTATATAAGCACAGATTATATTTTTTTTATGAACTTTTTAGTTAGTGAAGACCTTGCTTTTAGATACAAGTTCACTAACTAAAAACTTCTGTAAAAAAACATGCTCTGTGGTCATATTGAGCTCTATTCCATTGCCCAAAACCCAATTGAATGAGGCCCCGACAATATAACAAATGCAGCAACCAAAGGCCCTCATTCAATTGCTATTTTGGCCAATTCAATATGGCTCTAAATAAGCACTTTTAGGCCCTCATTCTATTGCGATTTTGCAAATTGAATATGGCTTTAAATAAGCACATCACATATATTTTTTAAAGAAGTTTTTAGTTAGTGAAAACTGTGCTTTTGGATAGATGATTAATAACGAAAAACTTCTTTAAAAAATATATGTGAGGTGATTATTTACACCCCTATTCAATTGGCAAAATTGCAATTGAATGAGGGCCACAGTATGCAACATATGGTACACACAAAGTGGTACACACAAAACAGGATTGTAACAAACTCACACAAACACATAGCAACATTTTTTATTTATTTAAAAGACATTTCACTCAAACAACATTTTCAATTTTATGTTACAACAGATACTGCGCGAAGACAATCGGACGAGGACTTTCAGCACAGGACCAGACCATCGGACGAGGACTTTCAACACAGGACCAGACCAGCGGACGAGGACTTTCAACACAGGACCAGACCATCGGACGAGGACTTTCAACAAAGGACCACAACATCGGACGAGGGCTATCGCCAGAGGACCACACCATCGGACCACGACTTTCAACAGAGGACCAGACCATAGGACCAGGATTTTACACATAGGACCACACCATCGGACGAGGACTTCCAACAGAGGACCAGACCATTGGACAAAGATTTTCAACCGAGGACCAACAAACATTCGGATTTAAATCACACTTCAACCAGGGTACAGTATAATAAGTACAAAAGGAGAAAACTAAAGAAACATGTTTCATCTGCATCCGTGTCAACTGAAAAAAATAAATAAATTAATGACTATGTCCCTTATTCTATTTAAATTGCCACTATGCAATACATTGATCAATAACCATATCAATGTTTTTTTTTGCAAAGAAGTTTTTCAGTGGTAAACATCTATCCACAAACAAGGTTTTCAATAACTAAAAAATTCTTGCAAAAAAAGATGTTAACTGCTTATTTACAGCAGTACTCAATTGGCCAAATTGTTATTCAATGAGGCCAGGAATTATAAATTTTAAGTAAATATAACTGATACATTAATGATTTACCTTTTATTTCTCAATTGTGCACAAGAATCTTTAACAGTAATTACAAACTTCAATATACCCATTACATTTCTTTTTTGGCCTTTACAGATTAACATGGCTACTAACGAGAGCAAACAAGAGAAGAAAAGACGTCAAACTAGAGAAAGACAAGAGAGATGGGCCGCCCAGCAGACATACTGATAAATGCTGTTATAACTTGCCAACATCAAATGAGGTTGCAATGGTGTTTCAAAATGATGAAGGAGAACCACCATTTCAGAGAGACATTAGAATATATCCCAGAAATGATGAGCAACCTTTCATTAATATAAGTATCTTAAGTACAAATTTAGATCCAATGTCATATCCAATATTTTTTCCACATGGGGAAGCAGGTTGGCAACCAAAATTAACCCTTCAGAGTTACCCAAATTCTAAAGTACAAGTGCAAAATAATATTTCCATGCTTGAATTTAAAGTGGCTCAAATTGCCATTCGAAATGGATTAAATCCGATTTTATGTGGTGGAAAACTAACACAACAATGGATCATTGATTCCTATTTGCAAGTTGAGGCCAATAATTTAAACTTCATAAAATATCAACAAGATAAACTACGTGTAGAACAGTATTGTGGATTGATGGATTATGTCGCTGAGGTTGCTACAAGGGGAGACATGACAGCTGGCAAAGCCATCATTTTACCATCTTCTTTCCAGGGATCTCCTCGTAATATGCAAGAAAGATACAATGATGCCATGGCTATTGTGACAAAATTTGGGAAACCAGATTTATACATTTATATGTTCTCCACAATGACCAGAGATTACACACAATTTGCTAATTGGCCAAACTGCTTCCGATAGACTAGATTTAGTGGCCAGAGTCTTTAAAATCAAAATAAATTTATTAATACGTGACATAACCATTACTCAGTTATTTGGCAAATGTCTGACTTATGTTTATACTATTGAATTTAAAAAAAAGAGGACTTCCACATGCATACATTCTTATAATACGTCAAGAAAAAGATAAGTTAGATACTGGTGACAAAGTGGATTCAGTCATTATTGCTGAACTACCAGATCCAGAACTACATGGTAGACTATATGAGATTGTTACTCATCGAATGATTCACGGACCACGTGGAGATATTAATCCACAGTATGGAAAATAAGAAATGTACAAAAGAATTTCCAAAAGATTATAGAGACAAAACTTATGCTAATTGTGATGGATATCCATTATATGGAAGAAGAGAAGGACAAACTGACATTATTCGCGGCAAAAACGTCGACAATAGATATGTGGTACCATACAATCCACATTTACTCATGAAGTATAATGCACACATTAATGTTGAAGCCTGCACTTCTATAAAATTCATAGAAGCCTGCATTAAATATGTCTACAAATATATTTACAAAGGCTATGATGCAGCTACTGTAGTTGTCAAAAGTGATGAAAATAACGAAAGCACATGATGAACTTGCATCTCATGTAGATGCTCGCTATGTGAGTGCGCCGGAAGCTATGTGGCGTCTTCTAAAATTTGAAATGCACAATCAATCACATTGAGTATATAGATTAGCTGTCCATTTGCCACAAAGACATTAAGTGTATTTCCATGCTTAAAAGCATTAATTGAAATCCAAGAGGTCTTTTTAACTCATGTATTAAGTTGTGCAAGTTTTAATCTGCCAGATCCAGGTCTTATAGACAACATCAACTTTGAAGACTATGACATTCAGCTACAAACAGAAAGAACAGAAGAAAGACTTGCAACTTTAAATACATTACAATTGCAAGCATTTAATGCAATCAAAAATGCCCTAGATGATGACATGGTCAAAGAGCGTTATTTCTATCTGGATGGACCTGGTGGATCAGGAAAAACTTATCTATATAGTTTATTGATGAGTTTTGTACGAGCACAAGGTCAAATAGCGCTGGCATTTGCAACCACTGGAATTGCCGCACTTTTGTTAGAAGGTGGAAGGACTTTGCATAGTGGATTTAAACTGCCAGTGTCTATTTTGGAAACATCAGTGCTGGATATTCGAATTACATCATTACAAGCAAAAAAAAAAAAAGTAAATTATTTATAATAGATGAGGCTACAATGATGTCATGCTATGCCCTACAATGTATTGAACGTTTGCTTCATGAAGTCATGGATAATACTTTGTCATTTGGTGGAAAGGTAATGTTGTTAAGTGGCAATTTTAGACAAACATTACCTGTCGTTGTACATGGAAATTGAACCAACATTATTGAAACATGTATAAAGTCAAGTACCCATCTTCAATTACAACAAAATATGAGATCAGAAGGAGAAAATTATTTCAATGATTGGCTTATTACAATTGGGGAAGGAAAAACAGAACAAATCCAAAATTTACCTGAGGACACTGTGCACATCCCAGCTCATATGATTTGCAAACAAGATCTTATATCGGCTATATTCGAAATATATAACGAGGACTATGCAGAACTTGCTAACAAAGTAATCCTAACATGCAAAAATAAGGATGCATTGCTCCTCAATAATAAAATATTTTTAAAAAATTAATGCACCACAACAAAAATTATCACAGTGCTGATTCTGTACTTGGTGATGACAAAGAAAGTCATGCAAACTTTTCTACTGAATTCATAAACTCATTAACTCCTTCTGGAATGCCACCACATATTTTGCAGCTAAAGAAAGATGCAATTGTCATGTTACTGCAAAATATGAACCCCCAAAAAGGCCCATGCAATGGTACAAGATTAATTGTTCAACAATTAAAGGACCATTTCATAGATGCTGAAATTCTAACTGGTACCCATAAAGGAGAGAGAGTTTTCATACCAAGAATAGATTTGTCACTAAGTGAAAGTAGTCTCCCTTTTGTGCTTCAAAGGAGACTATTTCCCATCATCATGGCATTTGCCATGATCATTAATAAATCACAAGGACAAACTTTCAAATCTGTGGGTATATTCAACCAGCATTTGCACATGGCCAGTTGTATGTTGCCTTCTCAAGGTGCAAGAATCCACAGGCTATTAAAGTTTACATTGAAAACAATGAAAGTCAAGGTGATTTATTAGATGATGGACTCATTTTTACCAAAAACATTGTCTACTATGAAGTACTGTAACTTTAATTCCAACAAACACAACACATGCCACAGAAACAGCAACCAAAACAAACAAATTACCTGTACAACAATTTAACAACAAAAAACAAAATAAAAAAATACAGAACGGTGGTTTTATTTCAATAATTACGTTTTATGTCACTCACAATCTTTTTATACCACCTCTATTTCCATAATAAACTTTATACAATGGCAAAACACTCAGGGCCTCATTCTATTATCGGCCATAAAACGTCCGCAAGGCTGCAAGGATCTCCTCTTACGGCCGGCCGTATATCTTGCAACCGGCCGTAAGCTCAGAAATCTTTAAAGTCAAAAATAAATTTAAGACAGCACTGTAAAGCTCTGTAAATGCTAGGGATTATATTGGGGGACATGAGGATTAATAGTAACCCACTCTCAAGCTTGCACATCAGCCCAAATCCGAGTTTACATTAACTGTTTATTTTCCGGCCGCAGCGTGGCCGGGTCTGAGGTGCTCCAAGCACTCTGGACTTTTTACATGGATATTTGACAATTATAAAATATATTTTTTTTTACGGATTTGAGTATAGGGGAATGTTGTGCTATTTTTGCTAACACCTACAATCACTTTATAGTCTCCTCAGAGTGCAGGATGCCTTTATTTCTGCTTTATAATGTGCTTAATTGGTGCTAGCGGGACCTTTTTCCTGCAAGTAAGCTGCGGCTCGCTTTTAGCCTTGCAGAGAGGGTTCCCGGAGCAATAGAATAGCAACCGGGCTTTTTTTGCGGCCGAAACTCTTGCGGCCGTTTTAGATCAAAGGCTTTCCTCCGGCGCGTGCGGCCGCAAGGGATAGCAAGGAGCCGGTCGCAAGCCTGCCGGAATCCCCGGTCTGGGGGAATAGAATAGCCAAATAGCTTGCGGCCGGTCTTTGCGGCCCCGCATCTCCTACGGCTGTTAATAGAATGAGGCCCTCAGAGAACAGTGGTTACACATCGCGAACAAACTTTAATGTCTCACGTTCTCTTTTTAGAGAACCACTATTTCACATAGGAAACTCTATGTGCCATTTACAACAATTACAACACCAACAAACAAATGTCAACCATTAAAAAGCACCAACAACAAAATAACTCATTACCATTTCATGGAAGTAGTCTTTTTTCATGATTAGCCCCACAAAACACTTGCCTTGCATTTTAAAACAATTCCAGTTCAAATGTTAATTAAGTATGTTACTGTTTACAATGTTACAAGTTTAACAAAAAAAAAAGTTAAAATTCGTTAATTGCAGATATTTGAAAGTTTATGTTAACAGGAGGAGGACATTTTGTTATACAATGTAAATGTAGCATTTGATGCAAAATATTAATCCAGGGAGTAATCCGATCGCCTGTTAATGGGGTCAGGAAGGAATTAATTTTTTTCCACTTTGATACAATTGGCTAGGTTTCAAGGAGGGTTTTTACTGTTTGCCTTCCTCTGGATTCAATATATATTTTGTTTAACAGTTCTTAATCTGCAAGTTGCATGTTAAAAAACATGATGTCAAGTTTACAATACTCATTAATACAATGTTAAACTGTTCTTATATTCAAATGTTACCACTTTTACAAAAAAAAAACGTTTTAACAGTTTGTCAAAAAAAAAGTTGCATGTTAAAAAAAATAAACATGTTTAATATAGTAATTGTATAATAATTGTAAACGTTACAAGTCTCAAATACGCATATTACCAAAACAAAAAAGAATTACAAACATACACATTTAATTGCCGTCATTTTGTTGACGGGCAAGTCGCTAGTAACCTAATAACTTTGGCCTAGTTTTGAGGAGAGAGTCTCCTTTTAGCATGAAACT
Source organism: Discoglossus pictus (assembly GCA_027410445.1). NCBI lineage: Eukaryota > Metazoa > Chordata > Amphibia > Anura > Alytidae > Discoglossus > Discoglossus pictus. The sequence continues at coordinate 208,428,938 of CM050168.1, read as the reverse complement.
CACATACATAGAGCAATAAATACAAATTGTAATGCACACATTCTTGATGCAAAATGTAGGTACAAGTACTTGAAAATATCCATTAATTTATTTAATACATTGATGTATTCATTTTAATTTGATGTATTCAATTCTATTTAAAAAGTAAAAAAATAGAATAGTTGTACTGATTATTTTAATGTTAAACTAAATTACAAAATATCTTAGAAGGCAAAAACAGCTCCTTTTGTAATAATTCCACTGACATATTCCAAGCATCAGTGTCATAAACCAAGGCCGAGATTTACATTTCTATCTCTCTCGTCTGCACTAATTACCTAATGTTATGATTACGGGGGCTTTTATGAGGTCTCCTTAATTTGTACTATTGTGTTGGAATCAAACTTATAATTATCCTACAGATCCCAGCAAAACAAATCACAGTGCAGGAGCAGAGTTCAGGCCACATATAACGAAGCCCAATGTGTATCATTCATATCTACCAGTTATAGTGTCACATCAGTCACATCTCATAGTGTCACATCTGCTAGTTATAGTGTCACATCAGTCACATCTCATGGTGTCGCATCTGCTAGTTATAATGTCAAACCAGTCATGGTTGCCAGAGAAACCAGTATTTTTCATACAGTAGGTTTTCCATTTGATTAAGTTTTGCCTACCAACATACTCTAACCCCCCGACACCTCCACAAGCTAAAATAATGTATCTCTATTGTGCACAGCAGATTAAAAGCCATACCAAAAATATGCTTTCATTTAACTTTTAAAAATATATAATTTAAACATACTAATACAGTCACCAACCTTAAGGATTTTTTTTGAACTGGTAGACTGCACAAAGGACACACTTTTATCTACTTTATATGAGATGTTTACCCGTAATTACATTCCAGCTCACAGATAAAAACAAGTGGATTGAGAATGGATCAGAAATGGCACGAAAACATTAAATATTTCAATCTATATTTGTTGTAATATAATGTTTTAATAACATTACTAAAATACTTGGTAATGCCTGTAGTTTTAAATAATGTCATATTCAGAACCTTGGCTAAGTAACATAACATAAAATAGCAGCTGAGGTTGTAAAAAATATTTTTAGTTCAATCTTTTTAGATATCCTTTGTTCCTTGTATAATGTGAATTGTTAATTGAGCCAGAGGAAGGGAAATAAAAGCCCCATTGAAACATTGTCAGTTGTCTCATAATGGTAAATAATACTTCTTGATCCTAAATACTGGCAATCAGATTAGTCCCTGGTTCAGTAACCCACCTACTCTAGTTATCCAACTCACTCTTGTTTACCATTTTTATTTAAAAATATAGCCAACTCATTATTATTTATTCAATCTACTGTCACAGCTTCCTTTGTCAGTATGTTTCACAACCGCACTGCCTTTACTATAAAGAACCCTTTTCATTCAATAGTATAAAAAAAAATGTCTTCTGATCTCAAGAGGTGGTCTCTTGCCAACTGAAAATGGATTGTCAATAAAAGTTCACCTAAAAAAGACTTATATTGACCCTAGATATATTTATATTAGGTAATCATATCCTCTCTGAGGATTGTTTTGGAGATAAAATAAGATCTGAATCATAGCTTAATCCAGTGATGGCAGCCTGGACTATAATCATGTTACAATTTTGGAAAAAATAAAAGGGTTTGAGGCACTGTGAGGCACTTTTAATGATTCATGGGCCAAATATGAAACTAATCAACTGAAATATGTTGTCCATCACAGACGTAATCCCTTTATTCCCCTCTATATGGATTACACACCCCTTGTCTCAGTCCAACTGACCCAAGAGACTATATTAACGTGAGTCTGTTCTATATGGAAGAGATTACTTTGGATATTCTAGACGCCACCTCCACATAAGTAATTCTGGCTTAACTTGGTGGCACACCCATGATCTAACTATCTAATGAACTAGAGAATAGATTGTTTCCAAGGGTGATAAATGCAAGAGCACATCATTTCCTATGATCTGAAAAAGTGTAAAGTCTCTCTCGGACCTGAAGAAACAGTCCACTGCAACGATTCTATAACTCCAGGGTTACTGCCAATATTCTCTAACAATGTGAGCTGATGTAGCAGATATTTCCCCTATATGTATGTAGTATACCAGAGAGCCTAGTACCACGAGTAATATACACAGTTCTCTGATGTGCTCTCTAAAGTTAAAGCAGAGACTCTATCTCCCTGCAGGCCTTATATGTCTTATCAATCTTCTGCCTCCTAGGGGACACAACTATACTCTATCAGAGCCTGAAACTCTAGCCATGAAACTCTGGTCACGTTGGAATACATTAAGGATATCTTGAAAATATGGGTTATGCAAGAGTCTACCTCTCCTGCTGGTTCTGGGTTTTTCTTTGTAGCCAAAAGAGATGGCAGTCTGCCCCCATGCATTGATTAGGGAGGGATCAATAACGTAACAGTGAAAGATTGTTATCTTCTACCCCTCATCTCTGAGTTAATGGATTGCCTCAGAGAATGTACAGCCTTTACCAAACTAGTTCTATATGGTGAATATAACTTAAACCAGATCCATGAGGGGGATGAGTGGAACTTCAATACAAGCTATGATCATTATGAGTGCATCATCAGGCCATTTGGCTTATGTAGCTTTTTATGTGAACAATATATTCAGAGACATGTTATATATTCATGTAGTCGTTTACCTCAAAGACATCCTAATCTACACTCTGGATTTGCAGACTCATCATTTACATGTCAAACATGTCACACCTTTCTACTGTAATTGCGTCTATTACGACATTCACAAAAAAATAAGTTATTCTAAAGTACTGGAGATCAGCAGCTTTACAAGCCCCTTTGTTTATCTATAGCGGAAGTTGATTCCTTCAACACAGGAGATGGAACCGTAGAGCCTCCGAAATTCTTCTCGAGAAGAGAAAAACTATGATATTGGAAAGGATGGGCTCTTTGCTATAAAAATGGCATTCAAAGAATGGCGACACTTGCTTGCGGGATCTAGACATCCTATCCTTGTGCTTACCTGTCACAAAAAAAGCTTATAATTTATGAATCTGCAGAAAGACTAAACTTGAGAAATGCCAAGTAATATTATTCATTATTTTTTTCCAGTTTCTGCTTCATTGTCACATATCAAGCTGGGTAGAAAAATGGCAATGCTCATGACCTCTATCACAACTAATGTAAGGATGCTGAGTCGTTTTATGGCTTCCATTTTCATACAACTGCTTAGGAGTCCATTCCCCCTGGTCTTCAAATTCCTGCACCTGCTATTTTGTTCCTCCTGAACATCATACAGAGCTTCTGCATTGGGCATATTCACTAAAAGATATATAACAAAAAAAGTGGGCAATAGTAAAATGTAAACTTTATTGGTTGGAAAAACCGACGATTAAAACTTTAAAAAGGGAAAGAATAAAAACTGTACAAATACCTTTGAACAGAAAAACTGCAAACCTAATGACCACTGGACAACTGTCACTCATTAAGTGGGGTTTGAGCAGTATTATAAATGAGACACAGAGAGTGTCTATGTATAAGCTTGTAGTACTATGCAACAAAAGGTGTAAATCATTAGAATAGTGGGCCAAACCTTCCTAAATTACCTTGTGCTATTACTATATATCTCTCCCCAGTAATGGTTGTGAAACCTAGTATAACAACATAAGGAAGATATAGGTAGCTTGGTAGTATGCTTCTAAACAACAGATTTCTTTGCATACAAAAAATCCTCAGTTTGGCTCTTAGATCACCAGGTACTTCATTGCCTCTTATTAGGGTACAATGCCCCTATTAATTGAATGATATAGGTATAAATCAACCATTCAAACAATATGGCTCTTAAATGTCCAGATATTGCATTACCTCTTGTTAGAGTATCACACCACACCTATTTTGGTGGTGTAAGCATAATTTGGGCCATTCTGAACAAGCTCACTCTCTGTATACTCGCATATAGTATAACAGCGTCTCCCTGTGCTGGGGAGATTCGCGCTGCCTAGTTGCGTCGTGCGTAATAACCTCACGTTTCGCTAGCCTACATCCTAACCTGTTTCTACGTGTTCAAAGGAAAAAGACGTTGAACACGTAGAAACATGTTAGGATGTAGGCTAGCGTAACGTGAGGTTATTACGCACGACGCAACTAGGCAGCGCGAATCTCCCCAGCACAGGGAGACGCTGTTATACTATATGCGAGTATACAGAGAGTGAGCTTGTTCAGAATGGCCCAAATTATGCTTACACCACCAAAATAGGTGTGGTGTGATACTCTAACAAGAGGTAATGCAATATCTGGACATTTAAGAGCCATATTGTTTGAATGGTTGATTTATACCTATATCATTCAATTAATAGGGGCATTGTACCCTAATAAGAGGCAATGAAGTACCTGGTGATCTAAGAGCCAAACTGAGGATTTTTTGTATGCAAAGAAATCTGTTGTTTAGAAGCATACTACCAAGCTACCTATATCTTCCTTATATTGTTATACTAGGTTTCACAACCGTTACTGGGGAGAGATATATAGTTATAGCACAAGGTAATTTAGGAAGGTTTGGCCCACTATTCTAATGATTTACACCTTTTGTTGCATAGTACTACAAGCTTATACATAGACACTCTCTGTGTCTCATTTATAATACTGCTCAAACCCCACTTAATGAGTGACAGTTGTCCAGTGGTCATTAGGTTTGCAGTTTTTCTGTTCAAAGGTATTTGTACAGTTTTTATTCTTTCCCTTTTTAAAGTTTTAATCGTCGGTTTTTCCAACCAATAAAGTTTACATTTTACTATTGCCCACTTTTTTTGTTATATATATTTAGAGTGTTATGCACTAATGGGCTTTATTCCCTAAAGATTTTTTCTGCATATTCACTAAAAGACTCAAAGCTGTTCCCCTTGGTCTGCTCGAGGCCCTCTCATCCATGGACCCAAAAAGCAATGGATTTTATCACACCTTTACCTCCTTCCAAAGGGAATACGGTTATTTGGGTTGTTGTCGATAGATTCTCCTGGAAAGTTATTTTCAAACCATTTACCAAGTTGACAGCTGGAACCATTCCTCAAGATCTTTTGGCTTCATGACCGTCTCTCTGAAATCCTCTGGGACAGAAATATCAAAATTCAAGATTCATAGAAAAATTATCGAAAATCCTTATGAAAATATTACAGATTTTATTTAAATAATTCTTCCGTATACCACTCTCAAACTAATGTTATGACTGAACGTACCATCCAGGATTTGAAGCAGTATATTCAGTGCTTCTGCTCAGGAAGACTGAATGAACCTCTTGCTCTTGGTGAATTTGCATAGCAATGCAAGATATGGTTCTATAGAAACAACTTCATTTTATGCAGCTTTAGAGTACCAGCCTCTCTCCATCCTGATGACTAATGTGCCCAGTGGAAACCCTGCCGCTGGTGGGCAAGATGAAGATTTTCAACAGGTCTGGTTTAGGGTCAGAAAAGCTTTAAACAAGACTGCTGTTGACCAAAAAAAGTATGCAGATAGCAGATGTAGAGGCTGTCCAGACCTTCAATAGGTGTGGTTTTCCACTTAGTATCTCAAGTTACGGCAACTATTCCACAAGTTTAGCTACAGATTCATTGGCCCATTCCAGATTGAGGACAAGGTTGGCTCAGTTGCTTACAAGTTGTTGCTGCCTACCCCACTGCATATGCTGCAGTAATTTCATGGTCCTAACTCATGTCGCTCCTCAAACCCTGGATCAGGAAACAGTTCCCCACTCCCTTCCCCACTCCACGTCTCATTGTAGATGGAGATAAAAAATTGTGGAGTGGAAGGGATTTGGACCAGAAGTTGTATGACTCTGTTGTGCTATCATGCTGCAAGTCTTTGTTCTGCTTGTTTAACTGCTATAGCTGCTGTGTTCTACACTGCTACTAACTTATCTTCCTGTCTGATAAGGGTTCTGCCTGCACCAATCACTGTGCTCTAGTTTCAGCATTCACCTCCACCTGTGTGCTGGTTCCTGCCTTCAGTTCCCAGTCTGCTCCCGAGGACATCTATTCCTTGTATCTGCTGCTGCATAGACATCTGCTGCATTTCCAGTCTGCTCCTGAGGATCTCTGCTATTGCTGCTATAGCTGGTTGCTGTATTGTCAGTCTACCTCTCAACCTGTCTTTCTCCTTAGAGTCAGATTTCAGAGCCTAGCTGTGAATCCGGTACATGGACTGATCCAAGCTTTACCTATTCTGTTTATTGTTTTCTGCTCATTAAATTCTTGAAGCAACCTCACCCCTGAAGGGTCTGTATTACTGTTCTAAGTACCCAGATAAATGGGCCTAGATTCACTACAATCTGAAGTTGATGGTAGGTTGAAATGATGAAGGAATATTTCACCCTTGCTACTAATCATATTCACTAAAGCCTTACCTACATAATATCACAAGTATGAGTGCAAGTGCAGAAACACAAGAGTGTGTCATTCTGCAGTTGCTGAGAAATTCCTTAGTTATGTGGACGTGACCATTCTTTCACTGGTGCCTTTTCTCTTGAGTTGAAATCAAGGATTGAGCTTCAAGTATTCAGTTTGTTCCTATGATAACTCAGTTTTGAAAGAAAGCTATTTCAACCTGTATTTTCTCTTAGCCGGATTGCTTTGCTGCTATATGGATGCATTTATTTATTATATATGATGAACCATAAAATAATATACTAAATGTTAATAATTTATCCTTCATTGTTAATCATTTACAGTCTCAATTGAATTTAAGGAATCCCTTGTATCTTGTGATAATCTAGCAATGTTGTTGGGTTGTCTCTCACTAATGTCTAATTTGTATAGTATCATTAGACCTGTCTATCTTGGAGATAGATACAATTGTATCATCCATAAAAAATAATATAAAGATGATACTAGGCACTCTGGTAATATATTTAAATATATTACCTATGAGATTAATTTTAGTTTACATCTGTTTATGATAAGATATGTTATCATTGCCTTAGGGCCTTTATGCCACAACAGGTATCTTGACAGGAATGATCCTATAAAAATAATAATAGTTTGACAACTATTCAGAAACTATTTCTGCTATCATGCAGTAACTCCAAGGTCCTAACTGAGGCCTGGATATTTCTGGAACCTTCCATATTTTTAAATTCTGCTCATTCAGTTTTTATAAGAAAGACTGCTAGTTATTAATTTTTATTTGCCAGTTCAAAGTATTGTTCCAGTAGTTGCATTATTCGCCTCTGTCTGCTCCTTTGATCTGCTATATCCTTCATTTTAAGTATATTCATGTCCCAGGATTCAGTTTTTCTTATGACCATCTTGAACTGTAATCTTTTTAAATGTAACTAAATGGCCAATTATGTCAAACGTCAGAATAAGAGATCAAAACTCTATGAAATCATGTATTTACTTTATCAGCTTGAAAATAAGAGAAATGTAGCTTTTCAGGGAGGTAAAATAATTAAAATAAAAAATGCTTAAATAAACATTTTTCTGATAAACATGTTACAGATTTATTGACACCCCTATAAATCAATATGATCAAAATCTGGCTGACATATATTCCTAGTTTACCTTTATAAGTATGCTAAAGTCTTTAGGAACTTCCAAGTGATTATTTATGACTTCCTGTTGGAGAATAAATATGAGGTGACATGCAGGCCGAACACTGATAAGGAAAATCAGCGAATACACAAATGAATTGAGGCAAAATATTGTTAACTTTTATAAATCAGGTGTCACAAACCACCATGTTTAGCTCTGGGTATATACATCACATATATAGTTGTCAGTGTGCGTCACATTGTGATGTCGGTCACGCAGTTGCGACCTCGCAAGGTCGCAACTGAGAGCCTTGCAAAGCAAGGCAAGCCAGTGGCGCCGTCACACATGCAAGCCTCGAAGCAGCCGAAGGCACTCATTGCAGCCAGCCCCCAGGGATCGCAAAACCGCGAGTACACTGTGTCTCCTTCACCCTTATACTCCTCTTTCCCTCCTTATCATCCTCATCCTCCCTTTCCACCTCTCCAATTACCTCCCTATGAAATACACACAGGGGGATGAGAAGGGAAGAAAGAGACACATGGGATGGAGAGGGGGGAAAGACACACAGGGGAGGGGGTAGGAGACACAGGGGAGGAAGAGAGGGGGTAAAAACACCGGGGACGGGGGAAAGGAGACACCACGGAGGGAGAGGAGGGGGGAAAGGAGACACAAGGGAGGGAGAGGAGATTGGAAATGAGACACAAGGGAGGAAGTAGACAGGTGGACAGACTCGCAATGAGCGCCGAAGGTGTTCACATTGGGTGGCAAACAGCATTACCAGGCTTAACATTTTATTCCTATCATTTTTGACGGGCAAGTAGCTAGTTGTAGTAATAGAAGTAGTTGTTTTACTATACTGTAATTCTGGGTATATTGTATTTGTGGGTAACAGCTTGCCATAGTGGTTATATTCATGTTAAATATACCTGATATTTGTATGTATTTTTATATGTAGTATATGTAGTTTTGTGTGACCTGATCTATGGAGGTGTAATCAAATTATTGTTTGTAATGGTAGACCTAAGATGTCATGACAAAATGCTTCAAATGGTACAGTTTATTATTGAAGGCCTTCTGTGGGGAGATGCCAACAAACAGCTACTAAGCAGTCACATATCATGCAACAGCTCTGAGTAACTACTGTAACTTTCTGATCAAGTGATCTTAATTACGTTACCAAGTAATAGTGTTTAATGGCGCCACTTTTTAATGACTTGGTGTTATTTTTTTTTCCATTACCAATGTATTTTCTCTAGAAATATACTGCACCCTGGTAAATAAACAGAATCTTAGGTAAGTCATAAGTGGTAGAACTTGTTTCTTTTCCAAGATACTGGGATTTCCATGGAATGTTTGTGGCTGTTTGATTTATGAAAGACTACCAAGATTCTACTGTCTGCTCCAGCTGTTGAGGTATAGAAATAAACCCAATTTCGTCACATCAGGCAATGGCTATAAAAATATCTTCACACTTGAAATAATAATGACAATAATATGATAATAAGGATAATAATGAAGATATTTTTCAAAATTGGTCGTGTCTGGAAGAGGACACAAGTATAGTTTGCTCCAATGAACAGTGAGGAGGATAGTTTAATAGGTATAATTTTCTCCAAGGATCAAGGTTGGACAATTGCAGGAGGTAGTCACCAAGTCTATTCAACAAAATTCGACTCTTCCTCCATCCCAACAAACTATACAGTAGGATTGTCAGAAAAAAAAGAGTCTGCTGTCATCACACACCTCAAACATAAGCACATGGTGTTCGTTAAAAATTATTAGAGCTTAATATTAGACCTAACTTAAATAGTCAGGTGAAAAAAAATGTTTTTTGGCAACGAACATCAGAGATGGGTTTGGGGAAAAAAGATTCAGGGTCATGCTGAAAAGAACCTAATCCTCACTGTGAAGTATGGTAGCGGGTCTGTGATGTTGCTTTTCTTCCAAACTCCATGTGAATCTTTTAAATCGGAAACAATATATATTTTTTCAAGAAGCTCTGTATGTGTGTCCGTAACTTTCCACAAAATATTCTACACACTGTCTCCAAAAAATGTTTGTTTTTTAAATATTAAGAACTAGCGACTTGCCCGTCAAAAATGACGGGGTAATAAAATTTGAAGCCATGGCAATGCTGTTTGCCACATAATGTAAAGCTTTTTCTACACTGAGGACCTTCGGCGCCTCGCACTGAGCGCCTTTGGCGCTCATTGCAAGCCTCTCCTCTTGTGTACTTTTGCTCCTCTGAGCACCTTTGTCACTCATCACAATGACAGATATATATTTATCTATATTTTGTTAACTAATAATGAATTAATTTGTTACTTAATAAATTAATATACTTTACGTATTTGTAATTAATATATCCAGCAATCAATAGCCTGACGAGCTAACAATCTGTTTTACATTTTTGGCAGCATACAATGTACAGTTTGAGTGTTGGTGCCCCAATGAGAAAGTGTAATGAATGTCCCAACTGTGCATTAGAAATAGGCTGCGTGCGCAAGGGAAAGCCGTTGGTTTAGTTGTGTAAAGCGCGATTGTAGATTTGTAATGTTATTAATGTGTTACGCGGCTTGCGAGCATTTTCCGTCATTTGTAATAGTGTAATTTGTACCTCGTACGTTCCTGTGTGAAAGTGCTATGCAGTTGGCAGTGTTTTGCATGGTCCCGGGTCGTGTAGCCTCATTTTAATTTTTTGGGGCGGGCATTTTTTTTCTTGCTTAGGTGATTTTCGAGTGGCGAAACTCGGCCAAATCGACTTAAATTCGCATTCCATCTCACTCCCAGACGTCCTGGCTGTTCCCCCATGCTGTGTGTGATGTTTTTGTTGTATTTGAATTTTTTTGTTTTTTGTGTTTTTGTTTTCGCGATTTGATCGCTAATGTCGTATTTTCCGTATCTCGTATTTTTTTTCCTGTGTAATAGTGTATTTTGTACTTTGTACGTTCCTGTGTGAAAGTGCTACGTGGTTGGCAGTGTTTTGCGCGGTCTGTGGTCATGTAGCCTCATTATCATTTTGTTTGGCGGACATTTTTTTTCTCGCTTAGGCGATTTTCGAGTGCTGAAACTTGGCAAAATCGACTTAAATTCACGTTCCACCTCACTCCCGGATGTCCTGGCTGTTCCCTTATGTTGTGTGTGATGTTTTTGTTGTATTTTTGTGTGTATGTTGTGTGTTTTTAGTGGATTGTGCTTTGCACGGTTCGGCCGTTAAGCTCATCTTTTTCCTATTTCGTATTTTTTTTTCAAAGTCCCACGTCTCGTAATTTTTTTTTTTCTCTAAGTCCTGCGTCGGTCAACTGCTTGCAGGCTGGCGATCGCGCGCTTCCTAAGTGTTTTGTGGCTAAGTCCCGCATGTTTCATTGCCTTCACTGCTCGCCTCTCTTTGCCCATCGATTTGTGCTTCAAGTTTTAGAGCCCTAACGGCTTGACTCGCTACGCATAGGCACTCATTGCCTATGTGCTGCGAGGTAATGGCTCGCCAGGCGATGAGCGCCTAAGTCGTAAGCACCATGCAAAGTGTTAAAACGTCTCATAGTTTGACAACTATTATATGTGATAACATATATGGTTTACTGAATATTTATTTCTAAGCTAAAATTATTCTTGAGTTATTATCTATTTCTCTGTGTGGAAGAAATAAATTAATTTTCTAGGACTTTGGTTTTTCAATGAAATTTCAGAACAATACAGCATGTTTAAGTGTCTCAGCTATGAGTCGCGGTGGTCACGCCTACTGGTTGGTCATATATGTCTTCTACTAAAAAATAATAATTCTGAACAACCTATATACATATAGCTTGGCTAGTAGTAAAATACACATCATTATATATTTCTATTGATAAGACAAAAGGCTTTTAGATATAAGGTGTAGGGTCTACTCTATCCTTCTGTGCTCTTTACTCTTCTCCATAAGAATAGCAGATAGTTACAGGAAGATGACACAAGTATAAGGACAGAATGCTCTCACTCTTCAAAAGCTACTTGAAAAGGGTCTTGATGAAGCAATTACCAAAAAGGTTTAAATGGATACAGCAAGAGAACAGTGCAGTGCTCATTAACCAGAGGGCTTAATTTAAGGATGAAATAATACAGATCCTTTATGCAAGGAGCTGTGTGCACAGGTGCGGACTCTCTGCCATTGCACTGCTGCAGCTGCACATGAACTAACTTCTACTGCCTTGATGACTTAACCCCTTTACAGCCAGAGATTACCCATAAAATCTAGGCCAAGTCTTACAAGAAGATATTCGAACAAGATGCAAACAGCAGATCAGCAAACACTTAACATGAGAAAAATAATCTCATAGGGTAGTTAATGTGTTAATATATTGTATGGTGTAAAATGAAAATATAGACAGTTTGCTTCAGTTTTCTTTTCATTAGTAGCAGTGATAGAACTTACGAGTTTTTCTTCACTTAATTAGATGGAGCACCTGGCTCTAGTTCACCAGACTAGAGAATCCTCACAGACTATTAGAGCTTCTGTCGTACTATGCTACAAAAGTATACATTTTCTGAAAGAATACAGGATTCAAAAATGTATTGAATGTGTAACACCAAAAGAATATCCAGTGACTAGAATAAACTGAAATTATCCACATCTTTCTTCCTGTTCAGAAGTACTATAGTAAGTCTTATAAGGTTGTTCCAGAATCTTGTTCCAAGAAGCAAAGAAATGGTGTGGTGAGTTGTGAAATTCCTTCAATTTAGTTATGGTTTAAATCAAAGGCGGACAAAGTTTAATCTATTTTCTGAGACATAAGAGTGAAAAGGATGGATTGCTATGAAGCTTGAATGTGATAGCAGATTCATTAAGCATTTTGTGAGTTTCATTTTTTTTATGTCAGCTTATATAAGTGGAGAGCAAGACATGTCTTCACCACGTAGCAGGTACTGTTACTATAATACTGATGTGGTGGGTTTATCTGTAAGGCTAGGTACAGTCAGTGGGTGTTCGACTGCATTTGAGACTGTGTAATCACTGAGATGAGACTTGCCAGTATATTATGTTTCTTCTTTGAAGTTTCTTTAAGTTACTTGGTGTGAATTGTGTTCATCAAATAAGATGCTTAGTAAGAAGTATGGCAAAAGAAGGGAAAATGAGTAGGGTGATAGAATATTCCATTAAACTAATGTCTTGGTAGCTGCAGATAACAGCATGGCCGGATTTACCATTCGGCAGATTAAGCATTTGTTTATGGCACCTGCCTATAGAAGGTGCCATATTTCAGCATTAAAAGTGTACTATTGGAATCTATATGGTTTATACAGGGTTACCCAGGAAGTGCTTATTTCCTTGGGGTCATGAATAACAATACTAATCTCTTACTGGCTGCATCGTGCTGCTCATCAAGATGTTTTCTTGTGTTTGTTTCAAAACATGCTGGGACATACAGTCTTGTTTTAATTTTATATCAACTACAGGCAAAAGAACAACAACTCCCACAATTCCACAAATATGACTGTGAGATTCAGTCTTCTGGGGAGGGTCACGTAACCGATATCTTCTATGTGAGACAGGTGGAGGTGAGAGCAGCTGGGAGTAATATATGTAGGAGAAGTGGGAAGTTTGATAGAGGATAATAAGAGAGCCATCAGACAGGATATTGATTCACACTCATATCTGCTAGTGGAAACAAAAGAGCAGCTCTGTTATTGAAAAACATTGTTTAGTTTTTTTTTATTTTACAGTATTCTAAACATGCTTTAATATTTTTTCCCCTGATAACAGACAGGATTCTCATTCATTACCTTTGTCTGATCCTTTAAAAACATGGTCAGAATCAATCCAGCATAATACACCGAATCCAGTGCTAGAGACTGTCTCTTCAAAAGGATGTCAGCAAACTGGAAACAATCTAAAGAAGGGCAACTAAAACGGTTAATGGTCTAAAAGAAAAAATGTACAAGGAGAGACTTCATGTCTGTATAGTTTAGAAGACAGAAGAGAAAGGAGTGATATCATAGAAACTTTCAAATATATCAAAGGATTGAATAAAATGCAAGAGGGAAGTGTTGTTGAAAAAAATGGGGAATGTAAGAACAAGAGGTCATGGTTTGTAATTGGAAGGTAGAAGGTTTGTGTTCTCACAGGGGTAATGTGAGAAAGTATTACTTTACAGAAAGAGTGTAAGATAACTGGAAAAGTCTTTCAGTGGAAGTGGTAGGGTGAAATAGGAATTTAAGCATGCCTGGGATAAGCATAATGCTATCCTGAGGCTTAATTAAGCTAAACAGTCTTAGATAGAATGGGCAGACCAGATGTCTTTTTTTTTATTCTGATCTACCATCAAATCTCTGTGAACTCCTGGACTGGGGCAGCATGGCTTTTTATTTCAGTTAAACACAGTATTTAAGTTCTTCTCTGAGTCTTCTTGTGCTACTAATATAATTTAGTCCTTTGTTACATTTGTTACATACATATCTCAAAATATAGGAGCAACAAACACTTTCCTCCAGTTGTTTTGAATTGCCTTAAAGTTTGTTTTTCAAATCATTTATATTTCATGTAAAAACACTTTTTATTAAGTATTGAACAAACTAACAAGAATAGATGCTGTATAGGCCATGAATATAAAAGCATTTGTAGAGAAACCCCGCATTTTTGAAAACGGGTTATTTATGGAAGAATCCATCTTGTCTCTTGTTTCATCACTTCTTTAGATCTGGAGTGGATGTGATTTTTTTAATCTATCACTGTAGAGAACAGTCGAGGAAGAGGGAAAGTGAGGATTAAAAGTTAATTATTCATCTAATTTCATTTAAGACCTATCCCATTCCCCTCCACATGCTTAGAAGAAGGCAGATTGAATCAATAGGTGTAAGCCCTGCTCTTCAGAAGGTAAAGAACCTTCTTGCATGGAAGAGGCATCAAAATGTATTTATTTTTTAATAAAAACTAGAAAGTGGGGATCAGCCAGCCACACAGCTCCTCCAAGGTTCCCACAATAATTATACTTATAAGAGCCATACACAGGAGCAATGGACTACAAGGGGGATTTTAAATTGCAACAAACCCACTAATAGAGGAAGGTGCCCTGTATATTACCAGGTCCTTTGAAACACTGGTCCATTCAATAGTTAACTATAAATGTGGTATTTTTTTAAGTCATACATACTTGTGAAAGGGAACCGCAAGCACCTATCTGAAATTAGATAGTAATGTATGTAAGTATTACATATTTTTGGTAAATAAGGAACACTATGTATAAAAATATGTTTAACTAACGACTTGCCCGTCAAAAATTACAGCAATAAAATTTGATGCTTGGCAATGCTGTTTGCCACACAATGCAAGGATCTCCTCCCTCTAACTTGCAGGCCCCGCGATGAGCGCCTTTGGCACTAATTGCGACCCTCTCCCTCCCTCTACTTTACAGGGCTTGCGATAAGCGCCAAAGGCCCCGCAATAAGCGGCTTTTGAGTGTCTTTCTCCCCCATCTTCCTCCTTTGTGCTCCTGTTTGCATTTACGGGTGTGAAACCATTTGCAGGCTTGGGAAATTGATTATTTTCCCCAAGCCCAAAATTTGTTTCCGATTTACGGGCTTGAGAAAA
Source organism: Discoglossus pictus (assembly GCA_027410445.1). Lineage (NCBI taxonomy): Eukaryota > Metazoa > Chordata > Amphibia > Anura > Alytidae > Discoglossus > Discoglossus pictus. The sequence goes on along the minus strand of CM050168.1, from coordinate 208,413,853 downwards.
AGTTAAGTCTTTACGGCCGCCATTTTTTTCCTCGCTTAGACATTTTCAGACCTCCCAAAAATGCCAATTAAATACAGTGGCGGCTGGGGACTTTCCAACTTGGTGGGGCGGAAAACAGAGACCTGGCCCCACCCCTGACTCCACCTAACAGTATAAACCCCTCAGTTTAACAACATGTTACCACAACATATATAGACCCTGCCTAGTGACACAGTCTCCACCCACAAAAGTGATCCCATAGAGAAAGACAGGGATAGAGATAGAGTGGGGGATAGTGAGAGAGGTGGATAGAGAGTTAAAGAGAGGAATAGAGGAAGGGATATAGTGAGAGGGAGATAGAAAGTTAGACAGATAGATTATAAGTCTCTACTTCTATCCTTCTCTCTCCCTCTCTATCCATCTCTCCTTCTACCCCTCTCCTCCCTCCCTCAATACTCCCCCCCCCCCCCCCCCCCATTTACATACCTCTGTATCTATCACTCTGAGCCTAGGTCAGGAATTTTAAGACTGAGCCAATAATGATACAAGCAGATTCTATGATAGTAGCAAATATACTAAGAGAGTAAAACTGCATAAATAAATAATTTGCTAAATGAGCAAACAGATTAATTAAATAAACAGACACCTAAACAACATGTGGGAGGGACATCTTTCACCTACAGAAGGACAGGGTGATAATTCACCAACAACAGAACACAACCAAAAAGTTGCACCCCAAGTTCGTTCTGCATGACTTAGTACTGTTTTTCTTCTCCCTCCATCTGAAACATTATTTTCTTTAAAAAATACATTTGAATTAATCTATGTGTTTTTTTTAAATATTTAAAAAACATTTTTATTCAGTTTATAGGCTGACTTTACATAATTATTTTAAGTTGAAAAAAACATATTTGAGTGGTTAATTAGCATATATTTCTAATTCTGCTCTTTCACACACACACACACACACACATATAAATATATATACACACACAATATATATATATTACACATACCATAAGAGATCTCCCCCAAAAGTAAGTATACCCTCTCCTTATAAATATATATGGACACTAGAATATTGCCCGTCAAAAAATGACGTCAATGAAATTGTAAGTGAGCTAATGCTGTTTGGTGTATGATAATAAAATAAATAATAGATTAATAAAGTAATATACTTTACCTATTTTGAAGTAATATATGCAGGAAGCATTGTGTTGAAGAGCTGGCAATCTGTTTTGATGCTGCTGCAGCATTAGTGGTGTGGAGCTGCTGTGTAAGCGTGATGAATGTGTGGAGTGTAATAGTGTGCGTGCGCAAGGCAAATCCGTTAGTTATTGTTCTAAAATGGCGGCTAATGTGTGGTATGCAGCTGTGGCTGATTTAGCGTCCTTCGTTTTGGATGTCGTCCGACTTTTTCGGAATATCCGTAGCTCTTTGGTGGTGTTTTGCGTGTTTAGGGTCCTTTAGCCTCTTTTTCGTTTTGTTCGGGCGGCCCTATTTTCTCTTGCTTAGGTGATTTTCGGGTGTTTAAACTCCGAAATTTGTATTTAAATCGAGGTGTAACTTAACTTGCAATGGTCCTGGGTGCACCAACTTGCTGTGGGTAAGCATTTTATGTGTTTGTTGTGTGTATTTATTGTGTTTGTAATGTTTTTGGGGTCGCGAGGGTTGCGTCCTTGTTTTCGAATCTTGTATGTTTTTTTCAGGAAATCCGTAGGTGTTTGGTGGTGTTTTGCGTCTTTAGACTGCTGTAGCTTTGTTTTCGTTTTTTTCGGCGGCCATTTTTTCTCTCGCTTAGAGGATTTTTGAGTGTCTAAACTCTTTTATTTTGAGCTAAATTGAGGTGTAACTTCAGTTTTCGAGGTCCTGGATGCTCCCTCTTGCTGTAGGTAAGCTTTTTATGTATTTGTTGTGTGTATTTATTGTGTTTTTCATGTTTTGATGTGCACGAGTTTCGGACGATTTTTGCGAGGTTGTAATGGGTCTTAACGTGTCTCGTATTTTCCTTTCGTAACTACGTAAATGTTGCGAGGTCCACAGTTGCTGGCAAGGTTCGGCGATCCTTGCAAGCAACTGTGGCCCTCGCTTTGCAAAGGGCCGCAGGCTCGCTGTGCAAGCCCGCAAGCGTTAGCAACAGCTCACATGCTCACAACTCTATATGTGATAGAGAGAGACTAAGACACAAGACCCCTTCTGAATCGCTACCATGTCATGGTGAAGGGGCTTGTTACCTCAATGAAGCTGTGACCTATATCATGAAGGGTCACCCAAGATGGGCAGGTCATTTTAGAGAGGTCAAACAAAATGAAGTGCACTGGAGTAGTAACTGGCAACCACTCCATTATCTTTGCAATGAAAATCATATGGATAAGCACAACCAGAAACACAGACAGATGTACCTGGTGTGCTGCATCTATGTGGTCACTGAGAGTCAGACACGACTGAAGGACAGAACAGCAAGACACAGAAAGGGATATGGACTCACCTGAGCTCTGCAGCTGCTTATGTCTGGTATAAGCCCTGGTGGTGACAGACAGGTCAGAAGCTTGGTGTGTGGAGCAGGGTAGTCAGAAACAATAAGGCCACCAGAGTATTGAGAAATCTGAAGCTTTACATGCAGATCCTTCTATATGCATGCACTGTGTGTTGGAAGTTGTTGTTTTTTTCAATAAACTTTATTGAGATTGCACCAATGTATTCACTTCCAGGGGGACTGTGAGAGGTGCAGCCCCTGTAAGATACAGGACTTTTCCCTCACAACCATTCTGATTGGGTGATGCCGTGTTTGACAGACAGACTCAGTTCTATCTGTTAGAGCACAGTTTGGATATAGATAGCTTTTTTTTATTTTTTTATTCTCACATGTACCCTGATCTGTATTACTAGGCAAGTCACCAGCAGTGGGCTAGATGTGATAAGTCAGTGTGGTTAACTGCAGCACAGAGGGTTTTGAAATTTAAAGTGACAGCAGCAGCTATTAAAAAAACTGAATATTGAACATGATAAAACATTTTTTATTTTTTTATTTTATAAATTATACAATTAAGTAAGTGATGGGGGGGATTAAGTCGGTGCATTCATTTTGGGAGGGTGGTTGCCCATTTGCCCCTATGCACCAGCCACCCCGATTAAATATCAAATTAGCTTGCAACCTCACTTACAGGCTCCCTGCCTCTCCCCCTGTGTTGTGTGTGAGGTTGTAAGTTATTTTTTTTTATTAATTCAGCATCTTTTGACAGTCTTCCGACAGCTACTGAGTTATGTATGAGCCTCGAGATGAGCATCTTCGGCGCTCAAAGCAAGGCCTGCAATGGGCACCTTTGGCGCTCATTGCAGCCCCATCAAGCCAGTCACGTACGGGCCTCGTGATGAGCGTCTTTGGCGCTCATCGCGATGCCTGCAATGAGCGCCTGCAGCGCTCATTGCAGCTCCATCAAACCCATAACTTTTGGACCTCATGATAAGCGCCTTCAACGCTCATTGTGCATGCCAACCCTTAACTTTTAACATATTTTTACCAACAAACTCGCAATTATGACAACTAGATATGTGATTGAAATGTCCTAAAATATTTGCATTGTATTCTTGCTTTCTGGTTTATGATGAGCTGAAATAAAAATCTATTAAAACAATTGAAACTGTAGATGGGCACCCAAAATTGGTTAGGTAAACTTCACCATAAGAGTAACAATGTAGCACAAATGTCCTCCACTTACTATTTAATTCATTAAATCTAATTGTGTTGGTGTCAGCAATGTTATTAAAGGCATCCGTGTTTCTACTTCAATTAATGTAATTGATGTTTGGGAGGGGCTGCGTCCTTGCTCTTCCATGATACAATTAGCTCTCATTAGCTCCTATTACTTCTGTTCTGTGCCTGTTTGATTGCACATGCATTTTGAAAGTAAATGATGGCAAGATGTATAATGCAATCAAGATGGAGCTTAACGCTCTTTTTCCCTCCTGTTATTGTAAAGCAGCGTCTGCATTTTATATTAGTCATTTCTAAAAACTTTATGGCATCAGGACACCATTCACCCCAAATCATTTTTTCAAAGTGCTGCCAAATTATTATAGAGCCATGGAACATGGACATGTGTCAGATTAAAGGGACATGGAACACAATGTTTTTCATGCTTTGCAAATAGCATGTTTTAAATGTACAAAAATATAAGTAAAACCAGTTTAAAAGTCCTTGGAACTAACACGAAAAGCACAGAGCATTATGCGGTATGTAGGTCTCAGTAGCAGACAGGAATGACTCCGACTTCTGTATTACTGCTCATTAGATGTTAGGGGCAAGCCCCAAGAGTACTTAAACATTTAAATCAGTTTATCATGCTCTAAGACCATAATCTCAAAAAAGAAAACCCACTGACATATTTACAAATGCCATCTTTTGGATGTACCAAAGAAAATAATTTCCATGTCGAATGTTTAATTTTAAAAATTTACTCAAGTCTCCTAATCACATACAATTAGACTATCAATAATCTTCAGCAGTGTCGCATGCACAATCCAGGGCCGGATTGCCTGAGGACTGTGTGTGGCTCCAGGACCATTTGTTGCCCACTACTGCCTTAGACCTTTTGCAGGACAATAGCTTATGAATGATGGAACCCAGAGCAACGTCTTCAAACACACACACACACAAACACTCAGTGTTCCTGCAAGGATGCCTTCAACAGATAATGCCCAGTCAGCTAGATAGGAATATACTTTGTCACAAGAGCAGCAGCAATGTATTCCAGACTGTCTGTGACTGAGAGGCAGTGAACCAGCATCCTGCTCCCAACCATATTCATTGTGCTAACAGGCAGAATTACTCTCTCAGATCATCTGGCCAGTGTACAAATGCAACCATTCATCTTATCACTGGAGCGTGATGTAGATACAGTCCATGCTCAATAAAAACATGTATTTATAAAACTCACACTCAGCAAAGTGTTTGCCAGTGTTTAAACACCATTACTTTTAAGCAATTAAGTAAGTGTCTGCTTTGGGGGTGAATGATTGAAAATGAGCTAGTCATTCTAAATCATACACATTTTACTCAAATACCTTTATCTGAATAGGGGAAAACACTTTTCTAATATTAGATGCGAGTGTCACATTGTAATGTCAAGTGTCTATATATACTATATATACTAATTTACATGTCCCTACCCAGTTTCCCAGAGTGCAGTGCACAAACTGTATTTATTGAACTTTTGAGTGGGAAATACATTTTTTTACTTATTTTTAAAAATCCAAATGTAAACACAAATGTTCTATATTGTTACTATACTCTGTACGTTGGAGGCTTCTATCCCTCTTTTGACCACACTAAGTTACATGATGTTGGGGTTATTAATCTTCACACAAAATCCATAGCACAAGTTAGGTACCAGCTTCAAACTGATGAGATCCAATTAGATTGAAACAGCTGTCTCTGGATAGGTGTTCTAACTTGTGCATAATCCATACTATGCTATGCAAGAAAGCTGTGTAATACAGCAGGCATATGCTTAGAGGAGCTGTGCATCGGACATAAATACATTGTGTACGCATTTCCATGTCCACTCCCCGTTTCCCAGAGTGCAGTGCAATAACTATATTACTTGGAATTATGAGCGAGAAATAAGTACACATTAGTCCACAAATGTACTTAGTCCACAAATGTACTATGTATATATATATATATACGGAAAAGGTGCTAGGGGGATTAATCCTAGTCGTGGCACTCAGATAAGACTTAGGCCGGAGAACTATAACGGTGGGTAGATGTTATCCAGGAGCTGGTATTTCTTATACTGTTTCTTTTGGTGGTTAACAAAATAATCTTCTGTGATTCCGCAGGCTCTAAAGTAAGCATGAGTGAAAACACAATATTGTCTTGTTCGCCTATTTGTAATTAAAATGGCGTGCTGCTATCGGCACTGGACACTGTTCACGTTGGTGCTGCTGTAACATACAGAAGACAAAAACAGAGTTGGGGGGGTCACATCAGTCACAATATAGCGACAAATACAAACATGTGAATATGACTATCACCTCTTAAAACCTCAAATATATGAGGTATACATATGGTGTCTTGTCACAAACCTTGACTGCTGTATCTGGAACTATCTTTGGGTCTTAGCATACCACAGGGGTTGAAGATCCTGGTCGGTGTGTTTGGGTACAATTATTACTCCGCTATTAAAAAAATCCCATAGATGATAGATCTTATCAGAACATAACTTTATTAGATGAAATGTAGGTAAGTAGTCAACTGCCATGGCTGATACTACTTAAAAATATATATTAAAATATGTAAAAAAAAAACATATGTGATAAGCGTAAAAAGTGTTTCGCTAATTGTTCTGCAGCTTCTTCAGTTACAACGTATCTTGGTATAGCCTGTATTTCTAGGACCTAGGTCCACTCAGGAAACATGAACTAGGGCACTCTCTCTTGCCCCACTCTGTTTTTGTCTTTTATACATATATGTATATATATATATATATATATATATATATATATATATATATATATATATATACTAGTCATTTGCCTGTCATAAATGACAGTATAATATTTGATGTGCTTTGTCTCTCTGCCCCCCCTCTCTCTCTCTCTGTGCGCCCAATCCCTCTGTGCTCCATCTCTCTGTGCCCTCTCTCTCTCCCACTCTTTCGCTCTCCCTCCTTCCTTCTCTCTCCCTCGTTCTGTCTCTCCATCCCTCCTTCTGTCTCCTCCTCCTTGTTCTCTCTTTCCCCTCCCCTCCTTCTTCTCTCTCCCAGCTCCCCTCCTTCTCTCTCACCCATGTATCTCTCCCTCCAATATCTATCCCACCCCTACCCTGTCTCTCTACTCCCCTGTGTGTCCCCCCATCGCTCCCCCATCCTTTCCCTCCCCTGTCTTTCTCCCACCCTCTCCCACAGCGCCCCTCCTATGTGTCTCCCCACAAGTCTCTCTCCCACCCCCTCCCCTGTATCTCTCCCACTGCTCCCCCCGTGTCTTTCTCCATCCCTTTCACCCCCTGTATCTCTCCCATACTCTCCCACTGCTCCCCCTATGTCTCTCCCCCTGTGTCTCTCTCCTACCCTTTCCCTACCCTGTCTCTATATCACTGCTACCCTCCATGTGTCTCTCTCTCACCCTCTCCCACTCCCCCCCGCTGCAGGCGGCTAGCGCTGCGCACAGCCCATGAGCTGTGCATTGCTTTATAGTTTCCATATTGCGCATGCGCTAAGACAGAGTTACACATTACGGAAACTATATTAGTTTCCTCAGCATAAAAACATCAGATAAACAGAGTAAAAATATTTATGACATTATTAAGATTACAGGTGAAAAAAGGTTAACTTCTTAAGAGCAATTCAAAATTCTAGCAGCTGGGGCCAATTTAAAAGAGATTTAAGAATTTTCAAATCTGCTTTCACAATTGGGAAAACAGCAGGAAGAACAGCAAGAGAAACAGCGGTATCCCAAGGAAATAGCAAAACCCAAACTCTGTATAGAAACCCACACTGCACAGAGCTCATTAATACCTCCATAAAAAGCATTTGCTCAGTTTGTGAGCACGCCCACACCCCACTAACCCTCCGTGTGCAGGGTATTATTCATCGCCTGTATCCTGTTATTATTACCGTTTGGAATGTTTATCTCAAATCTTTCAATAGACTAAAGTTATTCTGAGCCGCACCCCGAAGGAAAATGATAAGTAACGTCGCTATTTATCCTGCTTTTACTGTTAAACTTGTGTTTTTAACAAAGAAGAAAATTGCTCCTATTTCTTTTCAGATTTAAAGTTGCTCCTCAGCTGCAAGTTTTACCGACATTGCTTCCTTGGCAGACAGGATCATCAGATTCACTCATTTAAAGTTATGTTACTCATTTTGATAATGAGTAAAAATAAAATGTTTTAAATATGTAAGTTTCCTTTATAGGTATCCTGCTTTGTTACCTGTAGGTACCTTAGATGTACATTATATGAATTTTTATTGCTATACTATTTTCTCAAAAAGAGTAGAGGTGCTCATCACAAACAGCAAACCCCAGACGTACGTTTCAACCTCTGTGGGCCTCGTCAGGGAGGTGCAGCTGTACTCCCTAAGGCACAGTGATGCCCCTATCACCCTTAATGTGAGAAAGACTAAGCAAAAAGAGTATAGGCGCGCATCTGAGAATAAACAGTACCTAAGTAAGTTTGTTCCAAAGCTAGTTACAGTCTCTTTAAGCTCACTTGTACTTTTCACTGGGAGAAATATCCTGTATTATATCAGTCTGGTCTCACTCAGTAGCGTGATCCAGCCCCACAATACCAAGCAATCCCATTTTGTCACCATCATTATTATGAACCATTATTTGTTCCAACATATTCTGTACTGCTATACAGGGGTTACATACATGGCAAAATACAAAATTAACACATTGCAAAAGAATGGAGGTCTTTATCTTTGAGCTTAAAATCTAACATACAGATCATGGTGGTTTTTCACAAAGCATCTTACAAGACTGAATATTCACAAACTTACAATCTAAATCCTTTCCTTTTAGTTTAAAGGACTTACAACTTCAAGAAACAATGGTTTATCATTTTCCTATATCTGCTCCACAAAACCAAAGCAGGCAAACAGACATTACAGTGGCAACTCACATTATTAAGAATTGGTCTCAAAAAGCCGATACTGTAAATATGAGACCATATTGGTTATTTAAAGGATTATTTGTAGACCCTTGACCTATGACATGCTGAAAGGTGTCAGAATATGAGTTTACTAGAAAACAATTCATTTTCTCAAGAATGAAGTTAATTATTTGATTATTTAATAAATAATCCATTCCATGATTTTGCATGTTCTTCCTTCAGATAAATGAAAGTATTTACCAAACAGTTTTGCTCATGGAACCCCATTTGGACTCAAAATTTTCCATGGAACCCCACAAGTCCCGCTACTTCCCAGTGTCCAAACCTCCAAATCACTATCCAACCATTTTAAACAGGACCATTTCATGATTACCACCAAATTAAAGTTCAAGAGGGGCATATTTCTAAGATAATAAGAAATTCTAGAACAATCTGTTTATGAGGGTGGAAGACATTCTACCCTTCAGAAAGGGTATTGTGTAAGTGTAATATTCTTATGAAAATAATATGATATTCCATGGCTGTATTGCAAAAGACTAATTTTGATTGAAAATTGTCAAAATTGTTGTTTTCAAACTCATACCAGCCTAAAGTGGCATCTAAACCTTGTGCAGAAAGAATGAAGAAGTACAAACTTGCTTTTCTACTTCAGCCTCTGTTTAAATAAATGTTTAATAATTTAATTAATACGTATTGGGTAGCAGAGTCCAAATAATAAGTTAACACAACATGGAAATACATTTGATAAATAACATTCCTACTCCCCTACCTGAACGAATAAAATATTTAGTGAAATGTTAAGGTCCTTTGCCTAAAGAACCTTAACAGTATTTGATAATAACTTTTAATAAGGTACTTCATAGCTTTGGGTGGGCATGGGGAAATTAATGACCTGAATACATATAATTAGAAAAGTGATTTTGTAATTAAGGAACATTTTTGTGAACCATGGAATGACCTTACATAAATGTGCAGTAGAGAGAAGCATTGAATATCCATAGATTCTTGCAGGGAATGAGTCCCTTCCCGTGATGGATCTATTTAAAACAGCAACAATAGCAGTAGATTAACATAGCACCTGTGTCATTGCTACTATGACATCAGTATTAGAAAGCTCAGTGACAAGGAACCCAAAGGATCAGCTGGGGAGAGAATAGGAGGGAGCAAGGAAGGAAAAGGCCATTGTCCACTTTTGACCTCTGTGTAAAGCTGATGTTTGTCTCTGTGAGTTCATGTCTCTGAATAGAAAAGTGCTTGCACTCAATTAACAAGGGCAATTCCCAGCTTCACTAAAAGCCACCCACAGCTTTGTGTTACCCTCATTGGTGGCCCATTCATGTCGCCTGCCACCCAAGCGCAGTGGACATTCATGTGTCTATATGTTTAGCGTACATTGTAACTATAACATAGTGGAATTTGAACAGTAAAGGACAGAAAATGTTACCAGCAAAAATGTTGTGATATTTATAGACTTATAGAGAACGATAAATTCTGAATAACAAAAAAGTATATCCATATTGTTGAATTGCGAAATATAATGGCATTGCTGTTGAGATACCAACTTCTTTGTGTTAGAGGGATGAATATTGAATGTGCTTCACTTGGCTGGTATTCACTGGCCAAGACTAGCTAAAATGCTAACTTGCTAGATGGTAATGATGGCTGTTTTCCATGGGGAGATGATGGCAATGTAAACCTTATAATAATGATCATCACATTACTAATTTTGCCCTGGGTAGATTTTATATGGGTGTTTTACAGTAACTAAGCCCCAGGGAGGTCCTTCACTGTAATCCCTTAGCTGATAGTCAGCCTCACTAAACTACCTCAAAAGTTGACTCTAGTGAAGCTACTATTAGTATTAGTGTAGTTATAAATAACAATTATAAGGCAAATCCCAGCTGATTCTAACACGGAATTTGTTGCAAATTGCTGAGGATTGGTGTACTGAGACCCTAGAGATGTTTTTTCAACTGGAAGTGTAGGTTCCCAATTTGTGATCTGCCGACCACCAATGATCCATGAGCTTCATTCAGGTGGGAATACATTGGAAATACAAAAAAATATAAAAAAATATTAAGAAAACATAATACAATTATTACAAATGTATATACTAGTACAAAGTTTAAAATTGTTTAGCTAAAATTATGTTATAATCTAAAAAAATATAAAATATGCTATTGTAAGAATAATCATTTGTTTGTTTGCCATGACTTTCTCGATTTGCTTGGGATTTAGAACCACTTATATAGGTATTGTATGCCATTGTGACTATCAGTACAATATCTAAATGTAATAATAAAAATTATGCTGTTGTCATACAGTTTTAGTTCTTGAGCATGTGTGAATGGACTCAGAAGCTTGCCTGTAAAAACTGAGACTATTAAAAGACTTACAGAAACTCATGTTTAATGGGGGTGGGAAACAGTATTCTCACTCATTTTCCAAAAAAACAAACAACTGATAACAGGAAATAAGAAACTGACCAAGGAGATTGTGCTTTAGTAATAATACATTTTATATTGATTTTTAAATAAGAAAAGCACTAAATCCTGTTAGAGGAACTTCTTTTACCTTTTCTCTCACTCGTTTTTCAGTAGCCTTGTCACAACATTTATGGCAGGAGTTAGATACCAGCCCCACACTAATGAGGCCCAAAATATTGAAACAATGCTGTCTATTGGTAGATTGCTTGACTTGAACATATCCAACCTGTACTATCATTGAAAGCTTGATATAAAGAGGCCATGGTAAAATATATTTTTGGTTGAAGAGTGAAACATATTCTGAGCTTTTTGCATGTCTCTTCTCAATATCCCAGAATGCAGTATGGGCATTGTATTTATTACGAGTTTGAGCTTGTTTTATACATGCAAACGTACATACAAGTGTATTATTATATATATACTTGTAAAGTGCGGAACATACAGCAATTGTCATATGGACAAGAGAGAGAGACAAAATAGAAATGAAATGAGAGATGGGGATTCATATGAAAAGAGGGAAACAGTCCCTTCCCGTGATGGATCTATTTAAAACGGCAACAATAGCAGGAAAGATAGATGGAGAAAAATCTACAGAGACAAAGGGACAGAGCATCAGGCAGGGACTTGACCTGCAACCTCTAGTCACTTGCAAGGTATTTCTAATGCTAATGCAAACAATATAAAGCATAACATATAAGCTGAATTATTATATTATTGAACCAATGCTAAGAGGTCCCCCAACCAACTAACCAACATGCATCTTAAAGAACAATGTTACTTACAGCTATATGCAAAATTATGATACATTTTTCACTATTGGACACCCAATAGTTTTCTGTCTATTAGCAAATTAATATGTGATATTAAAGTTAGCTTCCTTCACATATTTTCTATATCATAAAATGCAATTAGTTGCCAAAAACAATTCTAACTCGATTACAAGATCTCAGATTTATTTTTGGTACAACCTCCATCTTTAATGTTTTTCAGCCCTTACTGTCTATTACTGTAGTTGACCTCCACTTTAAGGATGTTTTTTATTAAAATGCATATTACAGTAGTTGTATTAGTATCCCAGTACAGGGAGGTCTTACATCCTTAAAATAATTATTAACTTGTATTCAGGTAGTGAATCCACAATCATTTTGGTGCCTCACATGGAACAGTCATGATGGTTTGTGGTCTCTTATTATAGATATTTCTTTAAAAACATGGCAGGAATTTTTTCAAACACTCTTTGAACTTAGTTTGTTTTCAATATGAATTAACAAAATCTCATTCAATGTGGAAAGAAAAAGAATAATATATTATAATAAGATTCTACAAAATTTAATTGTCATACATATAAGCCCTAATAAAAAGTTTTATATCACTAACCTCTAACTACAAGAGATTTAAAGCGACATGTAAGGTGTCTTTATTTCAGCAGGAATATAACATACCTATATATTTATTTACTTTTAGGTACTTTATTTTATTAAAAAGTACTTAAAAGCTCTTTTTTCCTGTCTAAATTCATACAATTTGTATCTGTTTGGATCTGCTCTCTGTATCTCACACAGCTCATGAATACACATACTGTGAAATGGAGTGTTTCAAATTAGCCAAACAGTTACAGAATGTTGCCACTGATTGTTACTATAAGACACTGCACACCCTGTACTTAGAAGTACACTGTCTTCATAAGCTGCCAAGGGGAGGAAACCAGTCAGGAACTATTTGTAAGATTTTATGCAGGAAAAACACAACTTTTACGCACTTCTAAATAAAATAAAGTACATACAAGTAAAGATGTACATATGCACATTATATTCCTAGTGAAATCCAGAAACCTTCCATGTCCCTTTAATTATTTACAGTATTGCTCTCAAATATTTTGTCAATGTGAGATTTTCATAGCGGAGCTCCATTCTTCTTCATATGGTGTGATGTTAAAACACTTTTGTTCCCCTTGTTTGCATTTTTAGTCATAATTTATAACAAGTTTATAGAATAAAATCAGTTTGTCCATTGCCTTGCACTTTCTCAGACTAACACTTATAACCCATATTTAATAAAAGCCTTCTGATTCTCAAATAATAATCAGAAATACATCATTTTTATTTTAGTTCCTCAAAAGACATTAGTTTACTTCAAAACACATCAGTAAACAATTAGGTTTACCAAAAATCCCTGAGCAAAATGAAAAATACTGTAATTAAAAGATCAGCACTGACTCTTATAAATAAAGTCTTCCCAAGATTTTAAATATACCCATACAGTGGGGATTTTAGAACTTAATGTTGGCTTCAGTTTTGGTTCAAGACACAAAATGTCATGAGCCTGATAAGGGAAAATCAAGTGATATTCAATTTATACTTGTTATCATTGGTCTCTAGTGCACTGTACATCATCTACAATAACATACAGACTTTACAATAAATCTCCAGATGGGGAGATTTACATCTCGCCTTTCATTATGGGTCCTTTTAAAATGCTCAAGTAAATCATAGGCAGGAAGAAGCTACTATAGACACAGGGGCCCATTAAAGGGTAGGCACCCTCTGTTACTGGCAGCAGCCTGGGGTAGCTAAGGACTCTTAATTTTCTAGAGAATGGTTGGAAATTAGTTTTATTTGTTGGCTTTTATATTGAGCTCCTCTAGTCACCATATAAATGCATGTCCAAATTATTTTGCACCATTTGTCAGCGCTGCTGCTGATCATAGGTAGTTGTTGTTCAAAATAAAACATGTTCTTTTTCCTTGAAGTTCATTCAAGATATATTTAGGTAAGATATATTTAGGTATATAAACTGACTATAGAATTTAGAGTAAAATACCCACTTAAGTAAATAACACTGTATCCAGCATGGGCACCCTGATATTGCTTCTTTTATCCAGTTTCTTAATTTTTTCCTCTAGAATTGTTATCTGCATCAATTCATGTGAAGATAACACAAAACAATTATGAACATATATTTACAAAATCAATAAAAGGGCCAGTGGTTAGGAGTCGGTGCTTTCACCACTGCAACCTGGGTTTGATTACCAGACAGGGAAGCAAAAGGTCACACCACCCTAAATCTGAGCCAGGTTGGGCCTGCTCACTACTTCGATGGGAGACCACATAGGAATACCCAGAGCTGTATGCTGTGGCCCACAGAAGAAGGAACTGGCAACCCACTCCAGTATCTCTGCCATGAATACCAAATGGATCAGCATGATTATGGATATAAATATGTCCTGGTGTGTTACCGTCCATGAAGTCACAGAGATTTGGAAACAATATATTAGGAGTAGTGATGTCGCAAACATCAGATTTTCGGTTCGCGAACAGCGGACGCAAACTTCCATAAAATGTTCGCGAACGGGCGAACCCGGCGAACCGCCATAGACTTCAATGGGCAGGCGAATTTCAAAACCCACAGGGACTCTTTCTGGCCACAATAGTGATGGGAAAGTTGTTTCAAGGGGACTAACTCCTGGACTGTGGCATGCCGGAGGGGGATCCATGGCAATACACCCACGGAAAATTACATAGTTGATGCAGAGTCTGGTTTTAAGCCATAAAGGGCATAAATCACCTAACATTCCTAAATTGTTTGGAATAACATGCTTTAAAACATCAGGTATTATGTTGTATTGATCAGGTAGTGCAAGGGTTACACCTGCTTCACAGTAACAGACCAATCCCCCCGTTTAATGCACCGCAAACAACCGCAAACAGTCCCTTTGCACAACCGCAAACTCCCCATTTGCACAAGGTTGGATACCAAGCTAGCCATGTCCCGTTCCTTGTCCTCACTGATGTCATTGAAGGTCTCTTCCTCCACCCAGCCACCAAGGGTCCCCGAAAGGTGACAACAAGCCCACTGGGACGCCTGCTGTGTTTGGTCTTCCACCTCCTCAAAGCCACCTTCCTCCTCTGACTCCCCTTCTTCAGACTCCTCTCTCTGCGTTGCCTCTGTCTGCGTTATTATAAGGTGTGTACTGTTAAGTAGTACTATTCCTATCGGTTTAATCCCTGTTACGTCCACTATTAGGGGACGTGTATATGGCATTGATTTTTGGAACAGGGAGATGGAAAAAGATGCTTGGTCGGACCTCCTACTTCAAATTTGGGGCACTGCTCATGCAATCTAAGGTGCCACCAGATATGAGTGTCACTGTGCACTGGCAAAAGTTGGCAGAGTAGATGCAATAGGCTTCACATACACGCCTGTAGGCAGGCAATTGCTATTCAATCTATTACAGTCAAAAAAGTGTTGTTTTATTTCACTGAGCACAATATAAGCTGTGAGCCTGACACAGGCAGGCAACTGAAATTAGATTAAAGGAAAAAGGGTTGTTTTTTTCAATGTATGGTACACCAACTATGACTGGTGAAACAGAGCAGAATATTAGCCTGTCCTTCAGATGGAAGGCTCTGGAAGGGAGTGTATGCTGCTGATTGGCTGGAATGTGTCTGCTGTGAGGTGCAGGGTCAAAGTTTTCTCAATGATAAAGTATAGGGGGCGAACCGAAAAGCGCATGTGTTCGCCGTCCGCTGCGAACGCGAACATGCCAAAATCGCTGCGAATAGTCCGCGGGCGAACTGTCCGCGACATCTCTAATTAGTAGTAGTCTTAAGTGTCCATATTTTTGGTGCTTCAGTTAATAGAAACCCAAGCTATATACTTTATAGTTAACTTCTGAAACAGTCCTGCTATTTTTGTGGACTAGGTTCTGCTTGGTGTAACCAACTCTTTTTAATTTCCATTATTTGTAGAGGGTTTTCTTCATCTTAAACTGCATAACCTTTGGGTCCAAGCTATGCTCCAGTTTTAAAAAGGTTATATTTTAGTGGCCTTTATCTCTATCTCAATGTGTTCACTCAGCTCCTTCATGTAGCCTGTTCTGCTGATATGCCTCATCTCCTCCTCCAGGTCATTGTCAAGCAGACATCTTGTTCCTCCCCTCTCCGAAGTAATTTTTTAATGATCTATTAGTCTACAAGAGGGGCAGTGGTGGGACTATACTTTAGCTCTGGGCCACTGCCACTTTGTTGATTACTTAGAACAGTGGTGGGCAACTCGGTCCTATGAGGGTCATCAACAGTCCAGGATTTTAATATCTCCCGGTATTCAGTTTCTCTCAGCTTTTAGCACACCAGTTTCATTCTGATTTATCCACCTGGGCTCAAGCAGAGAGTGATTGAAATCTTGGACTGTTGGGGCTCTCGTGGGACCTAGTTACACACCAATTACTTAGAGTCTGAACATGTAAACTTTATAAAACTGACGTAATTTGCAAATATTATTAGTTTAGTTTACTTTTATTTACAATTTCAATGTTTATCACACTATATTGATAAGTTTATCATGGATCAGGAGTTTGACACCAATTTAAAAAAATGTCATGTGTGTCTCAAATCAACAAATGTTGAGACCTTCTTTTGTTGACAAATAGATTTTTCAGTTTGAATTAACAAAAATGTAATATATAAGTTGAAAACTCACTATGAAAATGGTGCTTTAGTAACTATACCCAAATACTGTCAGATGTCCATAGTAAGGTGGCAAGCATTGCAAATTCAAAAGCAAAGTGTAAGAACCCCACGTGAGCCATAATGTAGCTAGTACATGCTGCCCATAACAAACTCTTACATGTCAACCCTAACACGTGATCGCTACTCATGATATGTTACATGTTCTATGAGTATTTCTACCTAAAGTGTGATTATATGGCTCACATAATAAATCTACTTTAATCCTATGTGTTCTTGCACTTAGCCTAAAATTTACTTCTAGACTCAACCTCCCACACCCCCAGCTAAACACCTGCCTAGTGCTGTTACATGATAAGCAGAAACCTCACTACAATTAAATCTATTACTAAAAATTAATGCAAGTGGGTTTATGACCCTCCCACCCATGCCCGCTCTCCCCTCAATCATAAAATGAGCTTGGGTGTCCCCGGGACTCTTTCAGCATCTGGAAGGACCAATATGTCCTTTTATGTAGGCAGGATGACATTAATGCCTAAATTCCCTACCTACAGTAAGTGCGCAATGTGGTTTCCAATAGACCCACATTGTCCCTATCCCATATGTAATTTCCCTACTGACCTGGGAGGGCCCTATTGCTATTTCCCATGGCATATAAAATTTACCCTGTAGATATGGATGGGAGGTTGTTATGACTAATGTAGCATGTTTACTTAAGATTGTGGGTTGCTTTCCATAGCTTTGCAATGGTAACTATAGAGTTTCGGACTCAGAGACTCCTACAGATATACTTAAGGCAGATTGCGAGCCCACATTAGAGATATAGAGCTAAGGGCACTACCCCCTGAGAGTTCTTTTGCAGAAGTCATGTAATAGCTCCTCAAACTTGCTTGTAAAACCTACTGTAGGATAGAGGCAGTCTTGGTGGAGCCATGAAATCAAACCCTAACATTGCAACACAGTCTCTATTTTAAAGTGTCCCAATAATTCATATATAAGGTGAAAGGGTTAAGTAGCATACTGCAGTAACTAAAGCACCAGTGGTGATTCAGAGAAAAGGAGTGGGGGAGCATGATTTGCAGCATGAGAAACAGAAGAGAGATGAAATAAATACATGAATCGAAGAAGAGCAAATTTGTTCAGCTCCTCCTCTGCAGTAAATTGCCTGGATTTGGAAGCTCAGACTTTCATCTTTCCAGGTTAATTGCTGCTCTGAGGTCTGCAGCTCGCCTACATCTGTCTTCTTCACAGAGAGGATAAAGCCTGAACTCCCTCCCAGACTGGAATTCTGCAGACAGCGCATACATAACCCTCAGGATAATCAGGGACCTCCTAAGAGTTCTTCATCGCCGGTGTGAGAAACCTGCAAAGAAAGATTTAACTTGAGGGCTGTTGTTGCACGGAAACATCAATATGTTACCATGATGTTCTTTTCACTCATATACAGTAAAACAAAAAAGTTATTGGCTTAGTAAGAAAAAACAAGAAAAATATAGAGTAAGAGCTTCAACATCAGAGGCTTTATTACTATGATAAATATGCAGAAAACTAATTTATTAACAAGTTTAATTAAAGGAACACTGTGGTTGTTTTTACCCATATGTTTTTTTAATAACTATGCATGATAGTGGTAGAAACCAGAAATATTATTCACAAAATTTCTATTTTGCAATTTTCAGGAGGATGAGTCCATGTAACCTAATGTTTTATTCAATTAGCTTTTTATAAAAGTTATAAAAACATAACAATTATAAGGTAGATAGAGGACAGTTTGCAGAAAGCAGAAAGGAAAGTGAGATTTTATTGGGTCGTAACGGGTCTCGTATTTTGTTTGCGTTACGACGTAAATTTTGCGAGGGACGCAGTTGTTGGCAAGGAGCGCCTTCGGCCGCAGGCTCGCTGCTCAAGCTTGCAAGCGTGAGCAACGGCTCGTATGCTCACAAATGGTGGTAGAGAGGTTGTGGGGGATTGATGATGGATCAAAGAGGCAGAGATAAGAAATGGGTATTTATGGATGTTTGGAGGAACATGTTAAATGCAAGAGGTGCAATCAGGGGTGTAGGAGCCAGAATAATTCTATGGGGGATATAGCTCATTGTATACGCAGACCGTAAAATATCTTATATATACATACATACAAACATAGAAAATCCCCTCCAGTTCCTACATGCATGGGTGCAATGATGGAGATGTGCAGAAGGTAGGAATAGGAAGCTGAGATTTAAGAAAGATTCTGAGTTCATGGGGCATAGGAGGAAGTCAGAAAGGGTAGGAAGAGCAAGGACATATTTAGAAAACTGGATTAGAAATTTGAAGATATAGTGAGAGAGGATGACAAACCAATAGAGTTAGATGAGAAGAGATGTGAGAACATTGTATTATTTTACACTCAGCTATAACAATACCATCTCGCATATTTTGTTAGTTTTTCTTTCACGGGTGGTGATTTAATTACTGTACTTAATTTGCTTTGATTTACTGCCCCATGGGAAAGTGGTCATACAATGTGTTCATTAGTTTTGCCACAGTGATAGGGAACTTAAAATAGGCATACATTGAAATGTAATAAAGATATTATAATTGTGGCAATAGCACTATACAGAGATACTATCTACATCAAAGGTGCGTGCAGGAGACATTAGAATAGTATTTTTTTGTTTTTTTATTAGGTTTCTACAAAAGAGTATCCTGTAAATACTGGGCTTCAGTGGTCCTATAACTTGAAAATACTTAGCAATATCAATGAAGTGAGATGTAATCCTATTTCAATTAGTTATTATTAATTACTATCAATTCAGTAAAGTAACAGCGGTAGTGGGCACCTAAAGACAGACTTTATAGGGCTATATTTTAATTAGGCTTAGGAAGAAATCTATTGTCTAGAAATTCTATACAATTATTCAAAAGATGTGGAGTTTGTACATGTGAGTGAAAACAAATTCTGGGTCCAAGGCCAAGTCCAAGGCCAAATAGTATCCAGAGATCATACTAAAGTGGAAAGAGGAGACTTCAGTTGGAAGCAATAATATCACTTAGAAACACATCTTACAATATGCCCACACATAAAAACAAACTTAGCTATTCCATAGAGAGGAAATACATTCCTATTTTGTCACAATCAATAGTAATGAGATCGTTCAAGTATGAGTGGACAAAGCATGACATTCATCAGATTCACGGTTTTCTAGTAATAATACTAATTTCTAATCACTTTCTAAGGAATCTAGGAAAAACACTTGAGAGAAATCAGAAGGAAATGATTGGGCTGGAATAGAGGAATGGCCCCCAAGTGGAGGACCGTCTTTTAAAAAGAGGGATGTTTTGGGGGTACTGAGAGGGACAGAGGAATTTTCTCTTAATAGAGGGATTGTCCACACACAAGATGGACATTTGTTTCATCACAATCTTAGGATCCATAATTTCAATTCAAAGCCTGCACTAGAAGCCATTAACTAGCATTTATAAGGAACAATTATATTCCTTCATTCCCACACTGTGGAGCAGCCCTGCATAGTCTGCTATATAAATTTTACAGATGTGTATGAGTAATTGCATAGGCATGCAATGCGTAAGAGGTGCTATTGGATACTAAGTTTTACCGTGTTAGTTTGTTATAAATCTATAAAAATACGTTTCAACACATATTTGGTTCAAAAATTTCTGTGCCCAGAGATTTCTGTCTTTGAGAGTGGGTATACCCCAGTGCTACCTGCCAGCATTGTGAGCCTTTGTTTTCCCAACTTCCATGGTGCTCAAAATAATGCTGATGGGTCTATCTCCCTGTTTTCTTATATTTTATAGTCCTTTATATAGTTTGACCTTGTTTTACCTGCCACTGATCATCTCTTATTCACCCTATAAAAGGCCAATGAGTGTAACATCTCTTCTCATAGCATCACCTTTGGGATATAGCCTAATGTATTGGTTAGGACGTTTTTTGCTAGCATTAGGGCTTGCTAGTAGGGCAGCTTAAGAAATTAATATACATTACCTATTTGTAATTAATATATCCAGCAATCAATATTCTGAAGAGCTAACAATCTGTTTTGTTTTTCCTGCAGCTTACAATGTACATTTGGACTGTTGCTGACCTGAGGTGTAATTGTCAGCAATGTGGCAAGTGTGCAGTGTAAATAGGCTGCGTGCGCCGAGGCCAAACCATTTTTTTAGTTGTGTAAGTCGCCATTTTAGAATGGTAATGTTATTAATTGCAAGTTAGTGTTGTAAAATGGTGGTGATTGTCTATGTGGTTGTGGATCATTCTGCGTCCTTCCTAATAGTGTGTTTTGTACCTCATGCGTTCCTGTGTATAAGTCTTATGTGCTTGGCCTTGGTTTGTGTAGTCAGGGGTCGTGTAGCCTCGTTTTCATTTTTTTTGGCCGTCAATTTTTTTCTCCCTTAGCGGATTTTCTAGTAGCGAAAATGCTTAAATTTGACTTAAATATGCGTGCAACCTCACTCCCAGATGTCCTGGCTATCCCCTCATGCTCAGTGTGCTTTTTTAAAATGTTTTATTGTTATTTTGCTGTGTTTTTGGATGTACGCATTTCAGACGTTAACTTCGTAATTGTGCAACCTCAAAAAAAAAAATTGAAGTCCCGCGGCTCGTATTTTATTTTTTCTATGTCCTGATTTCCCTTGGTATTTTTTCGACCTCATATTTTTTTATTTTTTTTTTAAGTCCCGTGGCTCGTATTTGTTTTTTTTAAATCCATATTTTTTCATCCCGCAAGGTTTTTTTTTCTAAGTCCCGCGGGTCGTATTTTTAATTTTTTGAAAGTCCTGCTTATGTGTTTTTTTTTAGAGCGAGAGTGAGGCGCCGTAGAGCCTCCACCTCCGTAAATGCAGCCCTCTGATTGTTATTTTGTTTTTCTAGAATATATCTACATTAAAGTAATCGGACCAAGTAATTGAACCATTTTTAGGTAGACAGAATGGACAAACTAGATGTGTCTTCACCAATCAATATTTCTGTGTTTTGCTCCGAATCATTCTTTAATGATTTTTTCTTATGATGATTTTATTGTATTTTCTACACAGCAACTTCCAATGTTTATATAAATATATTTAATATATACCACATTACATCTCATTATAATGAGATATTTATAAAGTCTAATTTCTTTAGCACCATTTTAATGAGTTTAGGTTGCTTTCATTCTACTTGATTTGTTTGTTTTGTTTTGTGCTGTGCTAGTTTTCCAAATAATGCAGAACATGACAAAATACACAACATATCTAAAACAGAATTACCTAATGGTTTGGAAAAAAAATCACTATCACATATACAAGTTGTCAAACTGCGAGACGTTGTCACACTTTGCGTGGTGCGTACGAGTTAGGCGTTAAGCGCCACAGACACTTATCGCTGCGAGCCTCGCGAAGCGAGCCTTTAACGAGTAACACGCAAACTAGGCGAGCTGTTAACGCGTAGCACTTAGGCGATGAGCGTAGAAGGCGCTCATCGTTGTGAGCCTCGCAAAGTGAGACGAGCGGGACTTAGCCACAAAACACTTACTAAACACTCAATTGCATTAGCCTTCAAGCACTTGACAAACACGGGACTTAAAAAAAAAAATACGAGACACGGGACTTAAAAAAAAAAAAAATACGAGATAGCAAAAATATGAGGTTAACGGCCAAACTGCGAACATCCAACAAACACAAAAAACACAAAGAAAATCCAAATAAATACAACAAAAATATCATCCACAGCAAGGGGGAACAGTCAGGGCGTCTGGGAGTGAGGTGCAACATGAATTTAAGCCGATTTCAACAACTTTCACCACACGAAGATCGCCTAAGCAAGAAAAAAACTGTCCGCCGAAAAAAAAACGAAAACGAGGCTTCACGACCCTGGATTGCGCAAAACACTGCCAAACGCGTAGCGCTTTATCATGGTGTTTTATGAGACGCGGGACTTACGCGGAAAATACAACTGAGCAAAAATACCAACTGCGAACACACAAAAAATACAAAGCAATACAACAAACACATCACCCACAGCACAGGGGACAGCTAGGACGTCTGGGAGTGAGGTGCAATGCGATTTCGATGACTTTCACCACACGAAAGTCGTCTAAGCGAGAAAAAAATGGGCGCTGAAATTTTTTTAAAGGAGGCTACAAGACCCAAGACCACGCAAAACACTGCCAAACGCGAGGCACTTTCACACAGCAATGAACGACATACAAAATACACTATTACAAAATACGGAAAATGCATGCGAGACACGTAACACATTAATAACATTAGCAATCTACAATAGCGCTGTACACAACTACACCAACCAATTTCTCTTGCGCACACAAACCATTTCTAATGCACAGTTGGGACATTCATTACATTTTATCATCAGAGCACCAACACTCACTGTACATTGTATGCTGCCGGAAAAAACAAACAGATTGTTAGCTCTTCAGACTATTGATTGCTGAATATATTAATTACAAATAGGTAAAGTATATTAATTTATTCAAGAAATAATTAATTCATTATTAATTAAGTAAATATAGATGAATATATATCTCTCTTTACATTTAGTGCCCATGCCTAGCCATGCGATGAGCGCCAAAGGCCCTCACAGTACAAAAAGGTTTATATTGTGTGTCAAACAGCATTCCCATGGCTTCAAATGTTATTGCCCCATCATTTTTGACGGGCAGGTCGATAGTTATATAAATAAGAAACAAAAAAATTATATACAGATACTTTAACCAGTACAGATGATATTCTGCTATACATGCTTATATTTATCTAAAATTGTTTTTTTTCCTGCTGGGATTTGAATTACATTTAAAATGCATTTTTTTACATTTAAATTTTATTTTCAATTTGATGGTTATCAAAATATGAACTATTCATTTCAATCCAACCGTTTTGCTATATCCAAACACTTCTTTATGTGGTGCATTTGAAATCCTTCTCAGCTGATGTTAAAATGTTAGGGATTTATAAAAGTGTTTCCTTTGTCTCTTTAATTCCTTATCCAGGAATAAAATGAAATCTGAAAAAGTAAATATATTTTGACCTAAGTTTTCTGAAAACAGATACCATAATAATTAGAACTGATTATCTAACTTACATATTATTAAAGGAGCACTCTCATAAACTTTATGTATTTATAGATTAAATATAGAATTATTACTTGGTGCAAAAGCTAATGTTTGTGATAAAAAATAAATACCTGAAACTCCAGATAATATTAAAATGTGTAACACATTACAGAGTCATACAAATCCGCAATAATTTTTTGTCCACACTCATATTGTGTGCTTAGTCATTCAATCGTGTCTGACTCTCTATGACCCTATGACCCCATGAACTGCAGCACAACTATTGTTACGTCTCTGGTTGTACTTTTCCATATGGTTTTCTTGGCAAAGAAACTGGAGTTGGTTGCCAGATTCTTCTCCAGTAGATTGTGATTTGCTTGACGTTTCTGGTATGACCTGCCCATCTTGGGTGACCATACATGGTATAGCTCACAGCCTTATTTAAGTACGCAAGCCCCTTCACCACGACAAGGTATATGACACTCATATTACTATCTAAATTGTATATTAACAACAATATTCTCTTCATTGTTCCATTTTATATAAAAGTGTTCACCAATATTTTAAGAAGCATGGTAGGGCAAATTCTCTATATTTGTTTATAAAAAAACATATTGGAGATTTATTATTCCATATAAAACATTTATTCCTGTTCTGAAAGCAATCAGTGATCCTAAACAAAATGTATACATCTGCCTTACCTTTTGCCTACCCTTATGACTGCCTTATTATTAATACTATAAATACTCAAAATCCTAAAATGAGTTACTCTCTTCTCTCATAATATTTTTTAATGGTACATTAATGGACAGTAAAGGGACATGGACATATTTATTTTCTTTGTTGCATCAGAATGATGGTATTTCATAATGGTCACAGTGTGTTTTAGTTTTTCAAAACGGAGAAGTTTAACTGCTCTTGGGAATCTTTAAAATGTATTTAGATAATGGACATTATTAACAAATATTTACACATTTTTTACAATACAATCAATACAAATACAATCTGATACATATTTATTTACAAAAAAAAAACCTTTCCAATACTACATACATTTCTATCCCGTCATTCTTCCAGATTCTCTCTTTAAGTTTTGTGTAATATTTTTAGCTATTACATTTACTGGAATTACATATCTCCTAATAGATACTGCACATCTGGCTTCCCATAAGTGGTAAACACATAGTATGTTTACTCGCCATAATGTTCTGTGATGAAAGGCAGTTATATTTTCTGAAAACAACCCATAAGCTATTTGAGAATAACATTGATTTTTAAAGACTGGAATTTTAAAAAAATCAGCAATCTTATTCCAAACGGCTACAGAACTTGGGCAATCTAAAAGCAAATGCTCCATTGTCTCTGTGTCATTACATGTGTCTCTCAAACAACTCCTGTCATCAGTGTTTCTATATTTTAAGTTCTGTCTTATATACATTTTCCCATGGAGCAATAACTACAATAATTCATAGGTTGTTTAGCTGCTGTAAGACTTGACTATGATTAGAATTAGGACAGTACTTCAGGTCTAGTTTGGTTGATGTTCTGTCCAATAATAATGTATAAACTTGTTTTCTTGATAATTGTTCAATTACCATTTTCGTGATTTTGAATTTCGCAAGGCACGGAAAGTAGATGGGGGAAAGGCGCTCATCGCGAGGCCTGCAGTTTGCGGGTTTGCCCATGGGTATAGCTCATGCTGAGGCCTGCATTGAGCATCAAAGCGGCTCATTGCGAGGCACGTGATGAGCGCCTAAGGTGTACATTGCAAGGCCCGCAAGGTAGGGTGGGGGAGAGACTTACATTGAACGCCAAACCAATAACTTTCGGTGCGACAGACACGGGAATCGCAAATAAGGCGCTCATCACGAGGTCCCAATAGGCCCACAAGGTAGAGGGGGGGGGGGGGAAGGCTCGCAATGAGCACCGAAGGCATTCATTGCAAGGCCCATAATGGCCATAGGACACACCCGCAAAGGGCTTCCGAGTAACTTGCTGCCCCCAGAAGCCTTTGATCTACGGGTTTAACGGTTTAATTTCCCCAAGCCCGCAAATGTTTTCACACCCATAAATGGCAAAAGGAGCACAGGGAGGAGGGGGGGGGGGGGAGAAACACTGGGGAGGGAGCGGGGGACACAGAGGAGGGAGAGGGGGGAAAGACACAGGGGTGAGGGGGGATAGACACAGGGGAGGGAGAGCAGGGCAAAGAGACACAAGGGAGGGAGTAGGGGGGATAAGAGACACAAGAGAGGAAGAGGGGAAAGAGACACAGAGAAGGGAGAGGGAGGAAAGAGACACAGGGGAGGGAGAGGGAAGAGACACAGGGGAGGGAGAGGAGAAATGGGACAGTGGTGAGAAATGGGGAGAGGGGGGGAAAGAGACATGAGAGGGAGTGGGGGAAGAGACACAGGAGTGAGAGAAGGGAGGAAAGAGACACAGGGGAGGGAGAGTGGGGCAAAGAGACACAGGAGAGGGAGAGGAGGGCAACGAGACACAGGAGAGGGAGAGGGGGACAAAGAGACACAGGGGAGGGAGGGGGAAAAGACACAGGAGAGTGAGAGGGGGGCAAAGAGACTCAGGGAGAGGGGGGAAGAGACACAGGGGAGGTTGGGGGAAGAGACACAGGGAAGGGAGGGAAGAGACACAGGGGAGGGAGTGGGGGGAAAGAGACACAGGGTCGAGAAATGGGGGAGAGGGGTAAAAGAGACATGGGAGAGAGTGAGGGGAAAGAGGGGAGGAAAGAGACACATGGGAGCAAGAGGGAAGAGACACAGGGAAGGGTGGGAAGAGACACAGGGGAGGGAGACCGGGGCAAAGAGACACAGGGGATGTAGAGGGGGGAAAGAGTCACAGGGGAAGGAGATAGGGAAAGAGACATAGGGAAAGGAGAGGGGGGAAAGAGACAATTTCTCCAAGCCTGCAAATGTTTTTCACACCATAAATGTAAAAAAGAGCACGGGGGGGGGGGGGAGAGACACAGGGGAGGGAGAGGGGAGCGAAGGGGGAAATAGACACAGGGAAGGGAGTGTGGGGAAAGACACATGGGGGAGGGAGACAAGGGCAAAGAGACACAGGGGAGGGAGTAGGGAGGGAGAAGAGACACAGGAGAGGGAGAGGGAGGAAACGGACACAGAGTTGGGAGGGAAAAGAGTCACAGTGAAGGGAGAGGGAAGGGAGAGACTTAGGGGAGGGAAAGGGACAAAGAGCCATAGGAGTGAGAAATAGGGGAGTGGGGGAAAGAGACACGTGGTGTGCGAGGTGAGAAAAGAAACACAGTGGAAGGAGAGCGGGGCAAAGAGACACAGGAGAGGGATAGGTGGGGCAAAGAGACACAGGAGAGGTGGCAAAGAGACACAGCAGGAGCGGGGGGGAAGAGATATGGGAGGGAGAGGGGGGAATGAGAAACAGGGGCGGGAGGGGGAAAGAGACACAGGGGAGGGAGGCGGAAGAGACACAGGGGAGGGAGAGGTGTGGAAGAAGAGACATAGGGGAGGGGGAGGGGGGAAAGAGACAGAGGGGAAGGAGAGGGGGGAAAGAGACACATAGGAAGGAGAGGGGGGAAAGAGACACAGGGGTGAGAAATACAGGAGAGGGGGGGGAAGAGATATGGATGTGAGTGGGGGGGAAAGAGACACACAGGTGGGAGAAGGTGGAAAGTGACACAGGGAAGGAAAAGCGGGGCAAAGGGAGACAGGGGAGTGAGAGGGAGAAAGAGACACAGGCAAGAGACACATGAGAGGGAGAGGTGGCAAAAAGACACAGGGGAGGGATAGAGGGGGAAAGAGACACAGGGAAGGGAGAGGGGGAAAGAGACATACAACAGATAGTACATAAAAAGACTGAAAACACAATGTATAACTTTATATCATGCCATCATTTTTGATGGGCAAGTCGCTAGTATGTATAATATACCTGCTTATTAGATTTAACCTGTTTCCCCAAAGCATCTGGAAGAATAGGTTACTTAGGCTTATCACTGCTTTCTCGGGAGGTGGAAGCACAAAGCTTAGGCAGACAAAGATGGACAGCAGAAATGATTTAACAATCCTAACTCTACTGTCAAATGAGAGTTTCCATTGCTTCCATCTCATGGCCTTAGTTTTACATATATTTAGTTCCCCTGAATCTGAATTACTAGATTTAATTCCCATAATACTAACATTTTCACTGTCAGTTTCTATACGGGAAGGAAGAACAAACATTTCCCCTGGTTCTCCAATCCAAAAGGCCCTGATTTTACTGTAATTCATTTGGTAATTTGAGATCTTGGAAATTTTTCCATACTACAAAAATAATTTATCATATGAATTTCTAGAAATCCCAAAAGCTAATAAATCATCAGCATAAGCAATACACTTTATAAGGATTATTGGAGCTTGCTGGATATTTTTATTGGTCTCAATCATCCTTAGAAATGGATCAATAGAAAAAAACATACAATAGGGGACTATGGGGACACCCCTGACGTACCTCTGATCTTATAGGAAAATTTTCTCCAATCCATCCCTTTATAATTACTTTCAGTATTTCAGTATTTCTATAGAGAACTTTAAGCCAGGACACTAAGAAGAGATACAAATTAATAACTTGATCAAAAGCTTTTTCCTGCTTGTACTTACGCAACTGTGATTGGGTCTCTCATGGTGCCACTAAGATCTGATTCCAGTATAGGAGACTATGTGGTTTAATATTCTCTGGATATGACTTCTATTGAGGTTTTTCCCATAAACAATAACCTGTAAAAGGAGTTTGCGAAATCAAAGATTTTCTTAGAGTTCCCATAAATCTGTCATTACTCTCGTCTGCTTCCTTTCCTTACATTGCTCAAAACTATTAGGTGAAAACAGTTTAAAGACCCCACATTCACCCTCATGTGTTAAAGAGGAGAGCCGGTCATATTGGAGTTCTCTCTTTCTGCTTTTAATTTGTTTTTTATATTCTGAGTTTACCTCCTGACCTCTCTGAAGTGCAGAGAAAGCTTAACACAACTGGACCCTACATGACAGATATTTTTTATAATTATCACTTTGAGATATACCTGCCTCTCTCTTAACTAAATTCTTAATTTCTTGCTTTGTCTCTTCCCACCATATACCAGCATTATCATACATCCCCCTAATGGATAGTCTTGCCTCTATCAGACTTTAAAACATGGAGACCATTCTGTCACATTTGAGAATATTTGGATTCAATTTCCAGTATTCTGGCCCAGATAAGACCAACTCTTCAATATTTAGGATGATACCAACAAGAGCATGGTCTGAACATTCTACAGTTCTCCAAAAAACATTACTAAATTTATATAGGTATAACCAGGAATATCAGGGTTTGGGTATTTAAACATATCCACTAAACTAGCTTCAGTGCTCATATCAAAATCCAAAGTATTTCCTGGAGTAGTCCCTTCCTGCTGAGAAAGCTCATAATCAGATAAATCTTAATCAGAGCCTGCCATTATATCTCCCCAGCTTTTTTCACCCAATGCATCATATTTATTTGTTAAAGTAATTACATCAGGATTAGGAATTGTGTTTTCAGTAGATGCTTGTCACATGGTCCTTAGTGACCTTGTTAGTTTTTGAAATAGTTTTCCATTCCTCCTCTTTACCATTGGATTTGCCTCCATCAGCACACTTCCATTATTAGCAGATGTATCAGTTTGTAAAACACTATTTGTCTCTTTCCTTGGGGTTATCACATTCTCATCTCTTAAAGAAGGCGTATGTCTCTGGCTTAGGCTCTCCTGAGGGTTCAGAACAGGTTGCCCATCTTGCTCTTTTGACTTTTCTCTCCTATTGTGCTCTGCTTCAGGACAATCCCTAAAACAATGTCCACCTTCATAGCAGAGATTACACACAATTTATTTGTCACATTCAGAGTTGTGATGTCCTGTTTTACCACACTGAGAACATCAGATTTTATCACAAGCAGAACTCGGGTGTCTGGTGGAATCACATTTAATCACACATTGTCCCCAGTAGAAACATCTCCCACAATCTCTCCCAATATACACACAGTTTGGGAGGGGACAGGCCACATTATTTCTGTACCACATATTTTGTTGCCTCCATTCCAGCACACTTCTGAGTCTATACATCTCTCTGAGATGCTTACTGTTTTTGTGCCCAGGAATGACAGAGTTTTTCTCCAGCCTGATAAGCTCATCAAGGGTGGGTTCATTGAGACAGGGGCATATCTACCAGTAGTCCAGGTGGTGCAGTGCTGTGTTTTTTTTTTTTTATTGCTTTAAAAAAAAAATCTTGAGTGTAGTGGCACCCTGGGGCCTTCCAGCTGAGACCCCCTTGGGACCCTCTTGTGCCTTCTTGACCACAGCCTGAAATTGGACTGTTCCTTTTTTTTTTTTTAAAAGAGCATTTCTAGTGAAACTCCAACAGGTGACAGTGTGGAGCAGTTCAGCACGCTGGGGATGTGTCAGGGATGAAGGTAAAAGAGCCAGGGCTGCAAAGTGCCAGCAAAGTACAGGGGGATAGGTTATGTGAGGGAGAAACAAAGGATATAGGGATGGGGGCTATGTGAGGTGGGTGCTGTGCAGGGATGGATCCTGAGAGGGGATGGCTGCTGACAAGAACTGGGTGCTATGTAGGGATGGATGCTAAGAGAGGTGGGTGCTGTGTGGGATTGATTTTTATATATGTGTGTGTACAGTATATATATATATATATATATATATATATATATATATATATCTGTGTGTGTGTGTGTGTGTACGTATATATCTGTAGCAGATGTCACAGGAAAGTGGAGCGCACAAGCCCTGGAGCTGCACAGACAGGAGCACTGAGTGATTTGGTCCTGGCGGGGGCCAAGTGCAAAACATTTTTAAATCCCCCCGTGGAGGGCCCACATTTTTTTTTTGCACCAGGGCCCTCCATTCTCTAGCTCCGTCACTGCATTGAGAGACAGGTTTAAGACAGGCTGTCCAACAATCATTTCAGTTCATGCTGATGAATTTGTATCTAACAGCAGAGCCATACGATGATCTGGACTGAGTAACGTTCAGTTCCAGATTCACAGATTGCTGACCCCTGATCTAAAAAGTTGTAAATTTTCAGAGAAAAAATAATATTTTTCCACATAACTAAAGCAATACATTATATGAAATAACATAATTATAAGAAATCAAAAATATTACTTTACAAATGAAAATTTCCAGAGGATATGTATTTTTATGGTCCTTAGAGTGTAATAAATCCCAATAACTATTGAATCGGGAAATAGTTATAATTAAAATAAAAAGGCTATATACAAATGCATGCTTTTAAGTTATAACATATTTTACCTAGTAGAATTTCTCATGTCACATGATGGCTATTTGAAAATACAGAACGATATAACATATTCACATTATCTATAGATTTTTCAACCCAGTAGAACAATGTTTTGAATTCAGTAAAATTTTGGACAGTTTATTTTATAGGAATTTGCTGACACCATTAGGCCATGCACTGAACTGCAAGCCAATGATAGCCAATAAAACACTTCAAGGGACATGGAGCACAAAATGTATCTTTCAGACATTTAAAAGACCATGTTTTGCACATTACACATAAAAATATTAACTAAAATGTGTTTTACCTTCCTTCAGGAAATACCTCCCTGTATATGGAGAAAGCTTAAAGGGTCTTAATCTCCCCAAAATCAAGTTGCTGTTTTTTTAATTTTCTTTTATTCTTAATCAGCATGACAAACTAGTTATATATTGTACTAGCCATTTTTCCTAAAATTAATGATTCCTGATATATTCAGCATTGGTTATGTTGTATTGTTATGCAAATAAAGGTATTTTATGTGCTAATTAGGATTGCGGTCTGTTTACAGTCTGAAAGTAAATCAGTATATATCAAACAATTAACCACTATAAGAATATTGATACTCACTCATAAGTCATGTGGATCTACAACATTCACCCCTGACCAGTACTGTGTCCACCCTTCCATATGGATACATTAAAACCTGATACAACACATTCAGGTTCCACTTGTACACATTTTGAAAATCTACATGAATACTGAGAATTAGGTTTATGGGCCCTCTGTATTTCACATAATAAATTCTCAAAATATTCTTAAGTGATATAAAACATAGATAGTTTGAAGATTACTTAGAAATATTGATTTTTGATATATTTAATCCCAGCATTAGATCTCTGAAGGGATTAATTACCTAACACAGGTGTAGACAACTCTAGTCCTTAGCTCTGTTAACAGGTTAAGATTTAAGGGATCACTATAGTAACATATTTACAATATACTCTTTCAAAAACTACACTTGATAATTGGCTAAATATTTTTAGAAAGTAATAAAAAATAAATATATACAGAAAAAAATAGTATTGTAATGATTTTTACAATCTTTTATGGTCCCTATACACTCTGTCTTTGGACCTCCTTCTAACTGTAAATATGGTATGTCAGGACACTGCAACAGCGGAGTTACAGAGTGCTATAAAAAAAAAAAACAATATTTGCCATAACTGGCCAAACCAGATTAAATAATAAAAAAAAAAAATAGGGAGGTCTTTTGTTCCAAAATAGATTAATAAATATATGTAATCCCCTGCTGCCCTATTATTTTGTTTTGTTTTTGCAAAATTAAAACCTTTTTTATTTTGTATTTTGTTGTTTTTTCAAATTTTCAACAATACAAAATGACAAACAATAAAAGACATCAACAATACAAAATATATTTTTTTACATTTATGACAAACATTAAAAGACATCAACAATCCAAAATATATATTTTTTTTACATTTATGCTTGTATATTGTTTAAGGTTTATAGTCTTTATTACATTTTTTTTATAACAGTTTGTGAGCTTAATTATTTTAAAACCCAAAAAGCGAGAGAGATAACTTAAAGAGGTGAGGAGAGAGCCCAAACTGTCTGAACCCGTACACTCGTATTTATAAGATCTTAATCCCAGAGGGACCATTTACTGTGTGTGCAACTCAGAGTGGATTAAATAGATTTATATGTTAAGAATGTGTTGGACATTAATTATAGTTCAGCTCATTTTGTTTAATTGAATTTGTTCTTGTGTTTACTTTTGGCCTTTTCAAGCAGTCTAGATACGAACAAATTATCTTTTTCTCATTATTTTTTAATGCCAAATTTTCCTAACTGCACATATTCTGAGTTATACATATAAGAACTATCCTATTTACCTAAAAAATATATGTTTTTATATCTGTATATATATATATATATATATATAAATATATATGTATATTTATATATATATATATATATATATATATATATATATAATCAGAGTAATGCAGTGATACCTTTTTTATTGGACAGACTTTATTCATAATATAGCGATAAGCTTTCGAGACATAGACCTCTTTATCAAGTCAAAAAGCAATACTGATAGAAATATGTAAATGAGTAGGAAAGTGGATTGAAAAAAAAGGAGAAAGAACAATAAATGTTGGCCTTCATAACATGCTGCAAAAATGAGATCACACTGAAATGTACAAAAGATAAGTTGATTGTGCAAGAAAAATAATGCTATCTATTAAGTAGCCATATTAGCCAATATATTATAAGTAAACTATAATTTTGAAATTTGAAAACAAAAAA
This sequence comes from Discoglossus pictus, assembly GCA_027410445.1. Taxonomy (NCBI): domain Eukaryota; kingdom Metazoa; phylum Chordata; class Amphibia; order Anura; family Alytidae; genus Discoglossus; species Discoglossus pictus. The sequence continues at coordinate 208,380,646 of CM050168.1, read as the reverse complement.
AAAGTTTAGAGGTATAAAAACAAAAGCCAATAAGAAAGTTGCACACCCTATTTGTCCGCCAAAAAATCATAAAGGTAATATACTGTCAATTTGTAAACAAGCGTTTGTGGACACTGCCTCAGAGGCAGATTCGGGTGTGGAACCTCAAATTCCGGAATCACAAAAAGATTTATTATTCAAAATTAAATCAAATTTGCATAAAGAAATGCATGAAGCTATAGCTGAAATCAAAAAAGGACAAGACGGACTGGGTAGTAGACTAGGAGCCTCATTCAATTTAAAGGCCACATCTCGTGGTATATAGGCCGTATGTAGTGACCACATGTGACCCTGGTAGGTGCTATGCATTATGCTTATTCTAGACTATGACATTACACCCTTTAGATATCCGCTTTTTCCTCAAAACCAAGCCTCTTGCCCTTCTGGTATCTGCCCACACCACTCTGTGTATGAAATAAAGCATTGTTATACCGTTCTCACCGTGTCAGTGTGTTTTCAATCGTTGTGGTTTTGGGACATACAAATACATCACATTTGTGTCACATTCCTATATCAGTAAACTATTGAGCCCTAGTTACTATGCAATAGGTTAATACATATAATAACAACAATAATAGTAGTAATAATATCACAAGATATCATATAATAATATATAACATATATCATAATAAAGGTTAATACACATGCAAAGTCAAATTTGTGATACTGTGGAGTTTCAACATTCCCCAGAAGGCCTGATAAGAATATGAAAGGTGATGATGTGAATTGATTGATAGCAAAACACTTAATGGGATGTCACCAAATGATAATGGGTATACATCTTGGCACATGGCCACCAGCAATAGTGTGGGACTTTCCAGGATGGGCCTAGCAGAGTCTATCCCTGTTGATGGTGAGTTGACTGTTGCTCCACGTGCTTCTGCACAGCCTCCATGTGTTTTTATGGCTCTTCATGATGGGTTAGAGTAGATTAGTGTGGTGTTGTTCTCCTGGTCCCCTTCTGGATTGCTAAGTGGTGGTGGTGAAGGGACTTGTGTACCTCAATGAAGCTGTGAGCTATACCATGTAGGGCCACTGTAGGTGGGCAGGTAATAGCAGAGCGGTCAGACAAATCACAGTCCATTATAGAAGGAACTGGTAACCAACTCCAGTATCTTTGGCATGCAAACCTTGTGGAAATGCAAAGGCAGAGACAGAGCTGAATGTGCTGCAGTCCATAGGGTCACAGAGAGTCAGAAACAACAGAGGGACTGAACAAACAGCTGGCAAATGTTCCCGTGGTACTTGATACTGTATATGCCATGTGGCTGTGTAAGTTGGTCACTATGTGTTTTTCCAATGTAGATGTGATGAGTGAGATGTATATAAGATGACCTTTTTTTTTTTAGGGTCAACATTAGAGGCTCTGTGAGTCAGAAAGGGTTAATATGGTAGCCATTTTCATGTACAATAGGGGGGAAAAGTATTTGATCCCATGTTGATTTTGAACGTTTATCCACTGACAAAGAAATGATCAGTCAATAATTTTAATGGTAGGTGTATTTTAAAAGGGAGAGACAGAATAACAACCCCCAAGAAAAACGCATGTAAAAAAAGTTATAAATTGATTGGCAGGTCAGTGAGGAAAATAAGCATTTGATCCCTTATCAATCAGCAAGATTTCTGGCTCCCAGGTGTCTTTTATACAGGTAAGGAGCTGAGATTAGGAGCACTCTCTTCAGCTTGTTACCTGTATAAAAGACACCTGTCCACAAAAGCAATCAATCAATCTGATTCCAAACTCTCCACCATGGCTAAGACCAAAGAGATGTCAAAGGATGTCAGGGGCAAGATTTTAGACCTAGACAATGCTGGAATGGGCTACAAAACCATCACTGAGCAGCTTGGTGAGAAGGTGACAACAGTTGGTGCGATTATTCTCAAATGGAAGAAACACAAAGAAACTGCCAGTTTCCCTCAGACTGATGCTCCATGCAAGATCTCACCTCGTGGAGTTTCCATGATCATGAGAATGGTGAGGAATCGGCCCATAGATACACGGGAGGATCTTGTTAATGATCTCAAGCCAGCTGGGACCATAGTCACCAAGAAAACAATTGGTAACACACTACGCAGTGAAGGACTGGAATACTGCAGCGCCCTCAAGGTCCACCTGCTCAAGAAAGCACATGTACAAGCATGTCTGAAGTTTGCCAGTGAACATCTGAATGATTCAGAGGAGATCTGGGTGAAATGGTTGTGGTCAGATGAGATCAAAATCAAGCTCTTTGGCATCAACTCAACTCGCCGTGTTTGGAGGAGGAGGAATGCTGTCTATAACCGCAAGAACACCATCCCCAATGTCAAACATGGAGGTGGAAACATGTTTGGGGTGATGTTCTGCTAAGGGGACAGGACAACTGCACTGCATCAAAGGAACGATGGATGGGGCCATGTACCGTCAAATATTGCGTGAGAACCTTCTTCCCTCAGCCAGGGCATTGAGGGGTATTCCAGCATGACAATGACCCAAAACACATAGCCAAGGCAACAAAGCAGTGGCTCAAGAAGAAGCACATTAAGGTCCTGGAGTGGCCTAGCCAGTCTCCAGACCTTAATCCCATAGAAAATCTGTGGAGGGCGCTGAAGGTTCTAGTTGCCAAACATCAGCCTTGAAACCTTAATGACTTGGAGAGGATCTATAAAGAGGAGTGGGACAAAATACTACCTCCTGAGATGTTTGCAAACCCGGTGGCCAACTACAAGAAACGTCTGACCTCTGGGATTGCCAACAGAGGTTTTGCCACCAAGTACTAAGACGAATGGCTCCATTACGGGCTACAGTAACTTACAATTGCTCAATTGAATGAGGCTCTAGGTAAACACACAGATTGTGCCTTGCTTGGAAAATCCATACTGGATAATAATAGCAAAGTGCTTTGACATAATGTCCACAAGACAAAAGGATGCATGAAATAGATCTCAGAGATCACATTTAAGATTGAGATGGATACCTGAGAAATATACTAACATTAAAGATACTACAACAAAAATACTTGCTTCCAGAATTAGACAAAGCCAGATTGGAAATGGAGACATTACAACATTGTGGGCATGATGTATGCATATTGAGAAAAAAAGGAAAAAAAAACTGAGACATTTAACACTGGAAGGAGAAAAACTTAAAATCTAACCAGATTTATCTCCAATCCACTATAATAATTACCAAAGTGTGTGTAATGCCTGGTGTGTTGTGCTCAGGCGCACGCAGGGGTTACAACTGTTGATACATTTTGGGAATTGTGCAACCACACATGCACGCTGAAGTCACGCATCCGCAGATGCTTTGTATTGACCCATGCGCACTGCAAAGAAGTTGCACATGCACAGTTGGTAGTTGCGCTCAGACAGTTGAGTTGCTGTTGGTATTCGCGCATGCTTGCTGCAAAGAAATCGGGCACAGAGAGAGGGTACAGAGAGAGATGGCAGGGACAGAGGTCACCAAGATAGGCATAGGGCACAGAGAGAGGGCACAGAGAGAGACAGAGGACACAGAGAGAGAGAGGGCAGAGACAGAGAGCACAGAGAGGGCACAGAGAGAGAGACTGAGGGCACAGAGAGAGTAAGAGTGCACAGAAAGGGCACAGGAAGAGACAGAGAGCACAAAGAGAAAAAGGGGCAGAGATAGAGGGCACAGAGAGAGAAAGGGCAGGAACAGAGGGCACAGAAAGCGACAGAGGGTTGAAAGAGAGACAATAGGGCACAGGAAGAGGACAGAGAGGCAGAGGGCAGAGAGGGGGGGGGGGAAGAGGCCACAGAGAGAGACAGAGAGAGATATGGCAGAGACAGAGGGCATAGAGAGAGAGAGAGAGAGAGAGCACAGACAATTCTACAATACCGTCATTTATGACCGGCAAGTTAATAGTTACAAATAAATTTGTCTTACAAAAAAGAAGAGGCTTTAAACCATTGACAGAAGTTCTTCAGAAAAGCTCTATATATGCGTAGCCTTCTAATATTTTTTCTGAAAATATATAACATATATGGTATTTAACTTACATAAAAAACTTACATTACTTAAGAGACTCACTGCACTATTAAATTCCCTCAACGTTGAAAACCGTAGCCCGTAACGTAGGCCGCAAGATTTGCGGCTATTAAAATGGCCCGGTAAAGCAACCCGCCAACGACTTGCGGGGTAAGGGAGAGAAAAAGCTAGGGGACGTGGTCATTTTTTTTTTTTTATTATTATTTTTTTTATTATATGGGAATAGGATCACATATCAGGTAAGATGTAGCATACATCTCCTTAACATCAGAATTATATATATTTCTAGAATATATAATCAGTTATCTGAAGTATTATACAATTAGTTGTAATCCTAGGTAACCCAATTTCCCAACTCCTGACTAACATGGTTCCCTTTTGTCGCCAGTCGCTATCCCTTGTGTCTTACCCTTGACTCTATATAATTACCCATATCTAGAGCCTCTACTTAGTTTATATGGGAACCATCTTAGGTCAATTATTTTCCTTTTTACCCTTCAAATAATCAGTAATAACAAAGAGAAAAAGAAATACATTAAGCAGTACAGATCACAATCAATACCTTTTGCCAGTGTTTGGTGGTCTTGCCAGTCCTTTCACTTTCCGGGCCTCTGTGCCTCCCGATGAAGCTGGTCTCTACCCTGGTCCACCTTCCCACCCCACTCTGTGTATGTATATAGGGACAATTCCTAAATCATATGCATTCCCTGTATACCAAACAAGGCCCCCATACTTCCATAAAGCGATTCATGGAGTCTTCCAGAGAATGTATAATTCTTTCATTTGTATCTATATAGTCTATTTTATTTATGATTACCTGTAAATTTAGGTCCCCCCGCTTCCACTGTTTAGCTATATGAATTTTGGTGGCCAAATACAAAAATTGTAAACGTTTTTATTTTGAGTATGTGAAAGAGTCACTGGAATTACCAATAAACACATTTTCATAGTCTCTCACATGGGGACATTAAATGATTTAGATGCCACTCCGGGCAGTCCCACCATTATGAATAAATTAGCCAATGGAATTAAAGCCCCTAAAGCAGTTTGGATCCACCGAGCATTTCCACTTCGCTAATTTTTCTGGGGTGAGATAAGTACGGTGTAGCACTTTTACAGCTGTTTCAAGAATATTATGATTAAGAGACCCCCTATAGATACTCCACCAGGAGACCTCTAATTTTTCCATGTCCCAACTCTCCGTCAGATCTTTTTCCCAGTCCCGCATGTAGCTATCTTTGATTGATGAATCTGGGGTATTATATAGATTGTATATACTACTTATCATGCCCTTTGCCGTGGGATTCTTGAGACAGATCCAAGATAACCAGTTCCCATGGGAAGGCCCTGGGTTCTTACCATAGAGTCAATTAAGTGTTGAATCCTACACCTACAGGTTATAATGTTCATGCAGAGGTACGTTAAAGGAGTTTATGATTTCCGTATTGCTCAATAGCTTATCATATTTGATCCAGATTCCTAACCTGTCCAACCCCCTCGATTTCCACCAAGTAAGTGAATCTTTACCGAAGCCCTCTGGAGATTGCGCGTGATGAGGATTGGATATTAGACAGGAAGGGTATGAGTGGAGTGAACCTTAGCCCATTTTCAGCATTGTATTGTATGATGTATAACTGGGTGTCTAATCTTATAGACCCAATCTGGAATTTTATCTAGCCAAATAAGAGTGTCCCAAGAGAATGGCGCTAATAAGTGGTCCTCCATAAAAACCCATGCCAGTTGATGTTGTGCCGAGTGGATAGGGATGTGGAAATTTTAACTGCGCTCCTGCAAAATCCTTTGATCTGTCAAGGCCATAACTGTTACATTCCAATCATGCTATTAAATTGCAATGAATTCACTGGCTTTCAAGCCCGTAACCCACAAATGGAGCCAAAAAGCCAACGGGTACAAGAGAGGACCCGCTAGTGGGTTAAAGTCCTATCCATAGCACTGTAAATGCAAATATACACACACTGCTGTACTTATAGATAAAGGGAAAGTGATGTCAGGTATTTAAATTAATAGCACAACATTCTCAAGCTCGCAAATCTGCAATACAAAATACTTTATTTTCAGTTTAATTTCCGAGTTATATTAATCCCGGCAATCAATGTGTTAATACATATAATGGAACTCGCATGGGCTATAATATCATATTTACGGCTTTATCGATATTACATTTTTTCTGGAATGTGGGTCTGATCTAAACTCGTTATTGAAGCCTATAAGGCTTTGATATCTAACCTGCATTTTTTAGTGACTTAATGATGACGATCTCTGTTTCCATTAGCTCCATCTAAACCTGTAACTGTGGGTTTGACTAATTAATTACATTCAACGTGTGACAAATGGTTTACAGGTTTGCGTCTCAAGCCCGTAACTCGCGGCATGCTCTAATTTAATAGCTCTGTAACGCAGCCGAATTTCAAGCCCGCAGCCTTTGCTGGCTTGCCGATGCCGGTACAGGCTTTGAATTTAATAGGGCTGCAAGTTTGTTTAAAAACAAAGTGATACTCAGAAATCTATGTACAATATCAAAAGACTCTGGTCATTGTCACCACCATATAAGAAGACTAGAAGAACTACTGCGATATCATCTGCAGAAAGCCAGTGGCGGTTGGTGATATTTAATCTGGTGGGGAAGAAGATTCCACCTACGGTACCCCCCACAGACCTATGGCTTCACCCTTGTCCTTTCCCTTTTTATCATCTCTCACTTATTTACTATATGTAAGAGAAAATGCATATAACATTTTTAACAGGGTGACACACTAAATTCTAGTTCTACACTGACTAATAATTGTGATTTATTTAAAGTGTTAGGTTATCCTCATTCCACTGTGTTTCTATGAACTGATTGAAAAGAACCATTGCACTGTTTGTTTTTACTATGATACTGATATGAGTAGTAGGGTCCGGCAGCAGCTTCAACCCTTATTACTCACCATTCACACACATAACTATGAACCGTTCACTCTATTCCAGTTGTTCTAAGTATTTTTGATCCTGGGACCTGATGGTTACTTCCCAATATTCATGGGAACCAGAATTGCGATCCAAAACATTTGCAACAGTGTGATATTACATGTGACACTACATTTTAACTTAGTTTTGCATTGATTTGAATAGAGTACATTTTAACTACAAATGCGTTTAAAGTGTTTGGCTCTCCTCATCCCTGAGGACCAGTACTGCTTCAGGTGAGATGTCCTGATGGTGAGATGATGTATTGTGTGTCCTTTTGTTTCATGGCCCTACATTGGGCCTCACTAGTTAAATATGTAAATTAAACTGACAAACGTAACCTGTTTGTATACATGACACACATATCTGTGACCTTTCTATGTACAGACAATACTGTCCTACTTCTGACTTCTCTCTATGTGCATTCACAGAACAGACACTCACCGCCTCTCTTTAAATACAATTACCCTACAGAACAGTTTCTCTCCTAGTCTCTCATTATATAGACTTATCATGCAGAAGAAGCACACATCTATCATCTATCATGCACATACATACTGTAGAACAAGTACACATTCCTGGCATTTTTTCCGTTCATTTATATGTCTAGGGGCCTCATTCAATTTGGGGCTGTTACTTGAGAGTAAATACCCTATTTGCTACTTTTGCGCTGCGTGCTCGAGTAGCTCTACTTTTACCTAGATAGATGGAATAATATATTTAAGAGGAATGAAATGTTTGGATTATGAACAAGTTAAACCTAACCAGAAACTGCATGAGACTATACAATATTTTAGTCATTTTATTTTAGTCTTATTATAAGAAATACATTTTGGATCTAAGAGTGCTCCAACATGTTTTAATTCATAATATAAGGAAGTGTAACTTTCTAATGATAAACCCCTTCTGGATCGATGTCATGGGGAAGGGGCTTGTGTACTTCTATGAAGCTGGGGGCTATACCATGTAGGATCAGCCAAGTGGGCAGGTCATCGCAGAAAGGTGAGACAAATCACGAGCCACTGGAGAAGGAAACTGCAACGCACTCCAGTAACGTTGTTAAGAAAACTTTATGGACAGGCACAACCAGAGACATAATGATATGGCTCTGGAAGATGAGCCCCTCAGGTCAGAAGGTGCCTACTAAATTACTAAGGAAGAGTTGGGAAAAGCCGAAAGGACACCCAGCTGCAGATGTGTCTGGAGGGGAAAGGAAAGCTGCTGCTGCAAAGCACAATTCAGCATAGGAACCTATAATGTTAGAATTATAAACCAAGGTAAGCTAGATGCGGTCAAGAATTAGATGACAACGTTAGACATTGATATCCTGGGAATTAATTATCTTGACTAGACATTTTGGTAGATAGAATGCCTAAAGAACTTTGGACCGAAGTTTGCAACATTATCCAGGAAACTGCAAAAAAGAAAGAAAAGTAAGAAGGCAAACTGGCTATCTAATGAGGCTTTGAAAGTAGCTCAGGAAAGAACGAAAGTGAAAGGTAGCGGAGATAGGAAAATATTTGTCCAACTAAATGCAGAATTTCAGAGAATAGCAAGAAGAGATAAGGAAACATTCTACAATGAGCGATCTAAAGAGATCAAAGAAGATAACAGAATGGGTAAATCAAGAGATCTCTACAAGAACATTGGAGAGCTCAATGGCACCTTTCATGCCAAAGTGGCATGATAAAAGACAGAAATGGTAGGGACTTAAAATAAAATCAGACAAAGAAGAGGTGACAGGAATACACTGAAGATCTATACAGGGAGGATCTTAACAGCAATGATGACCTCAATATTTCGTCCAATGAGCTGGAGCCATACATATTGTCGAGTGAAGTGAGATTGGCCCTAAGGATGTCTTGCTGATAAAAAGGCTGCAGGTGGTGAAAGGTGGTGCTGAAATTCTGCAAGATGATGCTGTGAAAGTGTTGCTTGCCTTATGCCAACACTTTTGGAAAACTCAACAAGGCCAATAGACTGGAAAAGGTAAGTCTACATGCCGATCCCAAAAAAGGCAGTACCAAAGAGTGCTCTAATTATTGAACAATTGCACTAATTTCACATGCCAGCAAGGTACAAAATACACTATAGAAAGGACGGAAAATGCTTCAAGCAGCGTAACACATAGACAATTGCCGCTATTTTACAACACTAACTTGTAACTAACAACATAACAAATCTAAAATGGAGCTTTACCCGACTAATCCAACAGTTTGGCCTATTTATACTGCACAATTGGCACATTGCTGACACTTTCTCATCAGGGCAGCAACAGTCCAAATGTACATTGTATGCTGCAGGAAAATCAAAAGAGATTGTTAGCTCTTCGGGATATTGATTGCTGGATATATTAATTAGAAATAGGTAAAGCAAATTAATTTATTAAGTAATTAATTAATTATTATTAAAAAATATGTATATATATATATATATATATATATATATATATATACGCTAAATAGCATATTTTACATTGCCGTTACTTTATGAATACATTAATGCTTCGCACTTCCTAATACATTTGTTCATTCAGAATTAATTATTAACATTCTTTCATTTAATAAGTATTAATTAGTAATGGAAAATAAAAATGTATACTTTTCCCTGCACTAAATAAAATTTACATTTTACACTGCTCTTATATATCTGGATTACTGCTCATTGGCTGTCAGCGACAGCACTCTCAAAGCAGTTACATATATAAATCACTTTATTATGCTCTGAGACCTGAAAACACCTTCTAATTTACACTGCACTAAAAAAATTGTATATTTAACACTGTACTTATATATCTGTCTTTACGATGAGCGCCGAACATGATCGTAGCAAAGCACAAAACTTGCAGGACACGAGGGGAGAGGCTCGCAATGAGCGCCGAAGGTTGTCAGGGGAGCAAAAGAACACAAGGAGAGATGCTCGCAATGAGCGCCGAAGGTGCTCAGAGGAGCAAAAGTACACGAGAGGAGAGGCTCGCAATGAGCACCAAAGGTCCTCAGAGTAGCAAAAGCTTTACATTGTGTGGCAAACAGAATTGCCATGGCTTCAAATTTTATTGCCCCGTCATTTTTGACGGGCAAGTCGCTAGCGTATAAATAAGCTTTTATCCTTGCTGGTGTATACAATGACCTGTATCCCCCTAGAATTATTCTGCCTCCTACACCCCTGCCCACATGCGTAGAGTCATTTTATACAATAGCACTGTAAACCCTATGGTTATGACTGAATATATATGGGGCATAAGTAACCATGTAAATCCTGGTAGCAAACATATAATTTACATACATTGTATCAATGAAATATCTGGACAATACCTGCAGTTAAAACTAATCCTAAGTGCAATTTGCTATGAGATCAAGATTGATTTGACATTCAAAATAATACATTTCTGAGTGTGCTCATTGTGGCATATGTGGAAACCGAGTCTGTAGGACTGCATGTGCGTGGCATATACTGTCCTAACCTGGACCATGTCTCAGCTGCATATCAGCAACCACTGGGAACATGTCATAGATTGGTCAGTCTCACACACTGCACAGCAGATCCAGCAGAGCACGTGTCTGATGAACATGCAGATGGCACACTGCACCTGAAGTAGATACAGTATATTCATATGACCCATGATTCACAATGGTCATTATGCAGGCTGTGGTTCATCTGTGTAACACAAGCACCACAGTCAATCACAGGTGACCATTATGTCAATGATATGTACACACATATAGCTGAAAATTGTATATATGTTTATTTAATTTCAGTACCCAGGAGGACAAAGCCAGCCACAGAGGAACAAGGGGAGGCTCCAATGGAGGCGGGAGTGGTTGAACAAGGCCAGGACATTCAAGAGGGCCCGGGACCATCCACACAACCTCAATCAGGGGAATATCAGGATTGGCAATCAATGCCTGGGTCCTCAACAGCATCATATAGCTGTTCCAGACCCTTCCACCGGCTATGTCCTTGCACCAGACATCATCCCAACTGCCACCTGCTACAGCAACCTTGTGGCCTAGTAGCCCACAACTGCTCCCACATAATGCGGTCCCCCAACATAGCCTCCAACACAGTTGGGGCCCCCAACATGGCCTTCCACACAGTTGGGGCCCCCAACATGGCCTCCTACACAATGGAGGCCACAAACATGGGCCAACACCCAGCCCTCCTGCCTACACCTCTGGCCCTCCTATCATCGCCTCAAGACCTGCTACCGTCTCCTCAAGAACCGACTGCTGTCTCTTCAAGTCTTGCTGTCACCACGGCCACTAATGCTGCCGTCACCACGGCCACCATTGCATGTGTCACCATGGCTACCAATGCCGCCGTCACGATAGCCACCAAGGCCGCCGTCACCACTGCGACCACCAGCCCTGCTGCTGATGCCGGTCTCGCTGCTGGCGCCCTAACCACCGGCCGCGCTGCTGACACCTCCAGGCACAATGCCAACACCACCTGCCCTGTTGTCATCACCTCTGGCCCCTTTGCCGTCAACACCACCAGCTATGACTTTGAGGGAAATCATGGCCCGTTTTACCATGGAGGACATGGCACACAAGAAAAACCAGGCTGAGAGGCTCCGGTTGCTCAGAAGGCAGTCAGCTGACACACACTAAATGGCGAGCACCAGATCGCTCCATTCTGAGGTGAGGAGGCACAACCGAAGGCTGGAGAGATATGAGGAATGGGCGATTCATGACAGACAGCAACTCATCCGCTTAGCCCAATGCCAGCTCATACCTCTCCAGCCTTTGGTTGCACAACAGCAACCAGAGACGTCGGCCTCATCTCAGATCTCCCAACCAACCAGATCCACAGCCAGCAAACGTAGTGACACACTGCGCTCCTTCACAACCAAGACGTGGAAGAGTGTGCGGGCACGGAAGGTACACTCAGCATACACTCCCTTCCAGAGCCTTCTAACTCATGGACAGCAGCCATTTTGGAATCATACCTAACTTGCAGTCTTACTGAGAGGAGGCTGAGTGTAGGTGATACTGCATCAATAGGGAAAACCATAGCTAGGCTACTGTACATAGTGTGCAATACAGTCCTGAAGGACTCTTTTGATCTCTGCTGCAAGGACACCCCTGTGTCTCTTCCCCCCCCCCTTATCATCATCCTCCCCTCACCTTAGCACCCCTCACACTTATCCCTAACACCCCTCACCCTAACACCTAACCCCCTCACCCTTATCCCTAACACCCCTTACCCTAACACCCATTACACTTATCCCTAATACCCCTCACCCTAACACCTAACCCTAACACCCCTCACACTTATCCCTAACACCCCTCACTCTAACACCTAACCCTAACACCCCTTACACTTATCCCTAACACCCCTTACCCTAACACCCCTCACACTTATCCCTGTGTCTCTTCCCCCCCTTATCATCAAGGGAGGGGGGAGGATGATGAGGGAGGGGGGAAGAGACACAGGGGAGGATGATGAGGGAGGGGGGAAACAGACACAGGGGAGGATGATGAGGGAGGGGGTAAAGAGATACAGGGGAGGATGATGAGGGAGGTAGGAGGATGATGAGGGAGGAGGGATGAGACACAGGGGAGGGTGATGAGGAAGGGGGGAAAGAGACACAGGGGAGGATGATGAGGGAGGGGGGAAACAGACACAGGGGAGGATGATGAGGGAGGGGGTAAAGAGATACAGGGGAGGATGATGAGGGAGGTGGGAGGATGATGAGGGAGGGGGGATGAGACACAGGGGAGGGTGATGAGGAAGGGGGGAAAGAGACACAGGGGAGGATGATGAGGGAGGGGGGTAAAGAGATACAGGGGAGGATGATGAGGGAGGTGGGAGGATGATGAGGGAGGGGGGATGAGACACAGGGGAGGGTGATGAGGAAGGGGGGAAAGAGACACAGGGGGGGATGATGAGGGAGGGGGGGAAGAGAAACAGGGGAGGATGATGAGGGAGGTGGTAAAGAGATACAGGGGAGAATGATGAGGATGATATAACTTCTGCAAGTGCACAGTGCCACTCATATCTGTTGTCATAGTAGCTTGCACGCATAGTACCAATCTGTCAAAACCTGTAATGATGAATGAGGTCTAGAGTAGCCTGGTTCCCTTATCCTCTACAGGTTGAGACCTAATGTTTGGGTGACTCCAGACCAACACATGAGTACAAGCAGCACACAAACTCAAAGCCGCCATCCTCTTCCTGGTCCAGCATCATCAGCCACATCAACCACTGCTGTCCTCCTTGCCCCCTCTCAACCATCCGCCACTCCGTCTCTCGCCTTGAGCAGTTCCTGCTCATCTGCCCATAGTCAGGTGCCTGTAAAGGACATGTTTGAGCGTAAGAAGCTGATGTCACAAAGTGCCACAAATTTGAAGTGATACGACCAACCAAGCATCTTTTTCCATCTACCGGTCCCAAAAATCCAGGCCTTATACACGCCCCCTGATAGGTGCTGTAACAGGTATTAAACTGATAAGAGTAGTACTTACACACACGCCACTCCTATCTGGTGGCACCTTTGATTGCACGTGCCGTGCCCCAAAATTGAAGTGATACGACCAACAAAGCATCTTTTTCCATCTCCTGGTTCTAAAAATCCAGGCCTTACACACGCCCCCTGATATGTGCTGTAACAGGTATTAAACTGATAAGAGTAGTACTACTTAACACACCTTATAATAATGCAGAGAGAGGCAACGCAGTGAGAGGAGTCTGAAAAAGAGGAGTCAGAGGAGGAAGGTGGCTTTGAGGAGGTGGAAGACCAAACACAGCAGGCGTCCCAGGGGGCTTGTTGTCACCTTTCGGGGACCCTTGGTGGTTGGGTGGAGGAAGAGACCTTCAATGACATCAGTGAGGACAAGTAACGGGACATGGCTAGCTTGGTATCCAACCTTGTGCAAATGGGGAGTTTGCGGTTGTGCAAATGGACTGTTTGCGGTTGTTTGCGTTGCGTTAAACGGGGAGTTTGGTCTGTCACTGTGAAGCGGGCCCAACCCTTACACTGCCTGATCGATACATCATACCTGATGTTTTAAAGCATGTTTTTCCAAACAATTTAGGAATGTTAGGTAATTTATGCCCTTTATGGCTTAAAACCAGACTCTGCATCAACTATGTAATTTTACGTGGGAGTTTTGACATGTATCCCCCTCCGGCATGCCACAGTCCAGGTGTTAGTCCCCTTGAAACAACTTTCCCATCACTATTGTGGCCAGAAAGAGTCCCTGTGGGTTTTAAAATCCGCCTGCCCATTGAAGTCTATGGCGGTTCGCCGGTTAATCAGAATAACGTTATGATTGAAATCTTGGTCTTGTCTCTGTAGGTGTTACAGATCTCACGACCATGATGGCATGTTCTTCATCTTCGAGCAGTACAATACCATCATGTGAGTGAATACTCAAACCAGTTCCCAACAGTCATTCAATCAGTGTCATTCACCACTGCAAATGGATCTGAATTGCAATATATGACTACATATCTCTTCACTAATGAACATGACTGTTGTGAGTTTTAATTATAATGATTAGCGTCACAGCTGTAGAGTTGCACGGTCCCATTAGAATCTGCTAATCCAAACCAGTAGTTATACATGCGTATTTGTTGCATTTCATCCTGTTAACAGTATGAAAGCAGATAGATGTATTTCATGTCATCCGAACAAAATGTATGATTTCCTTGGTTTAACATCAGGATCAACATGCATGTGTTTAGGGGTAATGTGAACAGTGTAATCTGTATGTCCTTGGTACCACCCATATACCAGTGAGATGTGATATCAGCATGGGCCAACTATTCCATATAGATAGTGATAGTATTTTTTGCTGAAAGATTGTGTTCACAGTGTAGCATGCATTGTTTTTTTTTTTTTAACAAATATATTACATCACCAGAAAAAGAATAATAAACATACAATACACAAAAACAAACAGGGATAACGAACAAACATTAACACCAACGATATACTCTAAAAGTAGAACGGTTTTCTAGATTATATAATACATTGAAAAGGTACAATGTACATCCATACTGGCATTCGCTCAGATTCGAGGCAGATAACATTTTAAACACATGGGCCAATGAGGAGAATTAGGTCCGAATGGAGTTACACCCGAGAAATAGTAAGGTAAGTACTATTTCCCCCTGCCCTCTGGCTAAAATGTACTATGTTTGATGTAGTTGTCCCATTTAGACCAATTTATCATATTTCTGTTTTTTGCATTAACCGAACTATAAGCGTTGAGATATAGGTCTCTGTTATAACAAATAGTGTTGATTAACTCTCTAATTGTAGGTATATCTGGGGTTTTCCAGTATTTTACTAGCAGCCATTTGGCCCCCAAGAGGACATGCGAAACCAAGTTCCTTTCCACTGGGGAGAGAAACTCCAACCCTCTATGGAGGATGGCCACTTGAGGGGTACAAGGAATATGTTTATCTAAAACTCTAGCTAGAAGTTGACAAATTTCTAACCACATATCTGAGATCTTTTTACACTTCCACCAGACATGGGAGTCATCTCCTAGAAAACCTCACTGTTTCCAGCAAAGGGCGTCCCCTTTTGTATTAAATTTTGACATTCTAACCGGGGTTAAATGCCATCTGTGTAAGATTTTAAAAAAGAGTTCCAGATAAGCTGGATTTATGGCGGATTTCTTAATCAACATTATAATATTCCTCCAATTGTCTTCATCAGGAGCCATATTAAGATCTAGTTCCCAGCCTATGATTCCCTTACTTTTAATAAACGGAGTAATCTCGCTTATAATCTTATTGCAGTTTGAAATAATATGATGATTCCTTCTCTTTATAATTAGTTCTTCTATTTTAGTAGGTGAATTTATTTCTAGGGTTTTAAACCCTTAAGACATTAAAGCTTGTTTTAAGCTTTCGTAATTTAGCCATGAGAGTTTTTCCAGGTTATATTTTTTCATTAACTCTGAATATGTCAGAAGATTGTTATTGTAATATAATTCTGATACCAAGGAAATGCCTCCTCTATACAAAAGATAACAGTTTACGGAGGGGTCTCTGGAGTATACCAATTCAATAGGGGTGGCTAAAGATGGATAATGTGTTATTTGCATTCTCTCTTTATTCTTATACCAAAATTTTACTAGAAATTGTATATTTTTTGGTAGTTTACACAGTGAATTCTTATTGTAGTATGGTAGCCATAATAGGTTCTTTATAGAAGATTCACAAAGAATAGCCTCTTCAAGGGCAAGCCATCTGGGTTTCTCCTGGAGGGTGTTCCAATTTATAAGTTGCACGATGATAATTTTATGATATATGTCTTTTATACTAGGGGCATTTAAGCCTCCTTTTTCATATTTCTTACTGACCACGCTTTTCATGATTCTACTTTTTTTCCCACCATATATGTATTTATCCAAAATATCCTGAATGGTTTTCAGATAATTATTTGATATTCTATCAGGTATAGATCTTAAGCAATAGGTAATTTTTGGGACAATACTCATGTTGGTTGCAGCGATTCTCGCCGCCCAGGGCAGGTTAAGAGATCTCGAGTTACATAGAATAGGTCTAATTTGTTTCATCACATCCTCCAAGTTAGAAGTGTAGCATGCATTGCTGTATTACACATCTTCAACATATTCCGGGAAGGCTGATTGAACAGGACAGAATCAATATGGTTGTCACTGGTCAAAGATGACGTTCATGTTAATTGGTTTATTGTAGTGTCCAGAGCAAAAATAATGTACTATAATAACATACTGTATATATATTGTTCTAACACCTCCTCTATATGTTTTCCAGATTCCTATCATCTATTTTGGAATCAGCAGTAATGTATGAAAACACACTGTGTGTGGAATTGATTAGTATCTGCAGATGGAGATCATATGGTTGCTGTATGCTCAATAATGGTTATTTCTATGAAATGTAGTGTTATATGCTGTTCCTATGTCACATCCGATTATGGTTACTGTGGTGTTCTGACCACATCTGACCCTAATAGATGCTATGCTTTTCTGTATAATGTTGTCTACCAGTTAAACACTTAGATATCCTTTGATTGGCCACAGCCTCCCGCCCTTCCGGTATCCGCCCACACCCATGAAATTAATGCACAGTCCTGACCATTGCTGATTGTGGTCTGTGTATAAAATAAAGCTTTGTTATACTGTTCTATCCGTGTCAGTGTGTTGTAAATGGTTGAGGTTATGGGACATCCACATGCATTACATTAGTGTCACATTCCTATGTATGTAAACTAATGAGCCCTAGATAACATGCAATAGATCAATACATATAAAAAGAAAAATGATCATAATAGCATTAGATATCATATAATACTAAATATCATATATAATAATAACAAAGGGTTAATACACAGACCAAGTTCAATTAGTGATCCTGTGGACTATGAACATTTCCCTGGGGTCCTAAAATAAATATGACAGGTGATACTGGAGTGGGTTGTCAGTTCCTTCTCTAGTGGACTGTGATTTGTTTGACTTCTCTGCTAAAGGGACTAATGGAACATACACCACACTAATCTACTTTAACCCATCAGGAGGGGCCACAAAAAAACATGGCGCCTTTGCCAACTCGTCTCGATCAGGGGTAATCTCCGCTACCCCGATCCTGGTAAGTCCCACGCCATGTGCCAAGATGTCTAGCCATTCCCATTTGGTGACCTCCCATTCTGTTCTGCTATTCATCAATTTGCATTAGTGTGGATTGCTAAGTGGTGGTGGTGAAGGGGCTTTTGTACTACAATGAAGCTGTGAGCTATACCCTGTAGGGCCAGCTTAGATGTGCAGGTGATAGCAGAGAGGTCAGACCAATCACAGTCCACTAGAGAATGAACTGGCTACCCACTCCAGTATATTTAACATGCAAACTTGTAGTACAGCACAGGCAGAGACCTAGCTTAATGTGCTGCAGTCCATAGGGTCACAGAGAGTCGGACACAACTGAAGGACTGAGCAACACATAATAAAATGTTCCCCAGGCACTTGATATATGTGATGTGGGGTGTAAATTGACCACTATTTGTGTTCCCAAATGTGGATGTGATGAGTGAGATGTATATGCAATTACTGATATTTTAGGGTCCACAATAGATCCTCTGTGAGTGAGGGTTAATGTAGCATGAGTTTCATGTTTTTGTGTTGCTACTTAATCAGGTAGTGTGTCTTTAATTTCTTATGCATGTTGCAGCATGGCTTTTCATATTGGCATATGCATGACCATTCCAACATATGATAACAAAAATATTTATAAATGCATTTTTTTATTGGGGGATTATTGTGCAAGTAATTGTAATGCCTTTCCATGCTTTCCCTATGCTTTAAAGTGCACTGGCGTTTTTATATTGGCCTTTACAGTGTTGAGAACTTGTCTGTAAACCATTTGCGGTTTTATTTAGAGCCCATAATGTTTTTGCCTCGATTTGCGGGTTACGGGCTCGAACGCTAGGGCGTCTTTGCAAATTTGTTGCAATTTAATAGCCAAATTGGAATGTGGCAGTTACGTGCTTGAGAGTACAAAGTTTCTGCGGGCTCGCAAGTCAATTTCTCACGTTGCGTAGGGTTTTCTCGCACCTACCCCGCAAGTCTTCCGCGGGAAGGTTTAAGAGGCCAATTTAATTGCCGTAAGTCTTGGGTTTACACGTTAGGGAAATGTAATGATCATCTCATCTTCCTTCTGAAGAATCTGTATGTGGACCAAGAAACCATGGTCCTACCGAACATGGCACAACAGAATGGTTCAAGATCGAAAATAGAGTGTGATAAGGCTTCATATTGTCACCTTATTTATTCTACTTATATGCAGAATCCATCATGCGTGAGGACGGGCTGGATACTACTCTGATGGCTTAAAGTGAGGAGGAACTAAAGGACTTACTGATGAGGGTGAAAGAAGAGAGTGCAGAAGCTGGTCTGCTGCTCAATGATAAAAAAAAATGAAGATCAAAACGCAATGTTGGTTCCTGGCAAATAGATGGGGAAGAAGTGGAGGTAGTGACAGATTTTATTTTCCTGTGATCCAAGATCTCTTCAGATGGTGACAGTAGCCATTGAATTAAAAGTTGTTTGCTTCTGGGGAGAAATGCTATGGTAAGCTTGGACAAGCTAGTAAAACAACAACAACAAAATCATTACATAAATAGGAAAAACTACAATTGTAGCCTGAGCCTTCCCTCATGAAAATAGCTGACATGGCAGAATTAGCTATGCCATTCTAGCCTGCTTAGAGACCAAATACAATAGGTAAGTTTAAAAGGAAAGATTAGTTTATTGCTTTCCTAAAAAAAGGGTTGGGAATACAGTTGTGCTCCAAAGTTTGCATACCCTTGGCAAATTGGTAATATATGTACCATTTTAAAAGAGACATGAGGGAGCAGGCAAAACATATTTATTTTATTTCTCATGGAATTCATATTCAACTCTAGTTTATAAGAGAATGGAACAATCATTAAACAAAACATGGCAACAAAGAAAACAAAATTAAATGACCCTGTTCAGAAGTCTCATTTTTGTTCAAGTATCATCATATTGTGCTCCTTGAAACAACCACACCATCTTTTTCCAGACCAGCCTCTATTTCTCCTGAGGTTACCTGTGGGTTTTTCTTTGTATTCCAAACAATTCTTCTGGAAGTTAAAATCTAAATCTTTCTTGGTCTACCTGACCTTGGCTTGGTATCAAGAGATCCCCACATTTTCCACTTCTTAATAAGTTATTGAACAGTACTGACTGGCATTTTCAAGACTTTGGTTTTCTTTTTATATCCTTTCCCATCCTTATGAAGTTCCATTACCTTGTTACGCAGATCTATTGACAGTTATTTTCTGCCCTCCATGGCTCAGTATCTAGCCTGCTCAGTGCATCTACTGTGATCGTTTGCCCCTTAGAAGTTATACAAGCAAGTGGAGTACGGAGTTCTGGACAGAAGTGAGGGAGACTCCTAATTAGTGCGACTGCCCTTTAAAAGTATGGAAAGCAGACATGGAAGGGGGTGTGGCTGGCTAGGCTCTGGGCAGGCTGTGTGCTACCAGAGCAAGCCACAAGAGTGGAGCTTGCTGGCTGATCCTGTGTGGATCTACCGTTTAAACTTTGGAAAACAAACCTGGAGGAAATCTTGTTTTACTGTGGCTGCCAGTTTTGGATTACAGAAAGAAGTGTGTGCTGTCTTGAAGTCGTTGGACTAACAGAGTGGTCAGAGCAACTACACAGTCAGGAGGTGAAGTTACAAAAGCACCAAGTAAGTGAATGACAGACCGAGGAGGATTCCCAGGCAGAGTAGCCTAAAAGAGACAAGGTCTATGCTAGTGAGGAGTCTGGGAGTTGCAGCTAACAAGAGAACATTGTCAGCTGGGTGGACTGCTATAAGAGAAGCTTGTGTGAAAGTTTGCTCACACAGATATCAAGGTAAAGCTGCTGTTGGAGCAAAGCCAGCCCTGCATGCTAATTGTGGAAATCCTGGATGTAAAGGTACCATTGCAGAGTCTGATAACCCCAGGGAGAAGTCTGTGTCATTAAACAGATTTGTAGCCTTCACCAGAAGAGGGTGCTAAGGGTCCCTGGAGGTTGGGGTATCTGGAGAGTAGGGCGGGCCAGAACCCCACCCTATGGTATGAAGTTTAAAGACGACGGTCTACCGAGTAAAGACTTCTAATAATAAGAGACTGTTTGTATCCTGGCCTCAAGGTGGCACTATTTCCACTAGAAAAAGAATATTTGTATCCTGGCCACAAGGTGGCACTCTCACCAGTCTCAAAGACTATTGGTATCCTGGCCACAAGGTGGCAGTCTCCCAAGTTTAAAGGACTGTTTACAAGCTGGCCACAAGGTGGCAGTCTCCCAAGTTTAAAGGACTGTTTACAAGCTGGCCACAAGGTGGCAGTCTCCCACCTCGTGGAGAAGTAATTGTTTATTTTCCGTTAATTTAAGCAGAGCTACTGCTACCGCTGTTATTTTCTTTCTGTAAATAAACCAATTTGTTTCACTTTCAAGCCAGTATCAGCCCTTATTTCAAGAAACCACCACTATACGCGGCCAACCTGGTCACACTGGTGTCAGAAGTGGGATCGAAAAGTGTCTGTGTTGAAGAAGACAGACCACCGTACAGCATAAATATGGAGGAGGCCTTTAAAGCTTTTATAGAAGCACAGCGGGTAATGAACAAGCAGCAGGCAGAGATGAATAGAGTGCTGGCTGCTAAGCTGGGTCAGAGCCAGGCAGAAAAGAGTGAAATGATTGCAGAGGATAGCATCCAAGCTGCAAAAGAGGAAGATAAAGGTTTTGGAGAGGTAGCTGCAAGATTTAGAGAGGCCACAGAGAAATGGCAGAGAAAAATGGAAGAGGACAGGGTCCAAATGAGAGAGTCTTTAGAAGCACAGAAAGTGCAGCTGCAGCGATGGAGTTCTACAGAGAACATTGTGGGTCCAAAATCAAGCAGGATTATGAACCCTAATTGCTTTCTAAAGAAAATGACAGCTCAGGATGATGTAGAAACCTACCTCCTGAATTTTGAGAAGATTGCTACCAGGTAAGGTTGGCCTAAACAGCACTGGGCCACAGTCCTGGGTCCCTATCTGTATGGAGAAGCACAGGAAGCATATGGGGTTTTGCCTGAAGAAATGGCAACCAATTATTGCACCCTGAAAGAGGAGATCCTTGACCGTATAGGAGTAAAGAGAGGACAGAGAGCGCACCCCTGGAATTTTTTTGGCAGACAGGCTTATCGCTACCCAAGAGACATACTTGTTGGTCCAAGTATAAGATACAGTTTCCCTGTTAAGGGAAGGCCAACCAAACCTGACCTAGTAGTAAACAAGGAGGAAGAGAGAGTGGAAAAAGCCACCAGGTGCAGTGCCATGAGTGAGACGGCAGGAGCTGCGAGTGAGACGGCAGGAGCTGCGAGTGAGACGGCAGGAGCTGCGAGTGAAGCGGCACAAGCTGCGAGTGAGGGCGCAGAAGGCTCCACAGAGACCGCAGAAGGCTCCCCAGAGACCGCAGAGTCGGAGAGAGTGCCCGCAGCGTCGGAGAGAGTGCCCGCAGAGTCGGAGAGAGTGCCCGAGGAGTCGGAGAGAGTGCCCGAGGAGTCGGAGAGAGTGCCCGCAGAGTCGGAGAGAGAGCCCGCAGAGTCGGAGAGAGAGCCCGCAGAGCCGGAGAGAGAGCCCGCAGAGAAGGCCGATCCAGCCAAAGAGATTGCTGAGAGCCCCAAAGAGATTGCTGAGAGCCCCAAAGAGATTGCTGAGAGAACAAAAGAGATTGCTGAGAGAACAAAAGAGATTGCTGAGAGAACAAAAGAGATTGCTGAGAGCCCCAAAGAGATTGCTGAGAGAACAAAAGAGATTGCTGAGAGAACAAAAGAGATTGCTGAGAGAACAAAAGAGCCTGCTGGTGCAGATAGAAGGGCCTTAGAGGAGGAGAAACAGCGTCTTTCAAGGCTCCAAAGACAAGCCCAAGTTAAAATGAGGCCAGAGTATATCCCTGAATGGCGGAGGAAGCCTGCGTTTGAGGACTACCGAGTGTCCTACAGGAATGAGAAATTGATGCCTATTTGGGAGCAGAGGAAATGTCCCCCAAAGCCTAAGCTGCACGAATCCGTGGTGTGGGAGCGGCCGCACAGTGATAAAGAGCTGAACCTCTCTCAATTTCGACAGAAGCCCCGGCGAATACGACTGTTGACATTAGACAGTGGGGAAAGAGACAAAGAGGCTTCTAATGGAGACCAGCTAGAAAGTGTTGCTAGGCCAGTGTCCGATGTGAACACCTTAGAAAAGACTGTTCCTGTAGCAAAACTGGAGCATACTCCACTAAATGAAGCTGGACAAGCTGCACAAGCAGAAGGATTCAATGATGACTCTGATGAACCAGCCGTAGTTCCGCTGGCTGAGTTTGATGCGGCTAAGCAAGAAAAGTTAGATGCTCAACGATCTATGGAAGCCTCTGTTACGGATTCATCAAAAGAGCAAGGAACAGTACCTGAGAAAGGCACTGAAGAACTAATTCATGCTGTCACTGTGACTGTGATAGAGGGGGAGAGAGCTGTTACCAGTCTTGAAGAAAGATCTCCATCCTGGATTAGTGCGACAGTGACAGAGCAAGCAAAGGAATTTCAGTTGTCTAAGAACAAAGATAAATTTGAAACTGAAATAATTGTTGAAGCGGTTAAATTTAGCACAGTTTCCCAATTAGAGTCACCTGCAACAACCGATGAAACTACACCTGAGCCAGAGGAAAGTGACAGTGCCAAGAGTGTGGAAGAACAACAGAAGCCTGTATATCATGTCCTTCAAGCAGTTGCAGAAAGTGCAAAGCTGTCTGTAGAAGCAGTTATAGAAAATCATGATGATGCACAGGTGAGAGACACCAAAGACATGGTTGAGCTGAGCATTTGCAAGCATGGGTCCAAGAGTTTAGTTGAGGAATGTTTAATAAGCACAGCTCCCCAGCTATTGGAGAGTACTCTTGAAAAAGCAGAAACTGTACAACATGTAGTAGATATTATTGAAACGAATACTAAGGTCTTTGAAATTATTTGCACAACAGAAAATGTGCCATTACTTGACGAAAAACTCCCTGAAATCATCCTTGCTGATGGTAATGAAGAAGAATTTACGTATTTGTTGGAGGAGGCAGCAGAGGAAGGGGCTGCACAAAGGACTCCATTAGCAAAGGAAGTGACTGCAGAAAGCATTCATGATTTCTTCAAGTGTCGGCCAAGGCCATCTTGCGAATGGAATGACCTGCAGCTTATTAAATCAACAAAGTATCAGCCACGCAGTTTGGAAAGTAAGGTGAACATTAGTGAAAAAAAAGAAATCAAAACAAGAGACTCTGCTCCAGCAGAAGAATGTAAAGGGGATGCAAATAATACTATCTAAGCATCACAGGCTTGTACGGGCGAGGTTTTAGAAGGAACTAAAGTTGGAGGAAGTAAGCCAGCCAAG
Organism: Discoglossus pictus; assembly: GCA_027410445.1. Taxonomy (NCBI): domain Eukaryota; kingdom Metazoa; phylum Chordata; class Amphibia; order Anura; family Alytidae; genus Discoglossus; species Discoglossus pictus. The sequence continues at coordinate 208,356,743 of CM050168.1, read as the reverse complement.
AGTTCTGATGAGCCACAAATGGCTTGGCACACAGTGGATTCGGAGGACCATGTGGATAAGCCAGAGTACATTCCAAAGCCTGTAAGTGAAGATGAAGATCCTACTTGTGAAATCCAGCAGGAAATCCCAGTGCCTCTACTGGATTCTCAGACTGTTGAGGAGACATCTAAATATCCTGTACCAAAACAACATAAAACAAAGTTTTCCAAGCTGGAAAAGCTCTGTGCTCTTAGGGTGGATCTCTCCTTAAAGCCCTGTTTGTGCCCTGATGTTGGCTCATTTGGTAAATTGGATGAACCAAAGCAAAATGAAGAACTAGAAGCTTGGAAAAAGCGTTTTCTGAAGCACTCCCTGCATAAAGCCAAGCCTGTGATTGAGAGGAAAGTTTACCTAAATATCGTCCGCAAAGGGACAACGGCAGATGGAAAGGAGGAGCTAAAGGCAGATGTGGTATCTGTCATTGTGTCTGCTGAAACAACTGATGAGATAATTCAGAAAAAGCCAGTTGAAAAGATCCCACTTCTTAAAGCAAAGCTGCAGGAAGCAATGAAACAGCATCGTACTGAAGAGCGGCAGAAGCGCCAGGCTATGTTTAAGTTGGACAATGAAGATGGCTGTGAAGTTGAGGATGACGAGGGAAACACTGAGACTGTGAAAGAACTCCTGGGAGTTGAAGTTAATAAAGAGATTGGAAATGATGACTGGCTCGAAGAGAGTGCAACGGATATTGTTATAACTGTACCCAGACATGTGACTACAGAGTCCACCACGAGGCTGTTCGAGGACAGCTCTACAAAGTTGGGGGATTCACTCCTTCCCGATAAAGGCGACACACATGAAGGAGGCAAACAGACCAGTAAGGAAAGGAGAAGATGGATTTCCTGGCGGACACTATCGCAGCCTTCTACCTCAATGCGGACGGCACTGAGGAGGAATGGTTGGCTGGGCGAAGAGTTCTTGAGTGGTGAGCGACCCTACCGGATGTCCGACCTCTCGGCATGTCGCCCAACACCATGTTGTTGAGCTGAGGGGGAGGGTGTGTGATTGTTTGCCCCTTAGAAGTTATGCAAGCAAGTGGAGTACGGAGTTCTGGACAGAAGTGAGGGAGTTAAATCTTCTGGAGAACTCCTAATTAGTGCGACTGCCCTTTAAAAGTCTGGAAAGCAGACATGGAAGGGGGTGTGGCTGGCTAGGCTCTGGGCAGGCTGTGTGCTACCAGAGCAAGCCACAAGAGGGGAGCTTGCTGGCTGATCCTGTGTGGATCTACCGTTTAAACTTTGGAAAACAAACCTGGAGGAAATCTTGTTTTACTGTGGCTGCCAGTTTTGGATTACAGAAAGAAGTGTGTGCTGTCTTGAAGTCGTTGGACTAACAGAGCGGTCAGAGCAACTACACAGTCAGGAGGTGAAGTTACAAAAGCACCAAGTAAGTGAATGACAGACCGAGGAGGATTCCCAGGCAGAGTAGCCTAAAAGAGACAAGGTCTATGCTAGTGAGGAGTCTGGGAGTTGCAGCTAACAAGAGAACATTGTCAGCTGGGTGGACTGCTATAAGAGAAGCTTGTGTGAAAGTTTGCTCACACAGATATCAAGGTAAAGCTGCTGTTGGAGCAAAGCCAGCCCTGCATGCTAATTGTGGAAATCCTGGATGTAAAGGTACCATTGCAGAGTCTGATAACCCCAGGGAGAAGTATGTGTCGTTAAACAGATTTGTAGCCTTCACCAGAAGAGGGTGCTAAGGGTCCCTAGAGGTTGGGGTATCTGGAGAGTAGGGCGGGCCAGAACCCCACCCTATGGTATGAAGTTTAAAGACGACGGTCTACCGAGTAAAGACTTCTAATAATAAGAGACTGTTTGTATCCTGGCCTCAAGGTGGCACTATTTCCACTAGAAAAAGAATATTTGTATCCTGGCCACAAGGTGGCACTCTCACCAGTCTCAAAGACTATTGGTATCCTGGCCACAAGGTGGCAGTCTCCCAAGTTTAAAGGACTGTTTACAAGCTGGCCACAAGGTGGCAGTCTCCCAAGTTTAAAGGACTGTTTACAAGCTGGCCACAAGGTGGCAGTCTCCCAAGTTTAAAGGACTGTTTACAACCTGGCCACAAGGTGGCATTCTCCCACCTCGCGGAGAAGTAATTGTTTATTTTCCGTTAATTTAAGCAGAGCTACTGCTACAGCTGTTATTTTCTTTCTGTAAATAAACCAATTTGCTGCACTTTCAAGCCGGTATCAGCCCTTATTTCAAGAAACCACCGCTATACGCGGCCAACCTGGTCACACTACGTAAGAGCTAACAAACTCATTGACTATTTATACACAGACACTAATTGAAATTGAAAAAGCCACAGGTGTGACAAATTAACCTTTAATTGACATTTTAACCTGTGTGTGTCACCTTGTGCATCTGTAACAAGGCAAAACATTCCAGGGTATATAAACTTTGGTCAGGGCCATTTGGATGATTTCTGTTATCATTATGATTAAAAAAGGAGCCAAACAACTATGTGATAATACATGGCTTCATATGATCACTATCCTGCAATAAAATATTTTTTTTATTGCATGATCAGTCATATTTTCAAAATAAGTACCAAAATTGCACAATTTCTGTCAAGGTATGCAAACTTTTGAGCACAACTGTATGTAACAGACAGACTTCCAACAACCTAGTGTTTGAATAATTTGCATTGTTTTTGGAAGCAGATGTGGCTGTGCCTATTCTAAACAAATAGCCTGAATAGACGAATGGGTCAAAGTCTAGTTTTAGGAGGACTAGGCGTATATAGTGCATGAAAGTGGTGAGAGACAGCAGCTGTCTAGAGATGGCTTAGTTTTGCTGAAAATGATTGTAGGAGGGTGCAAATTTTTCTTACCAGGTATTGTTGGTTGGGTAGAATGGGAGATAGTGAGAATGGCGTGGTCATCTGATAAGGTAATGTCCTCTTTTGTTAGGTATTGTGATTGGAGTTGAGATGTGGTGAATTCTCCCAATTGTAGGAATCCATAAAAGGCTAGAGTGATAGCCATCAAGATAGTAAAGGAAGTTTATGTGCTGAATGGTTTAGAAGAAAAGAATGCAATGAGTCTTTTAAACATCTCGCTATCTACGGGCTGGCTTTGCTTTTTTTTTCTTCTGCTGAATAGAAGGTGGTACGGGTGAACTCTGCTGAGTAATTCTATGGGGAGTAAGGTGAATGGAGGTCAGGTGAATTAATATATGGGAAAAGTTGGAATCGTCAATTTACAGACAAGATCCCTTAGAAGGAACATTGAGGGAAGGTCTGACCATAATTTAGTTAACTTTACGTAGGTGGTTTCCTCAGAAGTAAGCACTTGGGCTGATTAGCCCAACCATGGGCTGCCTTGAGAGTTGGTCCTCGAAACAGGAAGCTGCAATGATTTTTTTTTTAACAAAAAAAATCTGCAGTATGGGTTGAGCAGAGGGCTCAGTACCTGTTTATACATTAAAAGGTCCTATCACATATATAGTTGTCAGTGTGCGTCATGTTGCAATGTTGATCATGCTTTTGTGAGCCTTGTGAAGCGGGGCAAGCCGTGTATGATGCACCACTTAGGCTGGATGAGCGCCGAAGGTGGCGAGCCATATACAGTGCAGGACTTAGGCTGGATGAACGCAGATGGCACTCATCTGCGAAGCCTCGTGAAGCGAGACGAGCCATGTACGTCGCATGACTTAGGCTCTGCGAAGCCTCGTGAAGCGAGGTGAGCCATGTACGGAGCAGGACTTAGATTGGACGAGAGCCGAAAAAACAAAAAAATTATTTAACAAATATAATAACACAGTCACCGACAGCACAGGGGGACAGCCAGACAGCCTGGGAGTGAGGTTGCAAGCGATTCTGAGCCGCATTTGGGGGTTTTTGCAAATCCAAAATCAGCTAAACGAGGAAAAAAATGGTGGACGAAAAACTTAAAAAATTCAGAAACTGGATGAAAACGAGGCTGAGCAAAGCCAGGCACTTGGGACTTAGAAAATACACAACGGCAGAGACAGTAACACTTACACTAACAACGCCAGGGACGCAGGACTTTGAAAATAAAACAAATGGCCTTCAGATCCTAACATGCAAACATTCAGCAGACAGCATTGCCAGCCTAACAATTTTAATCCCGGATAAGTGACGGATAAGTAGCTAGTATTTAATAAATCCTTGTTTGAGGATCTACACTAAAAATATAAAAATAGTATAAATGTATTTATATATATATATATATATATATATATATATATATATAACATATAATAGTTGTTGTACTGCGAGTTTGTTGGTAACGCTATACAAAAAATGACGGGCTTACCGCAAGCGCAATGAGAGCCATAAGAGCTCATTGCAAGGCTTGCAGCACCTCGCAATAGTACCCTTTCAGGGTCCCTCTAAGGGTCCTCTGTTCCGTCATACATGTTATTTGTTCGAGGACATTCTACCGATGGAGGATGGAAAGAGATTGAAGGTGCCCATAGAGATGCTCGCAATCAGCGACAAAGGACGTAGCACTTTGGCGCTGATCGCTAGGCACGCCACACTTTTAAAAAAATTACGAATTTAACCAAGGATTATTATCCTTTATTTATAACACGCCAACATATTCCTGATATTTTTTCAAGCACTCGAAAGACAGCCAAAAAAAGAAAAATAATGTAAAAAATACATTAAAAACCTCACACACAGCTACTGTCAACTGTTAACTGTTTGCAAGAAGGCTCAAAACTAGGTTGAAGCAACACTTAGACGATCCTTGCGAAGCACGCAAGACTGAAAATAACAGCCAGCAAGACTTAAACAGGGACAGAGAGCAGAAAGACACAGGGGAGGGAGAGGGGTGAGGTGGTGGAAATAAATACAGGGGTGACAGAGAGTGGAAAAGAGACACAAAGGAGGGAAATAAGAAGGGCAGGGAGAGGGGGGCACATGGAAGGGAGAAAAAGGAAACAGACACAGGGGTCAGAGAGTGGGGAGAGGCTTGTGATGAGTGCCTAAGGTGCTCATTGCGAGGTGTTTAAGTGGCGGGTTGGCCGAGGCCTGCAATGAGCTGAGCTCATCACGAGGCCTGTAAGGTAGACAGTGGGAGAGGCTCGCAATGAGCGACGAAGGTGCTCTTTGAGAGTCATTAAAGTGGCGGGTTGCCCGAGGCCTGCAATGAGCGCATTGTGTGGCAAACAGCATTGACAGCCTTCAAATTTTAGTGCCGTAATTTTTGATGGGCAAGTCGCTAGTCACTATAATAGTTGTCAGTCTTGGTGACGTTTGCAATGTTGGTCACGCTTTTGCGTCCCTCGCAAAGCGAGGTGAGCAGTTGAGACACGCTGGACTTAGGCGCAGGCCCTTTGCTGGACTCTCACACACAGTACAGGGGGAGGGCCAGGAAGCCTGGGAGTAAGGTTGCAAGCGAATTTGAGCCATATTTGGCATTTTTATCAATCGAAAATCGGATAAAAGAGGAAAAAAATGTGGGACGAAAAAAATAAAATTTCTGAAACAGGCTGAGCAGCACCAGACATTATCACTTACAATAAAAAACAACGCCAGGCATGCAGGACTTTAAAAATAAAACCAACGGCAGTCGGTGCTCGCCATGCAAAGATTCAGGAGACACACAGAGCAGAAAGACACAGGGAAGAGACGGGGGAGATGGTGGAAAGAGACATATGGCATTCCCAAGCACAAAACTTGCAGTGAGTGCCGAAGGCAGAAACACGGGAAAATACAAAACATAATGCAGTTTCCTTACAAAACAAAAACAAATGTTAGTAGTAGCCCATTTACAACTCACTGACTCAAACTGCGGAATAGATTGACCACTGATAGAGTCACCACTGATTCCTATCATATATAACCCCAGTTTTCCAGTAGGTCAAAATTCTCAAAACCTCAAAATATGGGCTAAACTTGGCTTAGGCAGAATGTTTAGACTATGTAACCATGTAATACATTTTTATTAGAAATGGAAAAGTGCTTTCTTTTGAAAACCTAAAATAAATTCTTGGAATTAATAAAGATATTTTTTATTCATATCTATATATTAGACACTTCATTAACTCACTGCCAAACAGGACATAATGAGTGCACTTACAGATTTTGAGAAGAAATGCTTAGAACATACAAATGTAAAGGTAGGATAAGTATGATATATAGGTTAGGAAATACACTAGACGAAAACTCATACCAAAATTAAAAAGAAGATGGGAAAAAGATTTGAACATGCATATAAATAATAGAGAATTGGACAAAACTCTAGCTTTTCTAAGTAACAAATGTAGAATTTACACTTTATTAAGAGCATGTTTTAATGTGACTCTCAGATTGTGTATGGTACCAACAAAATTACATTAAATATTCACAAATAAGTGAGATTGTTGATTTAGAGGATGTGGGCAAAAAAGGTTATATTTATCCATTTGGTGGAATTGTCCAATAGTTAGGAAAATATGGCAGAAAATAGAAGAAGCCATTATTATTATTATTGTTTATTTATAACGCGCCAACATATTCCGTAGCGCTGTACATAAATTAGGTTCAGACAAGGATAAATACAGATTAACATTTAACAAAGGAAGGAGGGCCCTGCCTTTGAGCTAGGAATCCAATGTCCATGGTGAATTCCCAAATTAAATTGGAGATGAGAGCAGAGATGTAAGGGGGAGCATAATTGTTGAGTGCTTTGCAAGTTAGGGTCATGATTTTAAATTTTATTCTTGAGGCTAAGGGAAGCCAGTGGAGTGATTGAAATGAAATGGAGGTGATGCTGACACTGAACGTTGTGTACGGAAGATGAGTCTAGCAAAGGCATTCATAATGGATTGAAGTGGAGATATTCGGGTGGTGGGTAGGCCAACAAGAAGCGAGTTGAAGTAATCTAGTCGAGAGATGATGAGAGAGTGTATAAGGATTTTAGTTGTGTCTTGTGTAAGATAGTGACGAACTCTGGAGATGTTTTTTAGATGGAGAAGACAAGATTTAGTTAGTGATTGTATGTGAGGGACGAAAGACAGAGCGGGGTCCAGTAGAACTCCAAGACAACGGACTTGGGAGGAGGGGGTGATGATGTCTTTGTTGACAGTGAGAGAGATGTGAGGAATTGACGCTGTGGGAGATGGAGGGAAGATTAGGAGTTCAGTTTTAGACATGTTGAGTTTGAGATGGTGGATGGACATCCAAGAGGATATACTAGAGAGGCAGTTGGAGACATGTGTTAGAAGAGAGGGGGATAGATCTGGTGCGGAGAGGTAGATTTAATAGAAATAATATTTGTAAAAATATAGCTAGACCACACCATGCATAAACCCCCAGATATCACCATAAACCATTACAGGGGTATAGAGGAAGGGAGGGAAGGAAAGGATGGTTGAGGGTGAGAGGAGGGGAGAGAGGGGAGATGAGGAAAGGACAGGGAGGGAGGAGCAGTGCAGTGGGATGAAGAGGAGGACTGAGAGCTAGTAGTGGTAGTGGTGGAAGTTCTGGTGGGGGGGGGGGCTTTAGGTGAGGTAGAGAGAGGAAGGGATGCTTCCTAGGAGGTAGGCACACATAATGCGGGGTCGGAGGGGAAATGCTATGCTGGGGGTGGGGCAGTAGTGGTAAGAATGGACAGGACTCAGGGTCAGAGCAGGGAGGACAGGATCTCAATCCACAGTTAAAATAACAAGAAGCTGTGGGAAAGGACAGGGCCCCTAACTAAAGGGGGAGCTCTAGGCAATGTGGCCACACAGGATCCAGCCACCAGAATGACATTTACACTATCATCCTCTCACATACCCACACATGTATACCACCCATGAAAGTAAAACAAACTTCCTGGAGTTGACTAGTGATAGATGTATAATCCATCCCTAATCAAATCCAAGAAGCTTGCATATAATTTCCATTGGTGGACAGTATCAAATGTGTGTCAACTATGATCAGATAACAAGTCACAATGAGTATCGATGACAAAATGTATTTAAAGTGAGTAAACATCCAATAGAGAGTCCATGTATTGGCGTGGCCACTGCAGCATATGCAGACACAGACTCTGAAGAGCTTGACGTGCAGAGTAATGTACTGCCTATCAGGCACCACGTCTTAGCAACATGTTACAAACTATTTGAGACATGATCACAGGTTGTATAGTATGATACACAGCACAGCAAGTTCAGCAGAATATGCGTATGCATGCGCTACAGAGGGCACACAACAGCAGGATTCAATACATTGTTACGAGCCATTAACAACCAAGCTCATAATACAGAGGGATGATCATATCTAGCAAATGATAACTGGACACATTTTCAAATAACTGATATGCACAGTAGAAAATAATACTTACACAACAAATTTATAAAAAAATATTAAAAAATATATAAAAAAGGGAACACCTGCAGCCACATTAAATTCCAAGCCCGTAAGGGCTACAGAACACCCGCAAAGACTACGGGCTTGAAATTCTGCTGCGTTACAGAGCTATTACATTCAATCATGCCGAAAGTCTGTAAATCATTCTTGCGCACGTTGCATGTGTTGATGGGAACATAATCAATTAGTCAAACCCCTATTTCCGGGTTTAGACGGAGCCAATGGTAAAAGAGATCATCATCATTACGTCACTGAAAAATGGAGGTTAGATTTCAAAGCCTTACGGGTTTCAATTACGAGTTTCAATCAGACCTGCATTCCAGAAATAATGCAATATAAATAAATCACTAAATATGATATTCTAGTCCATGCGAGTTCCATTATATGTATTAACATATTGATTGCCGGGATCGATATAACATGGAAATTAAACATTACAAAATGTAGATTTGCGAGCTTGAGAAAATTCCTACCAAACAATTTTGAGGTGGTACCTGACGCCAGTAAGGCTAAAACTAGCAGATCCATCCTTGACGGGGGAACTGCTTTAGGGGATGTAGCCCTATGGGAACACTCCTTCACACTTTATGGGAGTGCCCACAAATCGCCCACATTTGGTCGGAAACATTTGACACCCTAGAGAAACTGTGGGGCAGAAGATTACATAAAAAACCACAAGAGGCCTTACTAGGCCTTCCCTTTATCCGTCTCAACAAGGAGACCCAACTTCTTACCAACCAGATATTCCTAGCAACAAGAATTACCATCGCTAAATCCTGGAAGAATCCTACCCCTCTTCATAGAGAGGTCCTAGTCAAACTTAAACACATACATTTTATGAGTATGATATCGGCAGAACTAGACGTTAATTACAACAAATGGGCATTCATGCTGGGATATGTGGGTGCTTCGAATTGGATGGGATTGACAATCAGCAGATACCAATGCTAGCGAGCAAGAGGTATACTAAAGCAATGCTTCAACCCCCACCCCCTCTTCTTTTTCTCTTCTCTTTCCATCTATCTCTCTATCTAGTTATTTTAGGTCTTTCTATTTTATCTCTCTTCTCTGTAGGGCTAATTGGATATAACATACCATATCGTATCTTATAATAATGGTTCATAATGTTCACAAAAAGCAATAACAAAAAAAAAAAAAAAGTCTCTTTCCATTAAAAAAAATGATTAAAAAAAAAAGATTGTTGTGCTATTAATATTAATAGCTAACATCACCCTCTTGTTCATTTTATGTACAGTAGTGTGTGTATATTTGCATTCACAGTGCTACGGATAGGACTTTAACCCCCTTGCGAGTCCTCTCTAGAACCCGTAGGTTTGCTCCATTTGCGGTTTACGGGTTTAAGCGCCAGTGGATTTGTAGCAATTTAATAGCGATTTCCAACTGTAACAGTTGCGGGCTTGACAAAACAAAGGATTTGTGGCAACATAGTTCAAATTTCGACATCCCGTAGAGATTTTCCACCTGTAACTAGCAGATCATTTGTGGGTAGCTTTAGAAGGCCAATTTAATAGCTGCAAGTCCTACGGGCTCCGTTACGGGCTACGGTTTTACACTCTGAGGAAATTTATGGGGCTCAACATAAAGTCTTATAGCCACATTAAATTCCCTCAATGTTGAAAACTGTAGCCCGTAAAGTAGCCCACAAGACTTATGGCTATTAAATTGGCCCTGTAAAGGAACCCGCCGAGGTAGGGGCGAGAAAAGGCTATGGGACGTGGAAATTTGAACTGCTCGTCCGCAAATCTTTTGTTCTTTCAAGCCCGTAACAAATAGAGCCAAAAAGCCTACGGGTGCTAGAGAGGACCCACAAGGTGGTAAAAGTCCTATCTGTAGCACTGTAAATGCACATCTACACACACTACTGTACTTATATTAAAAGGGAAAGTAATGTTAGGTATTAAAATGAATAGCACAACATTCTCAAGCTTGCTAATCTGCAATATAAAATACTTTTTTAATTTCCGTGTTATATTGATCCTGGCAATCGAACTTGCATGGCCTTGAATACAATATTTACAGTTTTATTAATATTGCATTATTTCTCGAATGCGGGTCCGATCGTAACTCGCAATTGAAACTTGTAAGAGATTGGAATCCCACCTCCATTTTTCAGTGTGATGTAATGATGACGATCTCTATTACCATTGACTCCATCTAAACCCATATCTACGGGTTTGACTAATTGATCATGTTCACGGCTCACATCCAACGTACGAAAAATGGTTTACGGGTTTGCATCTCTGGCCCGTAACACGCGGCCTGTTTTAATTAAATATCTCTGTAATGCAGCCGAATTTCAAGCCCAAAGCCATTGCGTGTCTCAAGTTGCACTTACGGGATTCTAATTTAATGTTACTATTAAAGACTCTGTTGAGGTATTTTACATAAAGAAGTTTCAAGGGATGAATCAAACTCTCTATAACGCATAACTACAATTCCTTTATTTTTTCCATTCAGCAGCGATTTGAAACACTGCATATAGTTGCCTTTCAAACCTTTATCTGATGGTGTCAAGGACAACTTCAGTGGCGATTTAATAAAACATAACTTAGCCTTTTATTCCCTTGAGCTAGGTTGCTATAATTTAAATTAAAGGTATTGTTTTGTTAAGATTAAAAATACATAATCTATACTGAATAGCAATTACATTGGAATGATGCAATTTTAATTATTTACAAGTGCAAATTAAAAAGTCTATTTCTTTTTGCTAGGAAGGCCAATTAAATTACTTTATGTAGTAAACAAAGGAAAAAGGTAAACAGAAAGTTCTGTTTTCAAAGAAACATACATTGAACAAGGACAATAAGATGTGTAGGTAAACGAAGGGATATACAATAAAGTACTCCAGAGATGTACATGTCTTTTGCAAACAACTGCGCTTCATTAAAGGTCTAAATAAGAGAATATAGTCCTTATATTAATTTGAAACGGAGTTGCTCATTCATTTCTAAAGGGCACTGTGGTTATGTCTAAAAGTAATTAACATAAGTGGTAACTAACGAGACAGTAAAAGCATAAAACCCTCGGAAGAAAATCAAATAATTAAAAGGGCCAGCAAAGCCCAAAATATCATACTTATAAAATTGCAAGTTAAATGACAACTGTGGTCAATTTTATTCTATATAGTATTTTACATAATTAAATAATAAATAATAACAGAAATATATAAATGCAATTATTTTTTTTACAGTATGTTTCCATTTCCTTTTCTCAGGAACATGTGTCCTTGCAAGCTAACGATCTCTCTATTACTCTCATAAAAAAGCACTGGCAGTTGTAGATACGACATTCTAATTGCGCAGACAGGACCTTCCTTCTGCACCGTGTCACCTTAAGAAGTTTATTAGCAGAAATTAAAATGGTAGCATAACGTCATGTAAAAGGTAAAAATTAAAAGCTTTTTTTTTTACATTCTCAACACATTTTGCCTATTTTTAAGTATGATTTTTGAAAGAATATTGTTTATATATAGGATTAAAGAACAAGAAGTTTCAATATGACCAGTAAATTAGGGTCTGTACAGTGGAACCTATTGCATTGTGCTGGGTAATTCAAAACATTTCAGGACCTCTGTAGATCAGCAACAAATTTAAAAAAATACTTTTGTGAAGCTATGAAAATCATGGGCATAAAATGATATACAGAGAAAATATTACTTTTAGCAGACACTACCAGTATAGTGCTGTCATGATTGTCATGCTTCCTTTTCAAAGCACAAGAAGAATGTCTTCCAGAAGCAAAAGATTATTTTTAAAAATACATTTTAGAGAACAGGGTAAGCAAAGTTTGCAGATATACGTGAGAAAAAAAGGTGGAGTTTTTTTTCTAAATCCACCCACAAATTCCCCTCCCGCCACATCCTTCCATTTTTACATAATAGTACACTCCCACTGATTCTCTAAGCCAGAAGGACATGTGGAAGACACAAACATGGCACAAGCAATGTCTTCTAAAACAACGATTTTACCTAAAATTTGTTTATGACCACAGTTTAATGTTGCTAAATTAATACAAATTTACAAATATATGAAGTGTTTCCCAATGTATGCTTGACCTTTAGGAAGCAATGGGTGAGAAATGCCCTTCCCATCTGTTGCACAATTGCTCCTATGATTCTGTAGGGAAAAAAAAGATTACTTTAGATCACTAACTGATAAAAAAATAAAGAAAAAATACATTAATTCGGAAACAAAAGTATTAATGTCTATTATTATTTTCAAATTGTTTACAGCATCTTATTTTTTATGCAAATAAATCCCTTTAGAGCAGGGGTAAACAAGTCATAAAAAAAAAAAAAAAAAACTAAATGATTTAAAAGTATTTTTGGAATTGAAATCAAGGTCCAGGACCCATATTTTTAATATGATGACATTTGAAAGCTTACAGGAATGCATTTTACTGATAACTGATAATGCAAACTTCAAACAATTTCACCCACATTAAATTCCAAGCCTGGAGCGGCATCGGTACACCCGCAAAGCCTGCGGGCTTGAAATTCTCTGTAGTTACCAGAGCTATGACATTCAACCATGCAGCGACCTACAGACCATGGACGCAAGTCCGTAAACCCTAGTTTCATACAGTTACAGAGCTATTACATTCAACCTACAGACCATGGACGCAAGCCCGTTAACCCCGGTTTCATAAGTAAACAGCTCAGGGCTTGCTCATGCAAGCCTGTAGTTACTGCTTACACAGAGCCAATAGGAAATTAGACCATCATCATGACATCAATAAAGCTACATTAATACCTTGCTGAAGGGGTCCCCATTGGGACGCCAGCAGCAGTTAAATGGTTAAATCTACCACTGCGACCCCTAAAGGGCCCCCGGCACAAAAATAGTTAACCCCTGCAGTTTTTAGCCAATCGGAATGGGATACGCTCCTATGTTCAATTCTGATTGGCTGTAATCTGACAGATATTTCAGCCAATCAGAATGCTCCAATGCATTTTATATGCTAGAGCTTCTGTGGAACCGCCATTTGCTGCGGAGAGCTCCTCGAGGGAGGAGCTCTTTTAGAAAAAGTGTTTTTTTCTCAGAGCGTCGTGTGTTTTTTTTTTGGATGGCCTTTCCTGGCCAAGAAGATGAGGACACTGGTTTCAATCAGAAAGAAGAGGAATGGACCTTCTACTATCAACATAGATAGCCCGACTAGTCCAGGGCAGAAGATTGAAGACCAGGGTATCAGTATACTGTATAGGGTAGAGGGGGGTTAATAGCATATGGGTTAATAGAGTAGGGTTAATTAGTTAATCATATGGTTAATTAGTATTAATTAGAGAGGGGTTAAGAGAAAAGTATAGGGTGGGAAAGAGTTAATAGTGTAGTGCTTAGAGTTTGTGTCATGAGGGTCCTGGAGGACCCTCATGGCACTTAAAGTGTTAATGTTATGGTTAATAGTGTCCGATAGGGGTCTATATGGTCCCCTATTGGACTGATGGGGTTAATAATAGGTTGAGCAGGGATACTTATAGTACCACCGTGGCAGGGGTTAATTATTGATGTAGAGTGTATCCTTTAAGGAGGAGAGATCAAAGGATTGGAGGCAACAGGGTTCAGATTTCGACATCCCGTAGGGTTTTTTCGCATGTAACCTGCAGGTCGTTTGCGGGTAGTTGTACGGGGCCAATTTAATAGCCGTAAGTCTAGTGGGCTCCGTTACGGGCTACGGGTTTTCAGGTTTCAGTTAATATGTTATACAAGGCATTTTTTTGTGTAAATGTTCATATTTATAAACCTGTTCATATAACAGCCTGTTTAACAGCAAGCAGATATTCTTCTCTCCATCCCTTTACATCAGTAAACTAGTGGAAGTGGATTTGCCAGGAGACTGTCTTGATATGAGTTGTCATCTGTCTCACTGTAGATCAAGAGTTCTCATCCAGGAGGGAATTCCCGCCCAAGGGGGTATCTTAGGATTTCAGGGTGGGAATTAAGCTGTGCCTGCATGAAATACATGAGTGCACATATATTCATACATGTAAATATTTGTTGAATCTAGTATTTTGTGAGCAAATTTTCATTCCAATGTGCGGTTAGACTCCGTTTAACACTACCCCTTTCAACGCTGTTTCGACATAACTCTGTTTTAGCCCACCATTCCCTGTCTAATGCTCTGCCTCATTATAACACTATTTTTGGCCATATAACCCCATTAACTTTCTTCCTCATTATAACAATGTTGAGAAGTGCCGTCAGATGGAAGAAAAGGTCCTATTGAAATACATGCAAAAAAGTTTGTGTTTATGAGTACGTACAGTATATGTATGTTCTATGTATACTGAATTTTGCATTTAACTAAAACTTGTGCATTCCTGGTAGTGAGTACCCCTATTCTTATTCACCCTATGTTAAAACAGCCCCCATTTGCAATGTTCCGCTTAGAACTCTTCCAGGAACCTATCAACAGCGTTAACGGGGTATACTTGTAGTTTGTTTGTCTCGTTTATATGGTGCATTGGGTGCGTGTTGCTCGTATAATCCAACTGGCGACAACTGGCAGATCAAATTAGTGCATGAGACACTACATAAATATATTCCTTGACTATATGCACATGTTTTTGTTTGGCACTAATCTGATCATTTTTATGCACTACCCAGCGTAACAATTCAAATAGTTATTATTACACCACTTTAAACTATTTGCTAATAAGTTGACTTGTTGCATGTATTATTTCACTTACAATTGGTTTAAACACCATAATGGCAAAGCCCCAGGTAAAAACATTCAAGGCTAACATTCAGTTAGTAGTAAATCTAGAGCTGATTAAACATATGCATTTTTTTTTTTAAAACATAGAATTTTTCACTTTAACTTTTTCTTAATTTTTATTTTGGAATTTGGGGCCCATCATGAGTGCCCAAAAAAGAGGATATGATGATTCATATATTAAATATGGATTCACATCCATGATCACCAAAGAAGAAGAAAGGCCTTGATGCGTTATTTGTAACCAAGCACTGTCAAATTATGTTCATCCAGAACACCAGAACAAGGACAAAAGCTTTTTTGAACACCATGGAAATGCATTTATTATTTCACTTACAATTGGTTTAAACACCATCATTGCAAAGCCCCAGGTAAAAACATTCAAGGTTAACATTCAGTTAGTAGTAAATCTAGAGCTGATTAAACGTATGCATTTTTTTTTTTTTTAAAACATAGAATTTTTCACTTTTACTTTTTCTTAATTTTTATTTTGGAATTTGGAGCCCATCATGAGTGCCCAAAAAAAGAGGATATGATGATTCATATATTAAATATGGATTCACATCCATGATCACCAAAGAAGAAGAAAGGCCTTGATGCGTTATTTGTAACCAAGCACTGTCAAATTATGTTCATCCAGAACACCAGAACAAGGACAAAAGCTTTTTTGACCACCATGGAAATGCTCTCAAAAGGATGACGCTGGAATCAACAGGGGCAATCGAAGAAATGAGCCACAAGGTTACTGTCGTGGCACTGGAGATAGAAAAGCAGAAAAAACACACATGCAATTGGGGAAACTTTTATTAAAAACTTTGCACTCACAAAATGATGGAAATTATGTTGGGAAATTGATTTGAAAATGTATTTTGACGTTGTCAAAGGAGGAGCTCTCACCTCACGACTTTTCAAGTAGTTATGTATTGACATGGATAAAAATCATCATTTGCTTCTTTTCCACACGACTGTTCAATGGCTTTCAAAAGGAAATGTAACTGAGTGAGTTTTTGAACGGAGATGAGCTCAAATAATTTTTTGAAGTTATGGGTAAGGTGGACTTTTTTGCTGAATGATGAAGATTGGATTATGCGCCTTGCTTATTTGGTTGACATTCTTGAGCAGCTGAATAAACAGAGTCTTCAGATGCAAGGAAGGAACACAAATGTCATAACATTCCTTGAGAGCTTTCATGAACAAGCTAAAATATTGGAAGAGAAAATAAAAATGTTTCAATGTTTGAGAAACTGTCATCAGTTCTTGTTGCTGGTGATGATGAACAAGGCTTCCAGATTTTGCAAAAAATGTAATTGTGCATTTTACCACACTGGAAAATAATTCAGCTGATATTTTCCTGATCTCAGTGATGAGGAGTTGGACTTCTCCAGAGGATTGTCAAGATACATTTTTGGAACTGAAGACTGGAGCAAGACATTTGTGTAGTGAGAAATCAGTCACAGAATTTTGCCCCTTGATGTGTGATTCCTATCTAAAAGCGGCAGAACAAGCTGCTAACATATTTGTGGAAAACACAGAAGAAAAAGAACACCTATATATCCCCCCCTATTTACCATCCATAGTTATAATGAGAAGTAATGAGTAGAGTTATTTAAGTGAACTGACAAAAAAATATTCAGTAAAAGTTCAGAGTTTATTCACAAAATCAATTTACAATGCATATTCTAAAAACATTTAAAAAGTAGGGCAAGGACAATCACTGGTTATATGTATTATCTCAGTATCTTATTATCTGTACAATACTTTAAACACCAATGGACACATTTTATAGTAAATCACCTGATCTAAATGTGGTAGTAGCGGAGCCCACCATTTACTCCTTTTATACTAGTCTAAATACACTGTCTAGGAAATAAAATTTCAAAGTGAAAAGAAAGAAAAAATGCTAAATAAACTATTCCTGATGGTGGAACTGGGGATCCACCAATTACCCCCCTAACCTGTTTGTGATAAAGAGCTTACCTACTCTAAACTAAATGTATTATCACCTTTTGTGATTGCATACGTGCAAATAAAGTGCTCATGATATAAATTACATAACATTAGATTCCTAGACAAAGCATAAAGATATCTTATAAAAGGATAATGTATATATAAATGCACTGCAGATTGCTATTCATGAAACATCTATGGATATTGTATTGATAATATAATGTAAATAAGCCTGACTAATGTCATATATGATGAGACAATTAATATATATATAAAAATACTATTATAAGAAAATACAAAAGCCAAAGGCTATTTAAAGGTATATTACTCTTAATCTGTCTGTGCAAATATTCTGGGTACAGATATTATATAACAGATAAGATCATTTGTAATATTCTATTGTATTAGTACAGATATATATTTCAAGATATTACAGGCAGCATGAATGTATCAGAAAAGAGTATATTGCTATTTATCCATATGTGCAAATATACTAAGTGCAAATATTATATTTAATATAAAATCTATTTTATTAATATACTGTCTGTGCAAATATACTGAGTGCAAATATTATATAACAGATAAGATCAATTGTAATATTCTATTGTATTAGTACAGATATATGTTTCAAGATATTACAGGCAGCATAAATATATCAGAAAAGAGTAGATTGCTATTTATCCATATGTGCAAATATGTCAAGTGCAAATATTATATTAAATATGAAATGTTCAATTATATTAGTACAGATATACATTGAATGTAATACAAGCAGCATAGATGTATCAGATGGAAAAACACATCACTTATCATTTGTAAATGGGAGTCCAAAGGCTGTAGAGGGCCTCGTGTGCACCAAAAAACACCAGCATCCATCAAATGCTGCCAGTGATGTCACAAACGTGAGCCAGGACAGGTCAACATATTTGCGGGTCAGAATATTTAACTCTGTTGCAAGTTAAAATGAAGTAACAAAATAGATTGGAGGTTGAAAATGACCTTAATTGTAATCATCATCTGAAGGAATTGAACAATATCCAAACATTCTATTGGATTTTTTGATTATTGAAGAATGCTTTATACTTGTTAGTGTGAATATAAAAAACTACTTTTATCCAAGTCTTAATATTCATCTGAATTTTCTATTGCTATTACATTTGTGAACTCTACTAAACAGCTGCTGTATAGTGTGGACAGGATCCTGGGCAGAAAAAGTGGCCACTGAAATTTTTTTAAACAAGTCAGAAAATAATTTAGGATAGCTTCCTGAGCAGAAACCACTCCACCTCCTGTATGGAGAAGCTGCATTGATCTCCATTTGTTTTTTTAGCTAATAAATAAATGAAACATTATTGTAGAACACTTTAGTGTAATACATAGTAACTGTCATGATTACATTGTTTAGTGACTGTAAGATTACCATTAATTATGGATATGGCCAATGGAGCATGACATTGTTGCATTGTGATTATGTATTATTGGGTGTGGTTATATGTTGCCTGTACATTGTTATCATGTATTCTAGTTATAATATACTAGCGAAATGACGGGGCAATAAAAAAGTGTTGAAATGCTGTTTGTCACACAATGTGAGTGTACTGTGTGCCTCAACTATATAGACCTCTATAACACACTAATGAACGCATGTAATAACACTATAAGTGCCATGAAGGTCATCCAGGACCCTCATGACACAAAGTGTAAGCACTACACCATTTTAACCCCTGTAGACAGACCCTCATAAGCCACTATTTAACCCCTATAGTACCATAAGGGTATTTAAATACCCTCATGGGACAGTTAGAAGCCTAACATTACCCCATAAGTGCTTTTAGGGTTCTCCAGTACCCTCAAGACACTAAGTACAAACACTGCACTAAACCCACCCCAATAAACCCTTAAATCTAAACTAACCCCCCTCTACACTAACCTATTAACACCTACACTACCTACATATACTACCTACCTACACCCTAAACACCCCCTCACCACCACTCTAATTACAGAAAATAAAAAAACCTAAGTATCAAAAGAAAAATCTACATTACAGAAAATAAAAAACCTGTCACAAAAAATAAAAAAGGAACATTACAGAAAATAAAAAAAATACATTACACCTGCCCCCCCCCATCACAGAAACAAAAATTACACACCTGAAAAGGAAATACATATAGAATACATACAATACAATACAAATAAAATAAAATACAATACCCCCCTATCTATCTAAAATACATCCCCGAATCTATCTATTATACAGCAAATCTTATCTTTTTAAAATACATACCCCTATCTAAGACACAATAAATACTACCGTATATACTCCGTGTTTTTCAGCCCTTTTTTTAAGGCTAAAAAGGACCCTCTCGGCTTATACTCGAGTATCTCCCCCCCCCCCCCGTGTCTCTCTAACCCCCCCATGTCTCTCTAACCCCCCTGTGTCTCTCTAACCCACCTTGTGTCTCTCTACCCCGCCCGTGTCTCTCTACCCCCCGTGTCTCTCTAACCCCCGTGTTTCTTTCCCTCCCCCCTCCTCATCCTCAACCCCCTGTGTCTCTTTCCCTCCCCCCTCCTCATCCTCAACCCCCCCCCCGTGTCTCTTTCCCTCACCCTCCTCATCCTCACCCCCTCCCCTCATTCTAATCCCCCCTCCCCTTCCCTCACTTACCTGCTCCGGCCTCCGCTCCTTCCGGGTCTTGATGTGGAGCCACGTTGTTAGCATATACTCCTATTGTAATACTGATTGACGTTGACAACAGCCAATCAGAATGCGCAGATGGCTCCAGCCAATCACCCCGTGGGGGTGTATCCCATTGTGATTGGCTGAACGCATCTGCGCCTTGTGATAGGTTTAAATAAAGATTGACAGGTGCATAAGCCAATCAGAGTGGAATTTTGGGGTGTATCCCATTCTGATTGGCTCAAA
Source organism: Discoglossus pictus (assembly GCA_027410445.1). NCBI lineage: Eukaryota > Metazoa > Chordata > Amphibia > Anura > Alytidae > Discoglossus > Discoglossus pictus. The sequence goes on along the minus strand of CM050168.1, from coordinate 208,336,789 downwards.
CATTTGCGCCTTCTGGCATTTTCAGCCAATCAGAAGCCGCCAATGACAATTTCTACTGGAAAACTCTGTAGGAGGCTCATTAGCGTCGGGGAGGTCCGCGAGTGCTGATCTCCGTTAGTTTTTTATTTTTTTTTTGAGTGCGGATTGTTCCAGGCCGGGACAATGCGGGGAAGTAAGTACAATGTATATTATGTTTATTTTTGATTTTCTTATGTTTATATGTATGTTGTACTAGAAGAAAAGAGGAGGGGACAGGGACATGCTGAAAAGGTGAGTAGAATATTTAGGATATTTAGAATGTTTATTTATTTTATGTAAATGTGTTGAACTAATTTTTTTCCCCCTAGGTTGGTGATCTCAAGGGACATCTGCAAAGGTAAGTGGTCTTAATTATTTTATTAGATTCAGGGTTTCTGTATGTAGATAGCATTTATTGTATGTTAGATGGGGGTATGTATTTTAGATAGTTAGGATTTATTGTATATTATATAGTATTTATTGTATGTTAGATAGGGGAATGTATTTTAGATAGATAGTATTTATTGTATGTTAGATAGGGGTATGTATTTTAGATATAAAGGATGTATTGTATATTAGATAGATTGGGGGATGTATTTTAGATGGATAGGATTGATTGTATGTTAGATAGACAGGGGGTATTGTATTTTATTGTATTTGTATTTTATTGTCTGTATTCTATATGTACTTCCTTTTCAGGTGTGTAAAAAAAAAAAATCGGTAGTGGGGGGGGGGTTGTAATGTATTTTTTTATTTTCTGTAATGTTCCTTTTTATATTTTTTGTGACTTAGATTTTTTTATTTTCAGTAATGTAGATTTTTTGTGTGACTTAGGTTTCTTATTTTCTGTAATTAGAGTGGTGGGGGGTTTATTAGGGGGTAGGTAGGTAGTGTAGGTAGGTAGTGTAGGTGTTAATAGGTTAGTGTAGAGGGGGGTTAGTTTAGATGTAATGGTTTATTGGGGGGTATAGTGCAATGTAGTGTTTGTACTTAGTGTCATGACGGTCCTTGAGGACCGTCATGGCACTTATGTGGTTAATGTTAAGGTTGTAACTGACCCATAAGGGTCATGATATACCCTTATGGGACTGATGGGGTTAAATAGAGGCTTTTGAGGGTCTGTTTTGATGCCCATGAGTGGCAGGGTTATTTATTGGCTTATGGGGGTCTGTATTGACCCCCATGAGTGACAGTGTTAATTAGGGGTTTATGGGGGTCTGTATTGACCCTCGTGAGTGACAGGGTTTTAATTAAGTGCTTATGGGGCTCTGTATTGACCCCCATAAGTGACAGGGTTAATTAAGGGTTTATCAGATTCTGTATTGACCCCCATGAGTTACAGAGTTAATTAAGTGCTTATGGGGGTCTGTATTGACCCCCATGAGTGCCAGGGTTATTTATTGGCTTATGGGGGTCTGTATTGACCCCCATGAGTGACAGGGTTAATTAAGTGATTATGGGGGTCTGCATTGACCCCCATGAGTGACGGGGTTAATTAAGTGCTTATTGGGGTCGGTATTGACCCCCATGCGTGAAAGGGTAAATAAGTGCTTATTGGTTTTGTATTGACCCACATGAGTGACAGGGTTAATTAGGGATTTATGGGGTCTGTATTGACCCCCATGAGTGAGAGGGTTAATGAAGTGCTTATGGGGCTCTGTATTGACCCCCATAAGTGACAGGGTTAATTAAGGGTTTATCAGATTCTGTATTGACCCCCATGAGTTACAGAGTTAATTAAGTGCTTATGGGGGTCTGTATTGACCCCCATGAGTGCCAGGGTTATTTATTGGCTTATGGGGGTCTGTATTGACCCCCATGAGTGACAGGGTTAATTAAGTGATTATGGGGGTCTGCATTGACCCCCATGAGTGACGGGGTTAATTAAGTGCTTATTGGGGTCGGTATTGACCCCCATGCATGAAAGGGTAAATAAGTGCTTATTGGTTTTTTATTGACCCACATGAGTGACAGGGTTAATTAGGGATTTATGGGGTCTGTATTGACCCACATGAGTGAGAGGGTTAATGAAGTGCTTATGGGGGTCTGTATTGACCCCCATGAGTGACCGGGTTAATTGCAGGTTTATTTATTGGATTGATCCCCATGAGTGAGGGGGTTAATTAAGTGCTTATGGTGGTCTGTATTGACTCCCATAAGTGCCAGGGTTAATTAAGGGTTCATGGGGATCTGTATTGACCCACATGAGTGACAGGATTAATAGGGATGTATGGGGTCTGTATTGACCACCATGCATGAAATGGTTAATTAAGTGCTTATGGGGGTCTGTATTGACCCACATGAGTGACAGGGTTAATTAGGGATTTATGGGGTCTGTATTGACCCCCATGAGTGAGGGGGTTAATTAAGTGCTTATGGGGGTCTGTATTGACTCCCATAAGTGCCAGGGTTAATTAAGGGTTCATGGGGATCTGTATTGACCCACATGAGTGACAGGATTAATAGGGATGTATGGGGTCTGTATTGACCACCATGCATGAAATGGTTAATTAAGTGCTTATGGGGGTCTGTATTGACCCACATGAGTGACAGGGTTAATTAGGGATTTATGGGGTCTGTATTGACCCCCATGAGTGAGGGGGTTAATTAAGTGCTTATGGGGGTCTGTATTGACTCCCATGAGTGACTGGGTTAATTAAGTGCTTATGGAGGTCTGTATTGTCCCCCATGAGTGACAGGGTTAATCACGGGTTTATGGGTGTCTTTAATGAGCCCCATGAGTGAGGGAGTTAATTAAGTGCTTATGGGGGTCTGTATGGACTCCCATAAGTGCCAGGGTTAATTAAGTGCTTATGGGGTCTCTATTGACCCCCATGCGGGACAGTGTTAATTAAGGGTTTATGGGGGTCTGTATTGACCCCCATGAGTAACAGGGTTAATTAAGTGCTTATAGGGGTCTGTATTGACCACCATGCGTGGCCAGGTTAATTAAGTGCTCGTGGGGGACTGTAATGAGCCCCGTGAGTGATGGGGTTAATTAAGTGCGAATGGGGGTCTGTATTGAGCCCCATGCGTGAAAGGGTTAATTAAGTGCTTATGGGGGTCTGTATTGACCCACATGAGGGACAGGATTAATTTTGGATTTATGGGGTTTGTATTGACCCCCATGAGTGAGGGGGCTAATTACGTGCTTATGGGGGTCTGTATTGACCCCCATGAGTGACTGGGATAATTAAGTGCTTATGGGGGTCTGTATTGACCCCATGAGTGACAGGGTTAATTAAGTGCTTATTGGGGTCGGTATTGACCCCCATGCGTGAAAGGGTAATTAAGTGCTTATGGGTTTTGTATTGACCCACAAGAGTGACAGGGTTAATTAGGGATATATGGGGTCTGTATTGACCCCCATGAGTGAGGGGGTTAATTAAGTGCTTATGGGGGTCTCTATTGACCCCCATGAGTGACCGGGTTAATTACAGGTTTATTTATTGGATTGACCCCCATGAGTGAGGGGGTTAATTAAGTGCTTATGGGGGTCTGTATTGACTCCCATAAGTGCCAGGGTTAATTAAGGGTTTATGGGGGTCTTGATTGATCCCCATGAGTGACAGGGTTATGTAGGGGTTGATGGGGCTCTGTATAGAGCCTCATGAGTGATAGGGTTAGTTTATTTTTTTATTACGGGTCCTTTAAGGGGCCCCCCCACTGCGAGGGTTAATGTGGGGTTATAGCAGGTTTCCGAGCTTATCTCTGATCCCGTGTGGTTAATGCGGGTTTCCGAGCTTATCTCGGATCCCTTCTTAGGTAAGTTGTATTGGCAGGGAGGTCCGGGGTCGTGGAGCCTCGTTTTCATTTTTTTCGGCGGCCATTTTTTTCTACGCTTAGCCATTTTTCGAGTGCCGAAACGGTGAAACTTGGGGTTAAATTTGTGTGTAACCTCACTTCCAGATGTCCTGGCTGTCCGACCCGTGCTGTGTGTGAGTGTTTTTTTGTAATTATTGTTTTTTTGTGTGTGTTTTTAGTGTTTTTGTGTTTGCGCGGTTCAGGCGGTTAGTGCAGTATTTTGCAAGACACAGGGGAGGGAGAGGAGGAGGGGAAGGAGAGGACTAAGTGCTGCGAGTTTAGAGGTGTGTGGGGCGGTTTGGGGCGCAGTAGGACTAAGTGCTACGAGTTTAGAGGTGTGTGGAGTTGTGTTGTTTGCAACTCCTGCGCCGTAAAGCCTCCACCTTTCGCAAATGCGGTCCCTCCACATTTGCGGCCCAAACTGCATCCCTCGCTTTGCGAGGGATGCAGTTCTTGTGAGCTTGCTTTGCGAGCTCGCAAAGCGTGACAACGTCTCGTAGTTTGACAACTATTATATGTGATTATAGAGGGAAAATATGATATAGAACAGAATATATGTGCAAATGGTGAGAATGCAATGCATAGAGGTTTAACTACAGAACTTGCATCTGCACACATACAGGCCTTTATTCAAGGCAAATGACTACTCCTTATGAGTCCTGAGCAAACACTTGAGATTAACATCAAGGTTTTCTGCCATAGCTAGCTATAGACACGTGTCATATCGTTTAGACATCTGATGAGTTGTATCCCAAGTGCTCTATAGCAACCAAGGCTGAAAGGCAGATGTGTTTTATCACACACATACACAAAGGTACACAAAGTTGTGGTATGGGAGATGTATAAGTATGCTGGCTCTATGATTTAATAAAGGTTCAGTTCTAGTTTCACATATCCAAGGTCTAAGGCTGTTTTTTGTGTGTTTGTGGCCTGAATTGGGGAGTGGTCTTGCAGGAGGCCACTAGTAACCTGTATCCAGTATTCTTTGCCTGTAACTTTGGCCTCTTTAGAAGCCATCTTTTGTGCCATAGAGAACAAGAACCACACGATTCGGCTGGGGTAGGTTTGAACTAGGTTCATATCAAGTCCCCTTAAAAAAAGCAGATTCTGACAGTAACGTTTGTTATTGTTTAGTCTTTCAGTTATGTCTGACTCTCCATGACCATATGGACCGCAGCTTGTCAGGCACATCTGTCAGCCATTGCCCCTCTGAGCTCCATCAAGCTCATGCTCTTTGCTTCTACAACCTGATCTATCCATGTCCGCCTCTGCTGTCCCCTTCTTTGTATGCCTTCAATCTTTCCCAGAGTCTTCTCTAGCGAATCCTGTCTGCTCATGATACGCCCCAAACATTTGAGTTTTAACCTCATAAACATAACAGTGGACCTTTGTGCAGTCCAAGGGACTCTAAGCAGTTTCCTCCAAACACAAGTCAAAGGTGTCGGCCTTCTTTATGGTCCAACTTTCCCATTGTGTGTTATACTGAGAATACCATAGTTTTAACTATGTTGGCCCTGGTTGATAGTGATATATCTTTATATTTTAGCAACTTATCTTGATTCGCCCTAGTTTTTCTCCCAAGAAGCAAATATATTTAAATTTCATGGTTACAGTCACCAATTTAAGAGATCTTGGAGCCCAGGAAATTAACATCTCTCTCACTGCCTCCACTTCTTCCCCACTTCTTCTGTTTTCCAGGAATTAATATTGCCATTTACCATGATCTTCGTCTTTTTAATACTGAACAGCACACCAGCTTTTGCACTCTCTTCTTTCACTATCATCCATAGCCCTTTAGTTCCAACTCACTTGCAGTCATCAGAGTAGTATCATCCGCGTATCTGAGGCTGTTTATATTTCTTGCAGCAATATTAATTACAGCTTTGAATTCTTCCAGTTCGGCTATATGTATTATTATTATCGTTTATTTGTAACGCGCCAACATATTCCGTAGAGCTATACATAAGTTAAGTTAGAGGCAATAACAAGTTAAAGATTCATACATTGCAAAGAGTGGATGGCCCTGTCTTTGAGCTTGGAATCCAGTGTCCACAGTGCTTTCCCTAAAGCACTGCGCAGGATTGAAACTCGCAGACTTACAATCTAAAGGTTAAAGTTTGTATGTGGTACAGTAGGGAGAGAGTAGTGCTGAGCATGTTAGGGAGGAAGGTTATAGACTTCTTTAAAGAGGTGCGTTTTTATTGATGTTTTGAAGGATTTAAGGCAGGAGGATAGTCTGGTGAAGCGAGGCAAGGAGTTCCAGAGAATAGGGGCAGCGCAAGAAAAGTCCTGGAGGCGGGAGTGAGAGGAGGTGACAAGAGTGGTAGAAAGATGAAGGTCGTTAGCAGAACGAAGAGGGCGTGTGGGGGAGTATTTGGAGATGAGAGCAGAGATGTATGGTGGTGCGCTGTTGTTGAGGGCTTTATAAGTTAGGGTCAAGATTTTAAAAACGTTTTGGGTTAGAGGACAGAGTTGATATTAGTGATGTAAAGTACTGCTGTTTGGCCAGGTTGAGGGCAGAGGAGTAGGAACGTAGCATAAATTTGTAGTGAAGGAAATCTGCTGCGGAGTGTGATTTCCTCCATAGTCGTTCAGCAGTGCGGGAGCACTTCTGAATGTAATGTGTTTGTGTAGTGTGCCATGGTTGTGGATGAGATTGAGGGCGTCTGCGTGTAGTTATGGGGGCAAGGGTGTCAAGAGTGGAAGAGAGAGTAGAGTTGTAGTGTGAGGTGGCAGTGTCAGGGCAGTTGAGGTTTGTGATAGTGCTGAGAAGAGGTTGGAGCATAGTGGAGAGTTGTGTAGGGTCGAGTTCTAGCAGGTTTCTGTGGGTTATTGTGGCTGGGGTTAAAGAAGAGTGATTGGAGGAAGATGTGTTGAGGTTGAAGGTAAGGAGGTGATGGTCAGATAGAGGGAGAGGGTGGATGACTAGGCTGGAGGTATGGGTAATATTGGTAAAAATAAGGTCAAGAGAGTGTCCAGCATGGTGAGTTGAAGAATCTGTAAGTTGTGAGAGGCCGAGGGAAGAGGTGAGTGCAAGTAGTTTGGCAGCTGCTGAGGAGGTGGGGGTGTCAATGGCAATGTTGAAGTCACCAAGTATCAGTGTGGGAATGTTGGAGGAAAGAAAGTGTGGGAGCCAGGCGGAAAAGTGATCGAGAAATTGAGAGGAAGCACCTGGGGGCAATAGATTACAGCAACAAGTAGAGAGATAGGAGAGAAGAGGCGGATAGTATGAGCTTCAAAAGACGAAAATTGGAGGGATGGGACAGGGGGTATGAGGTGGAACGTACAGCGAGAAGAAAGTAATACACCCACACCACCACCTTGTTTGTTCCCAGGTCTAGGTGTGTGACTCAGGTCAAAACCCCCATGCGAGAGTGCTGCAGGGGAGGCAGTATCAGAAGAGGAGAGCCAGGTTTCAGTAAGAGCCAGTAGATTGAGGGAGTTGGTAGTGAAAAGGTCGTGAGTGAAAGTGAGTTTATTGCAGATAGATCGTGCGTTCCAGAGAGCACAGGAGAAAGGAAGAGTGGAGGGTTTGTGACAAGTGATGGGTATCAAATTCTGTGTTTTTCTGGTGATTTCTGCCCTTGGAGTAGAGCGTGGCTGAAAGCATGTAGAAATGAGGGAGGGACCTGAGTTAGGGGATATGTCTCTAGCAGCTAGCATAAGGAGGAGTGAGAGTGAGAGAATATGGGAGTGGGACTTACAGTGATGTTTCTGCTTATGAGTGTTGGGGAGGGGATGAGATTGTGATTGGAGGAGAGAGAATAGCTCATGGGAGCAGAGAAGAGGAGAGGAAAGCAAGGAAGGTGAGATGGTTATAGTATTGGGGTGTGATATGGATAGGCTGCAAATGATAGTCTGAGAGAGAGGCAGTAGAAGATGAGGAGAAGAAAAAAGTGAAAGAGCATTTCGACACAGTGTGTAGGTGTAGGGAGTAGATGAGATAAAGGTGTGAGAGTAAAAGAAAAATTGTTAGTGACCGAGATGGGAGAGTAGCTGGGTTGTGTGTAATTATATATATATATATATATATATATATATATATATATACATATATATATATAATGATGTATACCGCATATACTCCTTTCCCGATTATGAATTATATGGTTTGTCATACAATTTGACATGACACAAATATTAAAATGTATAGATTTGAAGCCAATCTATGTTTTGTTAGTTCAATATATGGATCATTAAACAGTGTATATACTCTTATAAAGTTTGGTATTTTAAATCATTAAGAAGTGTATAAAATATTTTTAAACTTGGATTAACAATGTAATTTAATACAGTTTATATGTGGTTAGTTCTATACAGAAATAATAAGCAGGGTATACATTCTTATCACACTTAGTTAAACAATCAGATGTCTACAATATATGTGGTATTAATATTCAGTGATGTAACATGGGAAGAGTTATATTTTGTCTTTTTCAGTTTAGCTCAAAATCACTTTGTGTTAGCTCAGCAAGAAACTGCTCACTTTTCTCTAAAGTATGCATCCTTGAAACTGCTATCCCCCAATTATTTTTTCCTAAGTTTCAATTATATTTCCTGCCAACATTTAATAAGTGTATGTACGTGATCTCTTACTTGTACCAGGTACAAGAAGAAATGTTATGATTTATTGTTTTTATGTTTTATAAGCTCTGACCAAAGTTGAAATAAACAGAGAATCTGTTTGGAAAATCTCTGTGTGTGTGTGAATATTCCAGACAGGTCCCCCAGGACGTCCTGGAGTTCTGGGCTACCCTAATAATCAACTAGTGTATAGGTGAAATTCCCCAACAACATGATACTCTTTGAAAGCAGTAAAATAGATCAGGTATGACACCCTATATGGCAGTCCGAATATATACTGACGCAATATAGAACTACCATGGTATAATGTATCTATAGCAGGCTAAATAACTTTTGTATATCAGTATTAGGATATTTAATTAGTGATATAGCGTGTTCCTATACATGCAATCAATAAAATGGTTATATTATTGAATAAAGTCAATCACTCTGTTTTAGGGAATATGGACACAGATGGAAATATATTGATTAACACCTACAGTCCAGAATGCAGGTGCTAATTAGTCTTTGCTCTGTGACCATTCCAGAAATGTAACAGAATGATTGTAGATATTAGACTATTTTATCTCCATTACAAAATATATAGTAAAACAATTTATACGTCACCAGGTATAGGATTTCAGAGTAATACTCTGTCACATAGATAGGATCCCCTTCTTGAGATAGTTTGAAGCAATCCTTTTTGGTACTTTTCTTTGTAGGAAAGTTAGGATAACATTGGATATAGACAATTATAGTAAAATATATTTATGCCAGAGAGTGACAGGCAGAAATTAGCCCAGAGAAAATTACAGAAAACCCCAGAAAAAGTCCAGAACCTTCTCTCTGCCTATTAGATAAACACTTTCTGTCTCCCTGTCACAAGTTGGTTTCTACCAATTACTATGGCTTATGTCTTATTTGTACGTATATGCATAATTATAATGTATCAATAAACATGTTGTGTAAATCTGTTTCTGCCTGCTGGGGAGCAATCTACCTCTATGTATTAACATTAATTTATTAGAGAATATTTGTGACCTTTGTCCCAGACCACAATTACTCAATCTCGCACCTACTTAATAATACCCTCAATTAGAACAATTAGGAATTGAGGTCAAATGCGTAGACCGTAGCATACACTATCTTGAGACATTGCTTGTATGTTACATTCTCAAGGTCTCCGCTTTAGGGACTTGTTTACTAGACATTCAGAAATTTAATTTGTATGAAGGAAAGTGATTTCACCCCTCACATGTTAAAAGAGTATACTATAAGTGTATCTGTATGTGTTTACAATGGTAACAACAATACCAATAGACAATCATATAATGTAGATAATATTTGCATATGGTAGAGAACAGGTGTAAATGGTGTTGTTACCCACAAAAATCCCACGACAGGTTGTTCCATGTTCGGTTCTTAAGGTCCTTCCTATATAGATCTTAATAAATAATAAAATATAACCTTTATTTTGTATAGTTAAAATGTTATGAATTAAATAATCTGGTATAGTTTATAAATGATCTTTTAGAGAATTCAATATATTAACCAATCCCAAATCAACCTACTGCTTTCAGTAATATTGAATTTCATATTTAGCAAAATCGTTTAATATTAAGACTCCTAAAATTTTTGTGTATACATTTACTTCATATCATACTGTTGCTATAATGTATAGAAAAAATGTAACATATAGTTACCAATTATAGCCTCAATACCTGGATTATGTTTATAATATATTTCACATGGTTTTGTAGTTTCTTTCAGTAGCTCTACAGATCATAAGAATGATTAGAGAACTAAAGTTATTTGCTTTGCTTAGCTATTAATCATCTGACCAGTTATGAGTTTTCGCGTTTGATTCCCCGGAAACAGATGTTTTCAGGTCTCGTAAGCCTGGGTTGTGCTCTTAAAATTTAAGTTAGCAAAGAAAGAGTAGGCTGCCCAGCCGGTCATGGGTCTCCTCAGCACTGTGTAAAACTAACCCCCACAAGAAAAAAGGCTACGTAAATCTCTTAATCCCGGGTTATAGGGTCTACCTAACACATTTAGCCCAGTTTTCAAACTCCATCAGAGGTATGAAGCGCAGGAAAATAGGGGATTTAAATATTTTCAGATCTGATATCACCCCTATTCTCTTTCACTTCCTTAATATTAACCTGTTCAGCACTTGTATGTTTTTTCTTGTTTGATTTTTATCTGATCTCCTGATATTAAAATCTTAGTTTTTTATGCCAACATCCTTTAAACAATTATTTTTTTTTTTATTTAACAATGAAAATGAGTTTATCGCTATCAATAAACACCTTGTACTGATCCGTTGATATGAACTTTTTTGTTGTTATATTGCTCTTAATTAGTGAGAGAAATATATACAGCATTGTTACTTGTTCTTAATATGTATTGATATTTTAAAGTAAAACTAACCATCTATTTGCCAACTTATAAAATATCAAAGGGTATTAGGACTTTTGATTATTTTAAAAGTGCATATTTCTTATATTGATAGATTCCAACAGGATTCATACCTCCTCTATTTAATATTCTTTAATAATACATTTTCTAAAAAAAAAAATGTTTTAATCTTTGTGTATATACCATCTCAGTATCAACTTATTATCAGAAATAAATTAGGAATCACTTGTTTGGTTTGGGGATCATTTTAAATGGGTTAATGGTTAATTTATTGTATTTTAATAGCATTATAAACAGGATCAGGACTTTAATGGATGCCCTCTTGTCAGTTATAAACCTTTTGTGAAGAAAAGTTCAATGGACAAAATTAAACATGGACATTACATGTATGTATATGAGGTAATAACATCTCATAGGAGTAAAACACTAATTTGATTTGTCCTTCTTCAAATCTTAAGGTTTTTAAACAACACGCCCAAATAATTCAAAATGCCATAAAACTTAAATGTAATGCCTCAACAGCCTTTTCAGTCCCCTTCCTTTGTTTGCATGCCTTAATTAGGGGAGATGTGCACACTTCCGCAAATCACTGTATTACTGTGCAGTAAGCTGAAGTGAATGGAGAAGATCTTGAATAATAGGAGCTCTTCATGACTGCGCTTTACTAAGCCTTCAAGCAGTGATAACACATGACATGACCGTCAATCCCATCTCTCTCTGTGTCCCTCCCTCCCACTTGCCTTGACAGTTTTCATCTGGGATGCTGGGTCCTTCTTTACAATGCAGTAACAGCAGGCATGGAACCAGCTTCCAAGCTTCCCAGAGAGCAAGAGTCATTAGCACTAGTAAGTACAGAGCAAATTTTTATAATAAAGGAGGCAAAACATATTATACTCTCCATATATTCTGTAGGGGGGAATATAAATCAAAAATCTTTTTTTTTACTTTTTCAAGTAATAATAGGACAAAAAACAAACAGACAGAGCTATGCCTGATAATTATTAACAAATATGTAAAAAACATAAATAGAACAACAGTGCATCAGACTCTTTTATAGAACAATAAAGAAAAAATGTAACATGATTCATACCCCATTCATAGCTTTAATAATTCCTAAGTAAAGTTCCGAAAGTTGACTAGTGACTTTATTAGGACAAAAAAAATGTCCTGTCATATGTAAGCATTTTAAGCATTCAAAGTTCCACCATAGAATTCCAAACTAACCATTTAGATTTGTGTTGATTGATAATTCTAACAGATTCGTAGAGATTTTCTAAGTCTCTGATATAGTTATTAATTTGTGAAATTTCAACCCAGCTAGGAGGGTTGGGTTGTTTCCATCTACTGATGATGGCAGATGTGACCGTAGTACAGATCTGAATGATAAACGCTGTTTCTCTTTTTTTAAGATCATCAAAAAAAATATGAAATAGACAGCCATGTGGAGTAAGACGAATAGTCTTTTTCAGAGTAGTAGAAATAAATTCAAAGCACTCAACCCATAAAGAATTTATAAAAGGACATTCCCACCATATATGAAGTTGATTTCCAATACCACCACAATTTCTCCAACAAAGTCTGTCTTTGATGTCATGGGAAATTTGATATGCTTTGAGTGGAACTATATACCATCTGTTTAAATTTCAAAAATATACCTCCTTTTGTGAAGCATTTTTTATGAATTTATTAGTGGCTCTAAATGCTTTTTACCAACTACATAAAGGAAATGAGTTGGAGATATCTTGCTCCCATGCCATCAAAGGGGCAGACTTTGTTTTTTCAATGTTAGATCATATAATATGGAAACACGTGGATACAAAATTACAAAATGGGAGTAATTCAGCTGTTTGCAGAAACTTTTATTGAGTAATTGTTTATCTACCCATGATTTTATTTGTTCATATGTTAGCCAACAAAAGGAAGAGATACCAAGTTTGTTTTTAAATTAGGAAAAAGGGAGAAGCTCTTCGTTTGAAAAAATTCAAGAAGTATCTGTGAATTGTTAATTAAACAGCTAGTATTTAACCTAGTTTGAACTATATTGAGAATAGTAGAAAGTGGGGTTAGTGAACAAGGAAAGGGGATGTATCCTTGTTTTTTATTAATACTTTGCCAATAATGAAAATTGATCTTAACCATATCTGAACCTTTCATTAGGTTTTTGACAGTAAGTTTAAAAACAAAAACCCAACAAGTTCAAATCATGATTCATAATAAGAAAACGTTCAATTTGTTGCCAAGGATACTTGTTACTATGATCAAGCCATTTCAGGATATGTGATAACCTAATGGCGTCGTAGTAAAGTTTGATTACTGGGTAATAACCAATACCACCTGTAACGGAGTTGTAACACGAATCCAATATCTCCGCTGGTATACGGTAAAATACCCAAGAGGCACTACAGTTTCACCATCCACGACCTCCCATACTGGACGACACACAATTTGGGAGTCAAATGAATACTGACTTTATTTTGTTATGTGCAGAAATATTTATACACATCTCTTCCCACAGGCAATCCACATCCCCCATAGTTGGCCACACAATACACATAGAGGGACAATAGGTGGGTCACACCTCCTTGAGGCTACCTGGCAACTTTGATACAATCAGACAATGATTAGATCATCCTTCTTTGTTCTTATGTCTGAGAATGAAAACACTTTATACAATAGACTTCCTTATCTTATGAGGAGTCTCTGTAATAGGATTATCTCTTATGCCAAGGTCTGCAATGGTCTGGGCTAATATTCTGCAGAGCATAAACCAACATACATACAGTATAACAGTAGGATCATATTGTAACCATGAATTAAATAACCATAAAACAGGGTAAAACAGTGATGGGTTCCGTTACACACCTCCCCCGTGACCATAAGCCGGCATACACAGTCTGATCCCAACGGATCGGCCTGGGGATGTCCGGACAAAAGTATTTGTTGGTCAATTCTCTAGTTTGACAACCCATCAGCCTTACTGCAATTCATATTTACTCACATTTCACATATCCCCAGATAGCTGGGATCTAAGCGCACAAAACTACAGAATAGCGCTCAGATCCTATTCACACAGTTTAATTGCCATGTAGCTAAAGTCTTTCCCATAGTCTTTCATTATATGAATGGGCTCCATGGCATAGCTATCTGGGGTATCACCGCTCCCACAGGGCAAGTACCGAATGACCCCCCTGTATGTGAAAGGCCAGAATGAGTGACATACACACTGGTATGGCCGAATACTGTGTTTAAAGGGCAATATGTCCCAGGGCCATAGTCGCAGGGCAGGAGGCTGGCAATAAGTCCTCTCCAGGACAAAGTGGCGATGGGCACTTCGTCACACATCTCCCCTTTGGGGGGAAGTCTAACCAGGCACCTGGATATTTCGCTGTGGTGATGGGGCAACACGCTGAGGGGACTTGAGGGGCAGAGGCCAGCAGCACTCTGCCCTGATGCCAGCTCTTCTGCTGGTATAACCTGCATGACATTCTGCGCTGTACAAGGGACAAAGGGAGGGCAGAGGCCGACTGCACTCTGCCCCGCTGTCAACTCTTCTGCTGGGGTACTTGGGACATATTCCGGCTCAGTAGCCAGGGAAAGGTGGGGGTCAGTGGGGGTTAACATTTCCTCTGTTAACCCTGGGGCCACATTAGGAGTTAGCTGGGGAGGGGAATTTGTACTTACCCCCTCCTCCGGTTGTCCCAGTGAGGGTAGTTGGGGATCTGGACAGGCTGTCCAGCATCCCGGTAGGTCAGGCACAGAGACCATGGTCCCATCTGCGCCGTCTGGGAGATTGGTGTCTCCCCTTGTTAGGGTAAGCTGTCGCTGGGGGGGAGAGGACGACACCTTCAGCTCCCTGGGGTTCACACTGCCGCTGGGGGGGATGGACGCCACCTTCGGCCCCCTGGGGTACACACTGCCGCTGGGGAGGGGGAAGGATGACACCTTCGGCCCCCTGGGGTACACACTGCCGCTGGGGAGGAAGGACGACACCTTTAGCTCCCTGGGGTACACACTGTCGCTGGGGAGGAAGGACGGCACCTTCTGCTTCCTGGGGTACACACTGTCGCTGGGGAGGAAGGATGGCCCCTTCTGCTCCCTGGGGTACACACTGCCGCTGGGGGGGAAGGACGACACCTTCGGCCCCCTGGGGTACACACTGTCGCTGGGGAGGAAGGACGACACCTTCAGCTCCCTGGGGTACACACTGTCGCTGGGGAGGAAGGACGACAAAAGATTGCAAAATATAATTAATTCTCAGCAAAATTACCATTTTAATACTGGCCTCTCTACCTGAGAAGGACAAACGAAGACCGGTCCAAGTTTATATGGTCTCATTTAAGAAACACTTTACCAAAGTTAATAGAAAGCATCTTACTGATGGCTTCACAAAATGTAAGTTCTTCCTTAATTTTATTAGGGAGATTAATCGTCAAAATTTCTCATTTTAAAGCATATAATAGTTGTCAAACTGCGAGTCGTCGTCACACTTTGTGAGCGCGCAAAAAAAAAAAAAATAGAACAAACATCACACACAGCACGGGGGGCCAGCCAGGACACCTGGGGGTGAGGTTGCATGCAAATGAAAGTTGAATTTAAGGAGATTCGCGAGTTTCTGCTAAGCGAGAAAAATAATAAAGGCCATACAAAATGAAAACAAGGCTACACGACCCAGAAGCGCAAAAAAAAAAAGACAAGGACGTACGAGTTTTAATTACAAACCCGCAGAACTTATAAAAAAATAGTACGAGGTTGCAAAAATATGAAGTTAACGGCCGAAATGCGTACATCCAAAAACAACAAAAACAATACTAAATACAAACAAAACATACAAAAAAAAACACACACAGCAATGGGGCGACAGCCACGACATCTGCCAGTGAGGTTGCACGCTAATTAAAGTCGAATTTAAGGAGTTTCAGAAATTGAAAAATGGCTAAGCGAGAAAAAAAAATGGTGGCTGAAAAAAAATAAAACGAGGCTACAAGACCCCCAAATGCGCAAAAAAACAGCCACGCATGTACGACATTTGCTAGGGAAGTACGAGGTACAAAAATACACAGTTAGGAAGCAGGGAAAATGCTTGCGACCCGCGTAGCACATAGACAAACGATGCCATTTTACAACACTAACTTGCAACTAACAACATTACGAATCTAAAATGGCGCTTTACACAACTAAAACAGCGGTTTGCCTTCGCGCACGCAGCATATTTCTAATGCACAGTTGGGACATTGATGATACTTTCTCCTCAGGGCAGCAACAGTCCAACTGTACATTGTATGCTGCAGAAAAATAAAAAGAGATATTTAGCTCTTCAGGTTATTCATTGCTGGATACATCAATTACAAATAGGTAAAGTATATTAATTTATTGAGTAAATAATTAATTCATTATTATTGAAAAAAATAGACATATATCTCTGTCTTTGTGATGAGATCCAAAGGCGCTCAGAGGAGCAAAAGTAAACAAGAGGAGAGGCTCGCTATGAGCGCCAAAGGCTCAGCCCGAGACTGGCAATGAACCCTGAAGGTCCTCAGAGTAGAAAAAGCTTTACATTGTGTGTCAAACAGCATTGCCATAGCTTAAAATTGTATTGCCCCATCATTTTTGACGGGCAAATCGCTAGTTGGAAATTGAGCCAAATCTAGAAATAATTTGATCTAATTGATTTAAGGATTGACTGGGGGAAATAAGTGACAAAATAATATAATGGGCAAATAAGGTGGTCTTGTGCTCTATCTCTCTCTAGAGCTTTTGACTAAATAAAAGAGAAATAGATTTTTACATATTTATATGTATATAAATATATATATATATATATATATATATACACACAAACATATGTGTAAGTTATTAAATATATACCCCGTTTAGCACTGTAGATAGATTCCGGGCAATAGGAGTGTTAATAGAAAAATTGCTAAAAGAGTACATTTTTTACATAGAATAGATAAGGATAGGGGGACTCATGGAAAAAAATCACAAAACCAATAGAATTTTCAAAATGTTTAACTTTATTAGCTTTGAAGAAACTGCAAGAAACAGTCCACTTTAAGTAGCAGATGTGGAAGCTTCAGGCTCATCCTCCACCCTGGCTTTTTTCTGCAGCCATCCAGCAGATGATGATAGCAAGACACTGCCCCAAGAAAGTTTCTGCTACTTACAGTGTTCGGATCATTAGCCACAAATTACCGATAAGGTCAAGGATGGATTGCAAACTGTTGCTGATGAACTTGGTGGAAAGATCATTTCGCTCCTCTGTGTCAGAGTCTCTGCTTTCCTGGGCTTCCTCAATGGCCTGTTCTGCGAGTTGTTAGAGGTCCTCAATGGTCAAGCTCTCACCTGAAGCTTGTACCACATCCTCAATGTCCTGGGCATCTGCATCTCCTAATCCAGCTGTATTCACCAGTCCTACTATCTCGGCTATGATGGGCTGTTCGGATTGCACTTCAGCAGACAGCTCTGGCCATATCTTCCTCCAAACAACATTGAGACACTGCTGTGTCATCTCCTTCCAAGATAAATCTATGTTGGTTATGGCCTGCATGATGGTATAATTATTCCAAAAATCAATCATGGATTGTTTGTCCTTGCTGTCTGTTTGGTTGATGAGCTGACAGAATGTGCGGCAAAGATAATAATAGACCTTGAAGGTTGCAATGACTCCTTGATCCATTGGCTGGATGAGTGAAGTAGTGTTGAGTGGAAATAAATTTCCACTATGATGCAGCAATGGAGCTCAGCTAAGTTAGTAGGATGGATTGGAGCATTATCCATTTACAGGGGAGCTTTGGCATCAACCCCTTTACGCCTGCAGAAGTGTTGCACCAATAGACAGAAATGCTTGCTGAACCAGTTCTTGAAGATGTCCATTGTGATCCAAGTTTACTGTTGAAATTCCAAATGACCAGCAAAGTGGATTTAGGAATGCCCTTTATGGCTCTAGGTGTCCTTCAGTGGAACACCAGCAGTGGCTTGATCTTAAATTTGCCACTTGCGTTCCCACCCAGAAGAAGGGATAGCCAGTGATTGGCTGCTTTTATATCTGGTGCTCACTTCTGCTTACATGATATGAAGGTGTGGCTTGGCATTCTCTTCCAGAACAGTCCTGTCTCATCAATGTTGCAGTTCTGGTGGATAATTGCCTCTTTACACAATGTTCTTCAAAGTGGCTAAAAAGGCCAGATCAACAGCCGCTTCTCCATCTCCTCCAGGGTGCAGCAGCTGGAGCGGGTATTCTTCTTCACAGAAGATGCGGTGATGGTGGTTGCTGAAGGCTTGATCTTCTCCTTGTCTTCAGGATGGTGCAGATTGTGGAGGTTGGCATCTTTAAATCTGCTCCAATATCTACTTGGCGCTCCCCTCTCTCCAAGCTGTCCAGCACCTGCATGTTCACATCCAGAGTAATGGTCTGGGGTTTATCACAAAACGGGGAACAACAGCAAAAAGAGGGCTTTAGTGAATTAGCGCCAACAAGGGTAGCGTTAATCGGGGTATACCTGTATGTATATACCGTATTTATCGGCGTATAACACGCACTTTTTCTCCCTGAAAATATGGGGCAAATTATGTGTGCGTGTTATACGCCGATATAATGTTAAGGACCCTTAGTACATACCGCATAGCAGCGCAAATGGCACACATTGCAGTTCCCGGCAGCCTTCCTCTGCTACACTGGAATGTGTCACATAATGTACTGTATATACTCAAGTATAAGCCGAGTTTTTCAGCCCTTTTTTTAAGGCTAAAAAGGGCCCCCTCGGCTTATACTCGAGTCACTCTCCCCCCCATGTCTCTCTAACCCCCCCGTGTCTCTCTAACCCCCCCTCCATGTCTCTCTACCCCCTGTGTCTCTCTAACCCCACCATGTCTCTTTGCCTCCCCCCTCCTCATCCTCAACCCCCCCTCCTCATTCTAAATCCCCCTCCTCATTCTAATCCCCCCTCCTCATTCTAACCCCCCCTAAATACCTCCCCCTCTCCCTTTCCCCTCACTTACCTGCTCCTGCTCCGGCCTCTGCTCCTTCTTGACCAGGCGCGAATGTGACGTCACATGCGCGCCATGCCATTAGCATATATCGGGTGCCCAGGTAAGTGAGGGGAAAGGGAGAGGGGGAGGTATTTAGGGGGGTTAAGGTTGAGGAGGGGGCATTAGGTTGAGGAGGGGGGCTGAGGAGGGAGGTTGAGGAGGGAGGTTGAGGAGGGGGTTGAGGATTAGGAGGGAGGTTGAGGATGAGGAGGGGGTTGAGGAGGGGGTTGAGGATGGGGGGTTGAGGATGAGGAATGAGGTTGAGGAGGGGGTTGAGGATGGGGTTGAGGATGGGGGTTGAGGATGAGGAGGGAGGTTGAGGAGGGAGGTTGAGGAAGGGGGTTGAGGTTGAGGAGGGGGGTTGAGGAGGGGGTTGAGGATAGGGGGGTTGAGGAAGGAGGATGAGGATGGGGGGGAGTTTCTTGGTTCCCAGATAGCAGCGAATTCTGAGTAAACTTTTGCAAAAACATATAATATCCAAGTTTCTTTGTTAAAACAGTTGCTTTTACTGTCATTTTACATTATTTACCTTATAAGTGTTAATAATATTAATAAAAAAAAGTTCTGAGCTACCCTTATTTTGCTTCAAAGTTCTTTATTTGAAATTTAAGTTTTTTTCCCTGAAATTTCCTTCTTAAAATGAGGTGCGTGTTATACGCCGGTGCGTGTTATACGCTGATAAATATATATATATTGTGACCATTTGCCCCCTAGAGGATGGTGCCAGGTACAGAGTGTGAAAAGTTCTTGACAGGAGTGACGGAGTTAAACTCCTGGAGAACTCCTAATTGGTCCTGCTGGAGCTTCACTTTAAAGCCTGGAAATCAGACATGGGAAGGGCTGCTGATTAGGCTCTGGCCTAAGGGCTGCGAGGAGTCTGTGTGGAGCTGCAGTCTGTTTGGAGAAGCTGGGAGAGAGAACCTTAGACAACTCAGCTGCTGTTGTATACTGAGAGCTGGTATAAGCTCTGTAAGGGAGAATGCTTAAAAATACTGATTGAAATACAGAGAGACGCTGAGTGTTTCAGCTTGACCTGGGAGGAGAAAGAGACAGAGCTCCTGAACAGGATCTGGCATTACTTACAGAGTGGGTGCCAGAGCAGCACGGGAAGCTGCCATTAAGAGGATCAGTCTGTGTGACTGCCACAATATTTACTAGAGAGACTGTTTGCTCTAAGAGGAGAGGACCTGCAGAGGATCCATTGCAGTTAAGAGGCTGGGAGAGAGAGACTAGACTTAAAAGTACCACCCTCTGTGTGAAAAGGTACTATTCTACCTGCAGGGCGAGAAGCAGTCCCAGGGCTAGTCAGGGTGTTCCTGCAAATGAGCAAGCCCGTTTGTGTAGATGTTTCTTTTATGCTGGAGTTAAACTATTGTTTGTTTTGAAACACTTTATTAAAGCAAAGATAAAAGTATGTCGGGACTCAGTGGTTTATGGTAAAATCACAGGAGCAACCGGTAGCCAAAGGCCAGCGTTGTCACAATATATATATATATATATATATATATATATATATATATATATATATATATATATATATACTGTATATATATATATTTATATTTATTTATATGTATATTTATTTATATATTAATGCATACAGTATATAAATATATATACAGTATCTCACAAAAGTGAGTACACCCCTCACATTTATGTAAATATTTCATTATATCTTTTCATGTGACAACACTGTAGAAATGACACTCTGTTAAAATGTAAAGTAGTAAGTATACAGCCTGTATAACAGTGTAAATTTGCTGTACCCCTTAAAATAACTAAACACACAGCCATTTATGTCTAAACCGTTGGCAACAAAAGTGAGTACACCCCTAAGTGGAAATGTCCAAATTGAGCCGAAAGTGTCAATATTTTGTGTGGCCACCATTATTTTCCAGCACTGCCTTAACCCTAATGGGCATGGAGTTCACCAGAGCTTCACAGGTTGCCACTGGAGTCTCTTCCACTCCTCTATGATGACATCACAGAGCTGGTGGATGTTTGAGAATGCCCCACAGATGATCAATAGGATTTAGATCTTGTAACATACTTGGCCAGTCCATCACCTTTACCTTCAGCTTCTTTAGCAAGGCAGTGGTCGTCTTAGATGTGTGTTTGGGTTCATTATCATGTTGGAATACTGCCCTGTGGCCCAATCTCTGAAGGGAGGGGATCATGCTCTGCTTCAATATGTCACAGTACATGTTGGCATTCATGGTTCCCTCAATGAACTGTAGCTCCCCAGTGCCGGCAGCACTCATGCAGGCCCAGACCATGACACTCCCACCACCATGCTTGACTGTAGGCAAGACACACTTGTCTTTGTACTCCTCACTTGGTTGCCGACACACACGCTTGACACCATCTGAACCAAAAAAGTTTACCTTGATCTCATTAGACTACAGGACATGGTTCCAGTAATCCATGTCCTTAGTCTGCTTGTCTTCAGCAAACTGTTTGTGGGCTTTCTTGTGTAGCACCTTTAGAAGAGGCTTCCTTCTGGGACGACAGCTATGCAGATCAATTTGATGCAGTGTGCGGCACTGACAGGCTGACCCCCCACCCCTTCAACCTCTGCAGCAATGCTGCCAGCAATCATACGTCTATTTCCCAAAGACAACCTCTGGATATGATGCTGAGACTGGGCCGCAGGGCAATATTCCAACATGATAACGACCCCAAACACACCTCCAAGATGACCACTGCCTTGCTAAAGAAGCAGGAGGTAAATGTGATGGACTGGCAAAGCATGCCTCCGGACCTAACCCCTATTGAGTATATGTGGGGCGTCCTCAAATGGAAGGTGGGGGAGTGCAAGGTCTCTAACACCGACCAGCTCTGTGATGTTATCATGGAGGAGTAGAAGAGGAGTCCAGTGGCAACCTACTAAGCTATGGTGAACTCCATGCCCATGAGGGTTAAGGAACTGCTGGAAAATAATGGTGGCCACACATAATATTCACACTTTGGGCCCAATTTGGAAATTTCCACTTAGGGGTGTAATCACTTTTGTTGCCAACGGTTTAAACATTAATGGCCGTGTGTCGAGTTAATTTTGAGGGGACAGCAAATTTACACTGTTATACAGGCTGTGCACTTACTATTTTAGATTGTAGTAGAGTGTCATTTCTTCAGTGTTGTCACATGAAAAGATATAATAAAATATTTACAAAAATGTGAGGGGTGTACTCACTTTTGTGAGATACTGTATATATATATAGTTACATAGTTGCATAGTAATTGAGGTTGAAAAAAGACTTTTAGTCCATCAAGTTCCCTCTCTTAAGATCTCCTCGGATCCTCAATATGCAGAAAAATGGTTAATTGATCCATAGGGAGGCAAACAGAAAAAAACACAGTGAAACTTAGCCAATATATATATATATATATACACACACAAATTCTGTAACATACTATGTTGCTCTTATTTAGTCTCAAACTCTTATGTATTCCATGCAATGAAATAATAATACTTCCCAGGGAGTTACAAAAATAAGATTTTTAATTGATAATCCCAGTAGTAAATATGATGTATCTAGGATGGTGGGTCCATACCTGCTGTTACTAGCATCCCGGACCAAAACTCTCAAGACAAGTAGGAGGAAGTGACTATTCATCAGTCAAGGGGGATGAGTGGCACGGAGAAAGGTGCATGCAGGGGAAAGAGCTTCTGTCATTCAAGCTCAGCCCTATCTACTATAATGGGAGTATCACCCTCCCCCCTTTTAATGAAGACAGGGTAATGCTACAGCTCATTGCATGTGTTAGGGCTTGGAAGCAGGCTTCAAGCAGCAGATTAGGTGTTTAGAAAAATAGGTACAAGTAGGGCAAACGTTCATTGATTTTAAACATTCAAGAAGTTTTTAACGTGAATTATCCAGCTCTATATAATGGTGCAGTGCATTTCCACTCATTTAATCCCTCTTATTAATATTGTTGCCTTTACTATGTCTACATCATAATTTTCTTGAATTGGTGCTCAAAATTGTACTTTAAATGAGGTCTTACCAGGGATTTATGTAGTGGGAGAAGTACACTTGCTTCAATAACCTCTTAATGCATGCTCATTTTTACTAGTTTTGAGCATTAACTATTAACTGTGGAAGATGGTCTGTGACAAAAAAAAAAGAAGACTATATAAAAAAAACACTATATATATACTAGCGACTTGCTCGTCAAAAATGACGGCAATAACATTTGAAGCCATGGCAGTGCTGTTTGCTACACAATGTAAGGCTTTTGATCCTCTGAGGACCTTTGGAGATGCTTAGAATATTAATCTGTGTGTTATTTGAAATATCATACCATAATATTGATAATATCTAAGTTAATTGCTATAACGATGTAAACAATATATTAGAAAAAACACAAGGAAAAGGACACCCTTTTTTATAGCAATAATACTCCTTTTTCGAAAATTGAATAATAAATAAAGATATAAAAAAATATTTTCCATTTTTATTGAAATATTTTTTTAAATAGATTACGGCGAGCTTTGTGTATCTCTTTTTCAAACAATTGATTCATTTTGAAAATAATCTTTTATTAGAAGGCAATTAACAATAAAGCATTTAACACAACTGTATTTAGTCAGTTAAGATATGCAAATATTCACAGTGTAGCATTTTCCCATCATAAACTGACTAGGCCTTTCATTTTTCTTTTTTTAGTTATTAAGGTTGCGTGAATCATAGTTAACATTTCAATTTAAACAACATAACTGAAAGAGAAGAAATAATAAAAATAAAAAATAAAGAAATAGAAAGAGAGAACAACAACACAAGGTAAACGTCTAATGAGCACAAATTAAAAAGAGAATACAATAAATATTAAATTAGTTAGCTAAACCATTATACTGCTATCTTCGCATTAAGTATAGAGCTAATCTAGAATATCCGCCCCTAAGAGTGCTCAACCCATACCTCGTTAAAGACATCCCAGTACAACTTACATTCACCTCTACCGCACAGCTGAAAGATTTCCGGGACCCCCCCACCCCCCGCTTCCGGCTCCTCCATCGGATCTCCTTTGCCAAAGTGTAGATATTGTATTATATTATATGATGTTATACTAAAGGGATGCTAAATGAAGATGCTAACCAGGATTCCCAGATTGCCTGAAATTGGGGAATGTTGTCCAGAATAATATAAGTTAATCGCTCATTTATAAATAGGTGATTGATCTTTCTAATCACCTCCTTAAAGTTAAGAGTCTCTTTCTTACAGCTCCTGGCTATGTGTGTCTTAGTAGCTAACACCATTAATTGGTATAGTTTATTCTGAGTTTGAGATAAATCCGTAACATGAATCCCCAGTAGGCAAGACTCCATCGAGGGCGCAACTGCCTTGTGAAAAAGTGTGGAGGCTAATTGGGCTAGTTGCCCCCATATTTTCTGAGTGGATGGACATGACCACCATGTATGTATATGATCCCCTATGTTTTGGCATCCCCTAAAGCATTTATTGCTTTCTAATTTCTGTAGTTTGTCGGGTGTACTCTATGCAAAACTTTGATGGACGTCTCTAATAAAGCCGAATTAAGAGAGCCTCTAGAGAGATTGGAACAGGATTCTGTCCATTTAACCCAGTCCCACTCCACCCCAAGATCCCTCTCCCACTGTACAAAATATCTGGGTTTCTGGTCACTTGTGGAATTAAGAAAGGTGTCGTACAGTGAGCCCAGAACCCCTTTGGTAAGGGGTAAGTTTTTGCATATAACAGACATCCAGGAGGCCCTAGGATGCCCAAGTTCTCTTGAACTCTTACTGACCCAGCTCCTAATTTTCAAGTAATTATAGAATTCTGTGACAGGCAGGTCATGGGTTGTACAGAATTGGTCATAGGTCAGCAAGCTATCGTTTAAAAACCAGCTCCCTATACGGTCCAAGTTTCTAGAGGTCCACCAGAACTTAGAGATGTCATTCGAGTCTGCCAATAGTTGGGGAAAGGACATGACTGACATCAGTGGGGACAATCCTGGAGCAAGTAACGGCCTGGAGTTGGAGTTGGCCCACCCCCACGCACGAAGGGTTTGTGAAATCATGGGATTTTGATGAGTTGTGAATGGAGCTAGTTCTTTGGGGATCCATATCAGCTTATCCCAACTATGTGGGAACATTTGCTGGTTTTCCATGAAAACCCAGGCTGGTTGATGTGTCCTAGAGTGTGCTCTGGGAAGATGGGCCAGTTGAGCGGCTTTAAGATAAAGCTTTAAATTTGGGCAAGCAAGTCCACCTCTATTTTTCTGCCTGAACATCACCTGCCTGGAGATACGAGGGCGTTTATTTCTCCATATAAACCTAAATATGATATTCTGGAACCTATCTAGGTCTGTAGGTGAAATTGGGATAGGGATGGTTCGAAAGAGATACAGGACTTTGGGTAGAATGCTCATTTTAGTAGCCGCTATGCGGCCCGTCCAAGATATGTTATAGTTTGTCCACTTCTGCATGTCTTCGGTCAAAGATTTGTATATAGGTGGGAAATTAGCCTTATATAAGTTGGCTATATTAAATGTAAGTTTGACTCCTAGATATTTTACATGCCGTGCGGGCCAGACAAAATTATAGTCAGATTTGAGAGAGTCAATCTCCGATTGTACCATACCCAACCCCAATGCCTCAGTTTTCTCTACATTAAGTTTGAGACCTGAGATATTACTAAATTCGGTTATAATTGACATAAGTGCTGGAATAGATTGAAGGGGCTTGGTCAAGGTGCATAATATATCGTCAGCAAAAAGAGAGCATTTAAAATGCTGGTGACCCACTGGGATCCCGAGTATACCTGAATGAGATCTAATTGCCTGTGCAAGAGGTTCCATGGCAAGTGCAAATAGCAGAGGTGAGAGTGGACACCCTTGCCTGGTCCCTCTTTGAATTTGAATATTTGCCCTGTGCTCTCCTGGCAGCTTCAAGTTTGCTGTTGGGGAGTTATAGTAACTCCTTAGTAAGTTAATGAAGCGTCCCCTAAATTCAAACTTGTCAAGTATTTTGTACAGATACGGCCATTCAACCGTATCAAAAGCCTTCTCAAAATCCAGAGCTAGAAGACACATTGGAGTGTGAGACTTATGTGCTATATACTGAGAATTTAAGACCCTCCTAACATTGTCCCCTGCTTCTCTGAAAGGAATAAACCCTGACTGGTCCTCATGAATTAAGTCTGGCAAAAATTTAGATATACGATTGGCCATAATTTTGGCTAAGATCTTGACATCTCCATTAATCAGCGAGATAGGACGATAGTTTTTAATCTCTAAGTTATCCCTGCCCTCTTTAGGAAAAACGACTAGGTCAGCATGGTTTAGTTCAGGGGGCATGGATTCCCCATTTAATATTGCATTGAAAAGGAGCGTTAAATAGGGGGTAAGCAGGGGTTAAAAAATTTTGTAATACAGGTTAGTGAAGCCATCCGGCGCTGGGGATTTGCCTAATTTAAGATCTTGGATAGTAGATTTAACTTCCTCTCGAGAGACCTCCGCATTCAAGTCAGCCAAGTGACGGTCTGATATTATGGGAAGGTCCTGTGTGCTAAGAAAAGAGTGTATATCTGACTCACTGCATTGAGATTGGGAGGAGTATATTTGTTGATAAAATGTTGAAATGCCTTTTGAATGTCATTAGGACTATATGAAATTTGACTGTCAGTCATCCTAATTTGAGTGGTTCTATGTTCGGAAAATGTATTGTTAAGCCTTCTAGCTAGAAGAGAGTCTGGCTTATTTGCCTTCCAGTAATATAGATGTTTTGTCCTTCTCATCGCCTGTTCAGTACGATGTGACAGTATGCCATCTAATTCTAACCTGGTTTTATCTATTAGCTTACGTCCCGCAGGAGAGGGATTTTGTTGGTTTGATCCCTCTAGTCTCTTTAATGTCGCCGTTAGGTCTGTCTCCTTTTGCCTAAGAATTTTTCTTTGGATGGAGGCCAGCTTAATACAGGTTCCCTGATATAGGCCTTATGGGCGACCCAGAGCCAGCCGGCTCCGGTCTCAGGAGAGACATTGGCCTCAAAAAATATATTTATGTCTTTGGCTATTGATTCCATGCTACTTGGGTTGGATAATAGGAACTCATTCATCCTCCAAGTGTAGGGGGTCGTAAATTAGGGCCCAAGTCTAACTCAATAAGTACCAGGGCGTCTTCCGACCAGGGGCAGGGGACAATCTCAGATTTTAAGATCGAGTCGTATAGAGAGGAACTAGTAAGGAAAGTATCAATCCGAGAGTAAGTCAAATGGGTTGGAGAAAAAAATGTATATTCTCTACCCCCTGGGTGAAGCCCCCTCCAGGCATCAACCAACTCCAATCTGTTGAGCAAAAGCTTAATCCGTTTTATTTTGTTGGTGAATCTATAGCTAGAGGGTGTCCCCGATCTGTCCAGGGTCGGGTCTAAAGTAAGATTTAGGTCCCCCCCAATTATCAGTTTTCCCAGGTCTTGAGATTCAATTCTCTTCAATAAGGATATCAAGACTGCGTAAGGAGAAGTTGTAGGAGAGTACAGGGAGACCAATGCAGTCCTAACCCCCCCAATATTGCCAGTCACCATAACATAGTTACCCTCCCCATCTATCTTTGTATTCTCTCCCTGGAAAGGAAAGTTTTTATGTAGAAGAATTGCACACACCGCTCTATTAGTGGGGAGAGTGGCCAGGAAATAGGTGGGGTATTCCTTGTGCAAAAATGTAGGCTTATTGTCCTGGGAGAAGTGGGTTTCCTGCATGAAGATGACTGCGGGTTTGTGTTTTTTATAAAATGTGAAGGCTTTCCTCCTTTTAAAGGGGGAGTTGAATCCCTTCACATTATGGGTTATCAAAGTATACTTAGAGGTAGCCATTTAAAGATAGGAGTAAGACCCTAGCTGTGTGTGTCGTTACCTGATAGCTGGCCCCATGGGGAGCAAGGCGGAAGGGAGCCCGGAAAGCCAACCTCTGCCAAGGGAGTCGGTCTGCAATTGACTGGGTTGTCGTCCTGACGTTAAACAGAGATTTAAGTGTGAAAGAGGAGAGGGTTAGCTCTAGGCCAATTAGGTAAAAACAGTTAAATAAGCAGATAAACAGTATCAAGTTAGCAGTTAGCAGTTCTCTAAGGCTACAACTACGAAGTTGTTGAACTAAGAACAGGAATTAACAATCAATTTTCACTAGTGTTCTTCCTCCAAGACTCTAAGCAAGGAGAATAAATCGTCCACATAAGGTGGGGATACAATCCAGCAAGCTGTACGATCAATGATAAACTTATATCTTAAACTACGCAAACTCTTGAATCAAAGCTTAAGGCAAAAACAGGTTTACATCTAACATTCTATTTGGCAATGTAAGATATGTTATGAAAGTCCGCTCTGGAGAGGATCTAATCCGGACGTGAGCTCGTCCTCGGGTCGACCAATTGACTAGCATCCCCTGTGCAGGCCTTGTGTACAGCACATTGACCACTTGCACTGTCCAGAAGAAGTTTCATTCCCCCCTGAGGAGAGGCTTGTTTACTGTGGACTTGGGCTGCCACCAGTGTCCACTGCCTCTTAGGGATAGGTGGTTGAGATTGCTCTTGCCGTGTTTCCTGCATTTCCCCAGAGTAAAGATGCAAGCGATTCAGCGCCGATAATCAGTTCTCCAGTGTACTTGTAGTGTAAGTTGTTCCCTTGAAGTTGAAGGACAGGGCAAATGGAAAGTTCCATCGATACTAAATTTTGTGGTGGAGCAGAATTGTAAGAGCAGGTTTCATTAGCTTACTTTTGTTAAGGGTGTCAGGAGACAGGTCGGCGTAGATCTGCAAAGGGGAGTTGTCCGGGCCCTTAACAGTATGTAGCTTCCTTGTAGCCGAGAGTAGAGTGTCTCTAGCTTGCTGCCTCAGAAATCTGACAATGACATCTTTCGGAGCATCCGGGCTCCTCGTGCCTCCTAAAGCTCTATGAGCTTGCTCAATTTCCCACATGCTTTCAGCCTGATCAGGAAGAATTGCAGCAATAGTGTCTCTCAGGTATTGAGCTAGATCTTGTATGGCTCTTGGGATGCCGCGGATGCGAATGTTGTGGCGGCGAGAGCGTTTTTCTAGATCCTCTATCTTATCTGTGAGTTCTGAAACCTGGAATGTGTTTTGAGCTATCGATGTCCTGTCCTTTTCCTGAGCCTCTGCCAGTTGGTCCGTCATCTCTTCCAGGAGCTGGGTACGCTGTCCCAGTTCCCTCAGATCCTGTCGTGGGGGGTCAATCGCCTTTGCTAAGAGTCTTTCAATCGTAGCCACTGACTTCGCTGATAGGTCCAGTTGCTGGTGGGCTTCCTTGGGCCGCCCTTCCTGGTCTGAGTCTTCGGAGCATTCAGAGAGAGAGTCTGCCAAGGGTGGGCAGGACTAATGCGGTGATTGCTGGGCCTGACAATCTACTGCCTCCGTTAGGGAAGGTATGCTAGTTCCATAGATGTAATTAAGATGTCTGCTAGTTGTATTGCTGAATTATGTCCCCATTTAGCTCTTAGCCCATGATAGGGACGTGTCCCTAAGTCAAGTCCAGCAGTTGTCAGGAACTCCTTGAGCGATCTCTATATGGCGAAGAGAGTTAGGATTGCCATAAAGTTCCAGGGGTACTGTAGCAGCCTATAGGGACCGACTTGATGATCGTAGCTTCTCAGGTGCTGTTTGGGGTAAGGCAGGATAATGTTGAACTCTGCATGCAGCATGCGTCGGCTTGTATACCAGCTCTACTCTCGATGAGAGTGCTGCATTCAGCTGCTTGTTATTTACATATAGCCAAAGTCTTGCTGCAGTATTCCAAGTGGCCACCAGGTGGCAGTGCAGATATAGATATGCAGACAGTTCAACACAGTACATGTATCTGCTATATTGACAGAATGCACTTACACAATAATCTCACAGGCACTTATGGAGTCAGCAATCCTGCGTATTCTCTTGGATAAATATAAAGATAGTATTCAACAATGCATGTGACAGGGGCCCCTTATATACAGGGAGATCACAAGCAATGTGGGATAGGAGAGCCCCAGTTCAGATCCCTGATTTTCATATTATTTGGGGCTTCAGAGGTAGAAGCAGGTTCTTTTATAGAGGAGCAAGGGTAAGAGAGTTGGTCCCAGTAAGACTCCCACTCCAGTTAGCTCTTGTACAGTCCACTTAAGGGGGGCAGGGTAGGGAGGGCACATTTGCCTTGATACCCTTATGCTGGGTCTATATGCCTTTTCTCTCCCTTCCTAGGCAAGAAGGGGCACAGCAATATGGTGCTTGCAGGGATGTCTGTTGCCGGGCTAGGAGGCTAAATTGCCCTCCCTATGCTGATGAAAGGACTGCTACTGTTATTGCCTGGGCCAACACCCCAAAATCACAATTGATTCATTTAAGAGTAATATATGTTCATAGCAAAAAATATTAATTATAGTGCTTATATTTTCTAAATAGGTCAAAAAAAATATTATACATTTATATTTGATACCATTAATTATAATATATATGAATTTTATATCTGCTGAAGACTATTGATATAAATACTGGATTCCTGTGTAATTATATCTCAGAGATTGGTATATTAAGATATTGCTATATATATATATATATATCATAATATTTCTATATGGGTATGTCGAATTCATTAATATATTATTTTTAACATAAGGGTTGTTTATTAGGCATTGGCAAATCACATTCTATGTATATGAACATAAGTCACACATGCCAATAATATTTCACATAAAATACACAATATAGCATGACATGCTTTAAACACAGATATCAATATATTTTATATTTACCTGTACCTAAAACTGGCACCAGGTTAATGTTACCTAGTGGAGTACAACCGCCAAAACCTAATTTTTCATTTTTAATATATTTTAAACAATACAATAGTATACCATGAAAGGTGTATCAAGGGGAAAATACAAATAAAACAAGAGAGAAAAAATATAAACTCTTCATTTTCAGGTAATTCCCAAGCTTCCGAAGAGAGGTCCTCTTGCCTCTATCCACCATCTCCAGGAGTCTCCCACAGACCAGAGTCATGTAATCATGGAGGTCAGCTACTTGTTTGTTAGGTTTGGGATACAAGGTTCCTAAATCTGCCCCATTATAAAACCGACTTTACCCCATAGTTATGCTGTCTTTCCTGGCAATCCATGGTGACCATATGTCCATACATTTTTGAATAGAGTCCTCTATGAAATGAGTTAATCTTTTGTTGATAAGGGTGAAATTTGTTTTATTGATAATAGCCTGTATGCTTAATACTGATGATCTCCACTGCCGCACAATATGTATTTTTGGGGCTATCATGAGGAACTATAGGAGTTGATTGTGAAAAGAGATATTTGGAGCTGGGAGATCCAGAAGGCACACCCCAATATTTTCATCAATTCGGGAGCTTAAAACTGTAAAGGCTAATGTGAGGACTTTTTCCCATAAATCCTTAACTTTTGGGCATGTCCACCAAATATGTATAAAGGAGCCTGTATTTCCACAGTCTCTGAAGCAACTATCAGTTTGGACAGGGCCCCATTTGTAAAGCTTAACAGGAGTAAGGTATTTTGTATGTAGGACTTTTATTGACCTTTCAAGTATGCTAAAAGTCAAGGACCCCTTGGACCCGCCAGGATTTCTCCTACTTAGAAGTTCTCCCAGGTCTTCCTCCCCCAATCGCATATATTTTAGTTTTAATGCTGGGGTTATCTCATTAAAGGAATTATACAACATGCTAATAATTTTGCTCAACAGTGGATGATCTCTACAAAGCCCAGTAACCCAATTATTGGTCGAATTTCCAAATTTTCATTTTAAACTTGTGATAAAATGTCTAATTCTGCAAAAAATGTAATGCTCCACTAAAGGCAAGTTAAAGTTATCCCTCAAATACTCAAATGTTATAGTCTTATTATTTTTAAACCAATCCCTCAATCTTAGTAAATTATGGGATTTCCACCAATGCAGTGAATTAGCTGTAAGTTGTATCGGAAATAGTGGATTGTGTATGATGGGAGTAGATAATTTAACTAAGCGATTATGCTGAGCCGCCCAGGACCAAATGTTAAGTGAGTGATTGATAATAGGGTTAGATATTGGACCCAGAACTATCCGTGGTTTAGAGAGCCAGACTACCGTGTCCCACAAGTACGGAAATATCACTACATTTTCAATAAATACCCAAAGGGGCTGATGTAGAGAGGAGTTGGTAATAGGTACAAAGGCAAGCTGAGCCACCTTATAATATTGTTTAAAGTATTGTTTAAAGTTCGGACATGATAGCCCACCCTTTGTTTTATGTATGTACATATTTATTCTCGATATTCTTGGGGCTTTATGATTCCATATAAACTTAAATGCTAAACTTTGAAATCTGTCAAGTTCCTTATAATCTATAGCTATTGGCAGGGTGCAAAATAAATACATAAGACAAGGGACAATATTCATTTTAACTCATTTACAGTATTCTCCCCAGCCAAGAAATCTGCCCTTTCGACCATTTTGCTATATCCAGATGTAAATTTCCAAACATTGTCGAATAGTTAGCTTTATAAAGATCTGACAATCTTTTAGTTATATTTACAACTAGATACTTAAAATGAGATTTGGGCCAAGCAAAGGCATAATTTTGTTGAATTTGGTCACTATCCGACTGGGACATAGAAATTCCGAATGCTTCCGTCTTGGTCATATTGATCCTTAACCCTGACAGGGCTCCAAAGTATTCAAGGGTTTGAAAGAGTGCTGGAACCGAGGTGGCAGATTTCGTAAGGGAGCATAACATGTCATCCGCAAATAGACTGCACTAAAAGTGATGAAGACCAACTTTAATCCCATGTATATTTGCGTTATATTGTATGTACTGGGCCAAAGGCTCTATTGCTAAAGCAAACAACAGCAGCGAGAGGGGACACCCTTGCCTGGTCCCCCTTTGGATTTAAATTTGTGCGTGTAAGTCTCCTGGAAGTTTCAGGGTAGCCTTGGGAGAGTTGTAATATAATCTTTATTAAATTCAAAAATGTGCCATGTGTCAAAAAAAAATTTGATAAGCACAGCATTGAGATAGTATAAAAGGTTTGTGAGCGGTTTGGGGCTGTTTGCAAGTGGATTTTCCTTTTGCAAGTAAAGGCTGATAAATTGCAGAGTGCACTAATTGTGCCAAGGTGAGAGGGTTGTCTTGACTGTGTTAAACAAGTATAAAGGGTTTGTGAGCTGTTTGGGGCTGTTTGCAAGTGGATTTTCCTTTTGAATGAAAAACAAGGTGATTCTCCTCCCAGGAAGAGGAGATGTAAGTGTGTGAGTGCGCGCTTAGACTGGATAGAGGGTAGGATGGAAAACTAGCCTGAAGCAATAACCCTTTCTGCTTGGCATGCACGGTGCTGAGAGGAGACGCAGATTCTAAGGAGACGCAGATATTAATAGAGGGTACATCCCTTATAGAGAGGGGCAGCCCTATCGGGAGCCTGCAACAACTGGCGGTCTCTCTGACTGACGGCAGTGTGTGGGATCGCTTGGCGGGGCTTCCTCGGGGAGTCATTGGACCAATCGGCCTTTCAGTTTATGCTGAAGATCTCCTCTCCTTCCCGTTGGAGGCTCTGACGGGGGTGGTAACGGAGCAGCTGCCATCCCATAACGGAGACATCAATTACTAGGTGAGAGAGGACCATGCCAAGCCACGCTGATATACAAGCTTTACTGATATACCAGATTTTCACCAGTCACAGCTGCTAGATCTTATCTACCGGAGGAACACGCAGAGATATTGCTGGCAACACCACTTGCTGACATACCAGATCTGCACTCGCTATAATTGCTATAATTGCCAGCATACATCTACTGGAATAACATGCAGCAATACAATGCAGGCAGTGCTTATTACACTTCTTCATCCTAGGGTCAGCGACCTCTGAGAGATTCAAGGTTTCATATGTAATAGCACCTATGTTATGAGAAGCTGTGAGTTTTGATTACCGTGAGTACCCAAAATATTGTTTTGGTGTCCCGCATAATGAGTAATGATTCAATTATGTAAATGATTTAAAGTTTATCATAAGTGGGACTTAAAGCAGCCAGACAAAGTCACCTTCTCAGGAACAGGCCTTAAATCAATCATGTTACTGCTAACTACTTGTATGAAAGAAGTTTACATCTGCCAGATAATGTTTATTTATTTATTGTAAGACTCATCTTTATTACAACGTACTTTACAATCCTATATGTTGTTCCGGGCAGCGGGCAGACAAATACCATTGGAATATATACATAAGGGTTGATTCACAACGAAAAGCTCTGGACTGTCTTGATTGCCGGCAATCTGAGCAAGTGACAGCCTATTTTAACTGCCTAATATGTGTAACAGCATCTATTTGAGGAAAACTGCGGCCCTTTAATGATATGGAATCACAAGGTTGTGGAGACCAGCAGCCAAGGTCAGCTATAATCCAGTTCAGCAATTTGTAGGTGAAAACAGGAACAAGCTTTATTGAAGTGATCAGAAACCACACAATAATCTGGCAAGGATCAATAGACAGGAAGTGCCTTATATAGGCCAAGGACCAGACACCTGACCAGACACAGCTGAAGAGACTTAGGTACTGATACAATTGCTAGCAGAGTCAAGCTTATAAGGTCTCAATGGAATTCACAACAGGCAGGCTGGCGCAGTGGTAGGGAAGAGGTATAGCAGCCTGGGGACCAGGGTTCAAAACCCAGCAGAGTCAATTCCTCACATTACCCCCGCCTCTATAGGTGCAGCCTCTGGATGCCCTATTACCTGGTTTAGCAGGGTACTGCACATGAAAAGACCGAAGGAGATCAGGAGCGTGAATATTGTCCACTGGTTCCCACGAACTCTCTTCCTCACCATAGCCTTTCCAGCGAACCAGATACTGAAGCATGCCACGAAAGATCCTGGAGTCAAGAATTTTGTCCACTTCGTACTCATCCTCACCATCCACGAGGACTGGAGGTGGGGCAGGCAGGGCTCGGCCAGGGAAAGTGTTTTCATGAAAAGGTTTAAGCAGTGCAACGTGAAACACTTGATGTATTTTCATGGAATTCGGGAGTTGTAAACGGAAAGTGACAGCATTGATCTGAGCAATGATCTCAAAAGGTCCCATGAACCTTTGACCCAATTTATGAGAAGGAATCCGAAGCTTGAGATTCCTTGTTGACAGCCACACCTTGTCACCAACGTGATAGACTGGGGTCTCCTTTCTATGCCTATCAGCAGCTCTTTTGTAACATTCCTGAGCCTCCAAAAGAGTCTCTTTCAACAGTGCTTGAGAATCACGTAAGGCCGTTAGCCGGTCAGCGACAGCAGGAATGGAAGTAGTAATTGGGAGACTGACTAGAAAGGTCGGATGGTAACCATAGTTGGCAAAAAATGGGCTCAAAGAAGTGGAGCAGTGTTGGGCATTGTTATAGGCAAACTCCGCCGTGGGTAGAAAATCCAGCCAGTCATCCTGCAGGTAACTAATATAGCACCGCAAATATTGCTCCAAAGTCTGGTTGGTTCGCTCAGTCTGTCCATTACTTTGCGGATGAAAAGCTGACGACAGATTTACATTAATACCTAGATTAGAACAAAAATGTTTCCAAAAACGAGACATAAACTGTACTCCCCTGTCAAAAACTACTTCATCAGGCACTCCATGCAAGCGAAATATTTCCCGAATAACCAGGTCAGCCGTCTGTTTAGCTGAAGGGAGACCACGAGCTGGTATGAAATGACCCATCTTAGCTAACCTGTCCACAACAACAAGAATGGTAGTGTGTTCCTTAGAGGGAGGTAGTTCCACAATAAAGTCCATGGATATAGATCCCCAGGGACGATGAGGAATCGGAAGAGGCTGAAGCAAGCCAACAGGGGATGAGCGAGGAGTCTTATGTCTGGCACACACATCACAAGAGGACACATACTTCTTAACATCCTCATGATACTTCGGCCACCAAAAGGATCGGGCAAGTAGCTCTTGTGTCTTTCGGATTCCTGGATGACCTGCTGGTTTTGAGTCATGGTAGAGACGTAAAAGGTCCAGTCGCACTGACTCCGGAGCAAACAGACGTTGTTGAAAAATCCAAAACCCATTACGCATCGTCATATGGAGGTCACGAGGAGGATCACGAAGAACTGGGTCTTCAGCGTAGCCCTTTTTAATGCGAGACATCAGATCAGAAGGAAATGTAACTCCTATAAATATATCCTCTGGCAAGATGGTGGTCTTGGTTACGGTAGTATGGAGGGGGTCAGCTATTCTAGACAAGGCATCCGCCTTACCATTCTTGGAGCCAGGACGGTATATAACCAAAAAATTAAACCTTGAGAAGAATAGGGACCAGCGTGCTTGTCTGGCTGACAGTCTCTTAGCTGATTGAATACATTCCAGATTTTTGTGATCTGTGAGGACAGAAATTGGATGGGTAGCTCCCTCCAAGAGATGTCTCCATTCCGTGAAGGCAGCTTTTATAGCCAATAGTTCTTTATTCCCTATGTCATAGTTTCTTTCTGCTGGCACCATCTGGCGGGAATAGAAGGCACACGGATGTAACAGCATCTTAGGTCCAG
Source organism: Discoglossus pictus (assembly GCA_027410445.1). NCBI lineage: Eukaryota > Metazoa > Chordata > Amphibia > Anura > Alytidae > Discoglossus > Discoglossus pictus. The sequence continues at coordinate 208,300,432 of CM050168.1, read as the reverse complement.
TCCTTTGAGACAGTATAGCACCAACAGCTGAATCAGAAGCATCAACTTCCACAATAAATGGTAATTCCGGCTGAGGATGTACCAGGACAGGGGCAGAGGTAAACATAGTCTTCAATCGGGAAAATGCGGTATCCCCCTTATCGGACCACTGAAAAGGAGTCCCCTTACGTGTGAGTTCAGTGATCGGTGTAATAACGGCAGAGAAATTCTTAATGAAACGCCTGTAAAAATTGGCAAACCCCACAAATCTCTGAACATCTTTTTCATTCTTGGGGATGGGCCAGTCCAGCACAGCTTTAATTTTACTTGCGTCCATACTTAAACCTTTGGGATTTATTACATACCCCAGGAATTGAATTTCTGTTTGTTCAAACTCACATTTTTCTAGTTTAATGTATAGGCGGTGGGTACAAAGGCGCTCTAGAACTATACGGACCTGTTTTCTGTGGTTTTCAAGATTATCAGAGAATATTAGGATATCATCCAAATATGCCACAACAAACTGATCCAGGAGATCTCGTAGTACATCATTGATAAGATGCTGGAAAGTTGCAGGGGGATTACACAGCCCAAAAGGCATTACTAGATATTCGTAATGCCCGTACCTGGTTCTGAAAGCTGTTTTCCATTCATCATTGGGTCTTATGCGAACCAGATTATATGCCCCCCGAAGATCAAGCTTCGTAAATATTTTAGCTGAGCGGAGTCTCTCCAAAAGTTCAGGAATCAGAGGCAAGGGGTAGCGGTTTTTAACAGTGATGTTATTAATGTCCCTGTAATCAACGCATGGCCGTAGGCTGCCATCTTTCTTTTCTACGAAGAAAATAGGAGCTCCTGCTGGAGAAGTAGATGGTCGAATAAAGCCTTTGGCAAGATTTTCTTGGAGGTATTCACAAAGAGCTTTCAATTCAGGCTCAGAAAGGGAATATATACGGCCAAATGGGATAGCAGCCCCAGGCAACAGCTCTATTGGGCAATCATAAGGCCTGTGTGGTGGAAGCTGATCAGCATTCTTCTTATCACAGACATCTGCAAAATCCCGATATTGTAGAGGAAGCTTAGTCAAGTTTGTAGCAACCATTTCATTAATTGTTGTGGCAACAGGTGTTACCTTAGAGGGTTGACAATTCATTAAGCAGTGTTCTGAAGGAAAGGACAAAGTTCTGATCTTCCAATCAATCTGTGGGTTATGCAGAGCAAGCCAAGGTACCCCCAAAATCACTGGAAACTGTGTTGAGGAAATTAGGTGGAAAGAGATAGCCTCATGGTGATTCACTTCCACAGTCAACTTTAAGGGCACAGTCTCATGTGTAACCGGGCCTGACGTAAGTGGAGAACCATCAACTGTCTCCATTAACACAGGTGAAGAATTAGGGATAGACTGAATTCTATTTCCTGCTGCAAATTTAATGTCCATAAAGTTTCCGCCTGCTCCAGAATCTATCATAGCGGTAGTTTAAATTTTACGATCACCACATTGCAACGTGATAGGCACCACAAAATGAGGATGTTGAGTCAACATACCCTCTTCACCATGAGCCAGAGAAAACAAGGGTTGTGTGACAGAATCCAGTTGATCCGAAATCTGGGATTGGTGTTGAATCTGTGCACCCTCAGCCGCCATAGCTATTGTTCTTTTGGATTTGCTAGGGCAATTGATGGCATAGTGCCCTGCACTACCACAATACAGGCATAAATTGTGAGTGCGTCGCCACTGTTTTTCTTCATTGGATAATGGCCCTCTTATTAGATTTACCTGCATAGCCTCTGGCTCAGAGTCTGTAGGTGTTTGTGGGATCGGAGTAGAAGTTCTTGAATGGGAAATTGGAGTAGTACTTGGTCTAAAAGAGCCCTGTCTTTCCAATCTTCTTTCAGAAAGTCTCCGATCAATACGGATAGCCAAACGCACAAATGCATCAAAGTCAGCAGGAAGATCAACACGAGCTAGCTCATCTTTTATATTTTCTGAGAGACCTTTTCTGAAGTGGAACCTCTGGGCTGATTGGTTCCAGGTAGTATCAGCAACCCACTGTCTGAATTCAGCAGCATATTCAGCCACCGAGCGCCTCCCTTGATGCAAATGAAGGAGAGTGGCTTCTGCTGTAGCACATCGATTGGGGTCATCAAAAACTAGGCACATGGCCTCAAGAAAGTCATTTAGATTACCCAAGACTGGACTGTCTTGTTCCAGAAGAGGGGAGCCCCAAGCCAGGGCTTCATCTTTGAATAAGGAAAAAATAAACTTTTCTGGCAGGGGCAAGCGGGCCTCTTGAGCAGGTGTAACAGTAGCAGCCGCAGCATCACGTGCCCTGTAGCTGGTATACTCACTGTGCATTGACTGAACCTTATTTTGCAGTTCAGCTATCTGGTCCTGCAGCACTTGAATGGTCTGTGCCTGGGTCTGCACATTTCTTGCAGTAAAAGCAACCTGTTGGGCCTGCAGTTCAGCTACCTGGTCCTGCAGCACTTGAATGGTCTGTGCCTGGGTCTGCACAGTTCTTGCAAATAAAGCAACCTGCTGGGCCAATGCAGAATCTGACCCGGCGGTCTCCATGAAAGGGCCAGATTATTCTGTAATGATATGGAATCACAAGGTTGTGGAGACCAGCAGCCAAGGTCAGCAATAATCCAGTTCAGCAATTTGTAGGTGAAAACAGGAACAAGCTTTATTGAAGTGATCAGAAACCACACAATAATCTGGCAAGGATCAATAGACAGGAAGTTCCTTATATAGGCCAAGGACCAGACACCTGACCAGACACAGCTGAAGAGACTTAGGTACTGATACAATTGCTAGCAGAGTCAAGCTTATAAGGTCTCAATGGAATTCACAACAGGCAGGCTGGCGCAGTGGTAGGGATGAGGTATAGCAGCCTGGGGACCAGGGTTCAAAACCCAGCAGAGTCAATTCTTCACAGGCCCTGAGTGCTGCGTGTACTCTTACCACTGTCTTGGTGTCCCGCTATAATGACTGACTGAATTATATCTTGTCACAGTGGGACTTAAAGTGGCCAGACAGAAGATACCTTCATGGGGCTTTGTGTGCTTCAATTTCTCTCTCTAGTATTAACCTTGGTTAAAAAGGCAGTTTTGATTTTTCTATCATTATGCCCAAATATAAGAATAGGGATAAGAAAATGGCTACTTCATCAGATAATGGTCATTCTCCCAAAATTAGCAAAAAGAATGGAGAAATAATTATCTCTTCTCCTCCACTTAGTCCAGTGTTGGACTGATTACTTTAATATTTTATTTAGTAAAACACTTTAATATAAGTCTTTCTAAATATAGATAAATCTAGGGAATACTCTTGACCAATTTTACACTGATTATCACTATCTGTTATTAACCACTATTTGTCTCCCTCGGTAGATATAATATCTGCTGAAGTCACAATACTTTTTTGATATTTACCTAATTCTATGATGTGTGCAAATTTTATATAGCTAAATAAAGGATTCATATTTATACTTCAGTTTTGTTTTTTTACAGAGAGGTTAATCAAGGAAGTTTATTCGCTTGTAATTGATCTCCTTTCTTTTTTTTTATCTCACGTGAAGATATATTTTTGAATAAACTTGCATATAGCAGGATTGATATGATCCAACACCATCAATCAATTAAGCAGTTAATGTACATGAGATTATTCTCCGCCTATGTTTCATAAATGCACTTTGATAATGTGTTATTTTGCATCCGATAGATGTTTTTAGTACACTGATTACTTTAATATATTAATAAGTAAAGCACCTTATCCAGGTCAGTTATTTTTTTTAAATAGACAATTTAGGGAATTGTCTATTTATTTGTTATCACTTGTTAACTATTTTCCTTGTTAGATATAACATTCGCTGAAGTCACAATATTTTTCATATTTGTTGAACTCTATGATGTGTGTAATTTCTACTAGGTTCCTATGACAATTATTATTCTTAAATTGAAAAACATAGTTACAAAGATTTTCCTTTTGCTAGTAAAGGCTGATAAATTGCATAGTGCACTAATTGTGCCCAGGTGAGAAGGCAGACATTAATATAAACAGGAGAAAGGGTGAACATTTCTAGTATAAGTCCAATTCTAGTAAAAGTGTAGGAGTTTAAATAAAAGGAGGGAGTTCAAAGAAAAAGGGGGGGCAGATTTATAGTGCAAAGGGGAAGAATAAAAAAATATATATTTTTTTACAAAACTTTATACAAATTTACTATTTTATATTCTTTATTTTTCCCACTGAATTTTTGTAGACAATAATAATAATTATCAGTCAGTCCAGTGGCAACCTCACTCAGTGTACATCCTGTCATATGTATGCCATACTGGAACAGATGATCCAGGGTCCCTACTTCTGTGAGAGGTGTGAGCATGTTGCCTCTAGAAGCTCAAACTGGAGAACCGGAAAGGAGAATTGCAGCACTTAGTGATATTGCTCCACTGGAAAGGGAGTTGGTGCTCACTGAACACAGTCTAGCATGGAGGGTGGAGCTGGGGCTAGTGAGGATGTCCAGGGAGGGAGCGGGGTCACAGTTAGAAGGGGAATCAGGGGGAACAGGAGGAGGCAGGCCAGTTCTGGGTTGGCAAACAACAACAGATTTGCCAGACTGAGTGACACTGTTGGGGATGTCCATTCAGGAATGTCAATGCCAATTAGAGCTGTTCACTCTAACAGCCGGGAGAACAGTTCTACTGGAGGAGTGGGGGGGGGGGGGGAAGAATAGGCAGAGCAACAGACAGGTTTTGGTGGTAGGGGACTCTATTATTAGAAAGGTAGACAGGGTTATTTGTCACCCAGATCCCAGCAATCGAACAGTTTGCTGTCTCCCGGGTGCTCGGGTTCATCATGTTGTGGATCTGGTAGACAAATTATTGGGAGGGGCTGGAAATGAACCAGTGGTCTTGGTACATATTGGTACCAAAGACAAACTTAGTGAAAGATGGAGTGTACTAATGAATGATTTTAGAGAACTTGGTAATAAGCTAAAGGCAAGGACGTCCAAGGTAGTATTTTCTGACATACTAACAGTGCTACGTGCTAGACCAGGGAAGAAGGAGCTTAGGGAGGTTGATGTGTGGGTAAAGATGTGGTGCACTAAGGAGGGGTTTGGGTTTTTAGAGCACTGGGCTGACTTCTCACTTCGGTACAATCTCTAAAGCAGTGATGTATTGAACCTTAATGATGAGGGAGCTTTTGTGCTAGGGAATAGGATAGTAGAAAGGCTGGAGGAGTTTTTAAACTTTTAAATGGGGAAGAAAGTGTTTCAAAATTACAACCTATACATCATAAATCTTGCTGTTAGAGTGGCACTTTTGCAGAACCAGACTAGAAAAGTCATTTGAGGGTCACAGACCCAATAAACCTGCTCTGGGCTGCGCCAGTATACCTATGTTTGTTGGGGGTAACCAAACCATCTCCAAGGAGAACTGCTACCACTTACACTCCCCACATGCTTATACAGAAACCTTTGCTGCAAGCTAAAGGCTACTAGAAGTCTATCTTTCCGGGTTTCCCAAATTAGTGTTCTCTACACAAATATCTTAATAATTTTCTGCTACCCAAAAGACTCTGAATTAGAAGATGTAAGCATAAACCCGTAGGGGGCTCTGACTAGCACCAATATTGCCACTAGTCTTCTTTCTGAGTACAGCTACTGAACTTAAATGCAAGTCAAAACGCAGTGGGTCTGCTCTTAAAGCATTTACGCTTGCCTTAAGGAAGCGGAAATCAAAGGCAGACTTGGCAGCTTTCCTGACCACGAAAGTTTTAAATCTCAAGCATGAAGAAAAGCAAGAGGGGTTCCTCTACGAGAGGCATCCGAGAGCACTTCCCGCCTAAAGCGGCCAAGCCCACGTCTCAGATGACGCTGCCTCTGACCATTCGGATTCTTCAGACCAAGAGGACACTCCTAAATTATCAAATCAGCATATCGACCTCTCTGCTAGATCAATAGCTACAATCAAACAACTTCTAACCAAGGCAATTGAACTGCAGAGAAAAGATTTAAAAGAGTTGGGGCAAAGAACCCAATTACTGGAAGAAATAGTAGATCAGCTTGGTGAAGCTCAAAAACGAGACAGCTCATCGTTTGACCAGAACACCTTTAACATCATGGAACTTACAGACAAGATAGAAGATTTGGAGAATCGGTCTCGCCGCCATAACATCAGGGTACGTGGAATACCAAGAGCTGTCCAAGACTTAGTGGCATATCTGAAAGAGACCTTTGCTACTATCCTCCCTGATCAACCAGAAACTACACTGGAGATTGAGCGTGCTCATAGAGCTCTAGGAGGCACAAGAATTCCTGAGGTCCCTAAAGATGTAATTGTGAGATTTCTGAGACAACAATCCAGTGATCTTTTGCTGTCAGAGGCCAGAAAGCTGCAGATAATAAAGGGCCTGGACAACTCTAACCTGCAATTCTATGCTGATCTGTCCCCTAACACATTGGACAGGCGAAGGCAGATGAAACCTGCTTTAGCTATTCTCCAGCAACACAAAATACAGTATCGATGGAACTTTCCCTTTGCCCTCACTTTCAATTATCAAGGTACGGCATATACTACTTGCACAATGGAGGACTGCATAGCTGTATTGCGGGATCTACATCTATGCTCAACAGAAATATTGGCAGAAGCTCAAGATCATCCTCCTCCTCCAAATTCCTAAGAGACAATGCACTCTAGTCGGCTCACAGTCTCAGACCATGAATCCTCTACCTCCTAGAGCCCCCAAAGATTTGAACACAGGCCGCAAAGGCAGGAGTATTTGCAGCTCTCCACGCAAGGGGGATTTCAGACTCTCTACTGATCCTACATATGCTGCAAGATCTGATTGATCTAAAAAAGTACTTGTATTTTTCTAAACATAACAGTTTGTCAGGAAAGTACAGGTCACTGCCTGACTTGCTTCCTACTGCTTAGATTTAAGATTTAGGAAGCTAGAAGTCAAGAGCTTAGCTTTAACTCGTGCTAGTTAGACCCCTAGATTTGTAGAGAAGCAGATTCTAATTTTGAATCTGTTACAAATTTTTATAGTTATAATTTAAGATTGTTAGAATGTTTTTAAGTAAGTTAACTATTAGTTATAGAGAAAGAGAAAGGCAATTTTTTTTGTTACAACTATGTAGCTGCCTGGCGAGTATAGTCTCTTTGAAAGAGGCAGAATTACTGTTTAAGAAAGGTATTGTTCTCATTGTCTGCATATTTGATGGTCACTTAAGGGTAGTCCTTTTGAATGCTACAGAACTTCTGTTTAGGAATTTCATTGTTCCAACTGATTATTTATATAATAGATGTCTAAATAATGTAACACTAATGTTCTATGTTTCTGCTCTATTCTTAGTCCATGACGATAATAAATTGACACTCCTAAGTTTTCAGAAGATCCCTGAGCATGCCTCCGCCTCGACTCCTTCCAGGAGTTCCAAAATGAGAGAAAAAACAGGTATTGGACAACAGATCACACACATTGACCCTAACTTAGAATGAGTGCATCAGACTACACTTTTGTAACTCACAATGTGAAAGGGTTCAACTTTCCCTTCAAGAGGCGGAAGGCCTTTAAATTCTACAAACAGTTTAAGCCCTCAGTTATCTTTATGCAGGAAACTCACTTCTCATATGAAAAAAAGCCAACCTTCCTGCATAAAGATTACCCCATAGTTTTTGCAGCCACCCAACCCACGAAGAAGGCTGGAGCAGCAGTTCTCATACATAGGAATTTCCCATTTAAATTAGAGCAGAAAACTATAAATAAGGATGGACATTATGTAATAGTAACTGGGTTAGTTTCGGGTATTAGAATCTCATTAATCCCCTTGTATTCCCCCACAACCTCACTTCATAAAACTCTCATTAAATTACTGACGGAATTAGAATCAATGGAAGTGGGAAGATTGGTAATTGGAGGTGACTTCAATCTCACTTTTAACTCAACGATAGACAGATCAGGGAAGATCGTGGAGAATAAGTTCTCCAAAAAACTAAGCCATATTAAACTGATACTAAATAGAATGGGTTTGGGCGACGCCTGGAGGGGTCTTCATCCAAACAGTAGTTAGGTTTCAGAATAATGTGTTTGGAATTATTTGGAAAAATAAAAACCCTTGTATTTCTAAAAAAATTATGTATAGACATAAAAGGGGGGGTCTCTTGTGCCCAAACTTAAGGAATTATTTTAAAGCAGCATCACTAGCTCAGCTACCTTTGGCACACTCTATTAAATACCAACCGAGCTGGGTATTCTTAGAAAATCAACAAATGCTCCCTTACAGCTGGGAGACGATACTCTGGGTCCCAGAAAGTTTATGCTGTATTAAATCACATCAAAATCCAATGATACACCTAACCTTAACCTCTTGGAAATGGGCTAGAATGAAAAATAGACTGGACACAGATATATCTCCCCTGCTATCGATTCTTTCTTTTCCCAAAATATTGGCAGACTCTAATGTAATATCAAAACATTGGTGGACCTCTAGAGGCCTAGACAGGTTTGGTTCATAGTTTACTGAAGGTCGCCCAATAACCTATGATCAGTTTTGTAAGAATCATAACCTACATTCAGAGGAATTTTAGAATTATTTAAAAATAAGAAGTTGGGTTAACAATATGCTCAAAAACTTTGGGCCCCCTAAATCTTCATGGGTCTCATTAATTTGTAAAAATCTCTCACTCTCTAAAGGAATGGTACTGTCACTGTGCGATATTTTTACAAATAACTATGTCCACTTAGAAACATCCATCAAGGTCCTCCAGAGGGTATACTGTACACCTGAGAAGCTTCAGAAGATTAACCCCCGAGAGAGTAATAAATGCTTTAGGGGGTGCTAACAGATAGGGGATCACATTCACACTTGGTGGTCTTGTCCGGTGGCTCACAATGTATGGGGCGATCCAATACAACTTGCTGCATCACTATTTAAGAAAGCGATCCCGGTCAGTATGGAATCCTGCCTTTTAGGAATTGGGATACAAAATTTGTCCTCTAGTCAAAACAAGTTGTTTCAATTAATGGTGGTCGCTGTTAAACTACATATAGCTAGCAAATGGAAGTCTAAGGCCCTAAGCTTTAAAGAGGTAGTTAGAAAAATGAATTACATATTAATAAATGAGAAACTAACTTGCATTGTACTGGATAAGATGTCTCAATTTTATAAGATTTGGGAACCTTGGTTAAACTCGTCCTTTGACGTGACTTAATTCCAGAATTTCAACACAATTCAAAGAAAGAAGGACTCGGGCGGAGGAGGCTTGGGACTTGACTCTGGACATACCCTATAACAAGGGTGACTAGACAGGAGGTAAATATTTCAATGCTTGGTTATATTAATCCACAGTTAAACGTTATTTCCTTTTTATTTCACTTCTTTTTTCTTTTTTATGCTTAATTTTAACAGATAAGCTAAAGACCTGATACAAATACTGTATAGGGGAGCTGTGTTAGAAATCTTTAAATTTAGATGAGTTTTTCTCTCTTGAAATTAACTGTGTTTTTTGTCAAGTCTATACGAAGATTTGTCTTACATATACATAGTTGTATATGTTTACTTTATTTTATTTTTTTGTTTTTTACAGACACTGTTATTGTTAAGTAATAATTGAAAAGATAAAATGGAAAGGCTTTGCCAGCTTAGTAAGTGAAATGCTCTTCTGTTAAGGAAAGAGAAGCATGTATGATGTAAACATTGTTTAATATGTTGGATTACTGCGTATGCCTTTCAATAAAATTGTTATAAAAAAAAGGGGACTGGATTTATTTCTAATTTAAAGGGGAATTCATGGTTATCCTGGATAATTAGAGAGAGAGTATTGATCCTTGGAGAAATCCGATCACCAGTATCTGTGGTCAGGAAGGAATTATAATTTTTTTCCCCTTTGAGATGATTGGCTGAGTTTCACTTGGGCTTTTTTTTTCTATTTGCCTTCCTTTGGATTAATTAATAATTAAATAAATAAATAAATAATTAAATAGTTGATTAATAATTAATTAGCAACTAATTCATAAATAACTAATTTGCATTTTGGAATTTAGCAGATTGCACTCTTGTACCACAAGCTTGGTCAAATCACAAGATTCTAAAAATGCCAACCTCTGATGATTCTGATTCTACGTATTGGATAGGTATATTTCTTTAAAAAAATCCAAAAATGGTTTTTGAATCTTGTTTGAGCTGGCGGTGATATCCCCAGCCCGGAGTTCTAATGCTAAATATCTTCGACTGAGATATTTTATTTCTGAGTTTTCTAGCCAATAATGTATAAGGTTTATTAGCTTTAGCATATAATTTATGATTTTTCCATTTCAGCGCCCTTTCAGTGCGATCCGAGAGTATTAGATCCAATTCAAGCCTAATTTTATCAATTTGTTTGAGCAATCTTTTGGATGGATTCTGATGATTTACTCTCTCAAGCTCTAAAATATTTTTCTCCTCTTTAAGGTGCATTTGTTTTTAGTGTGTAGAAGCTAATTTTATAAGGGAGCCCCTGACAAAGGCCACCCAAGTCCATCCAATATCTGATTCTTGACTAATATTAGTTGAAAGATATAGCTCTATATCCTGTATATTTATATGTTTATATTTTTATTTTATTTTATTTTGTGTGTATCTGTTGTAGTAATGTAATGTGTTTTTTTTAACAGGGGCCGCGCCGGAGAAGAAAAGAAGAATGAAGGGACATGCTGGAAAGGTGAGTAGAATATTTAGAATGTGTATAATGTTTATTTATTTTATGTTAATGTGTTGTACTAATTTTTTTTTGTTTTACCCCTAGGTTGGTGATCTGAAGGGACATCTACAAAGGTAAGTGGTCTTAATTGTTTTATTTTAGCTTAGAATTAGGGTTTGTGTAGGATTTATTGTATATTAAATAGATTGTATGTTAGATAGATAGGCGGTATTGTATTTTATTTGTATTGTATTGTATGTAATGTATTGTATTGTATGTATTGCAATGTATTGGATGTAATGTATTGGATGTATTGTAATGTATTGTATTGTATGTATGTATTGTATTGTGTATGTCTTTCCTTTTTTTTCTGTAGTGGGGGGTTGTAATGTATTTTTTTATTTTCTGTATCATAGTTTTTTTTTATTTTTTGTGACTTAGGTTTTTTTATATTCTGTTAGGTAGGTTTTTTTATTTTTTGTGACTTAGGTTTTTTATTTTTTGTAATAAGAGTGGTGGGGGGTTTATTAGGGGGTAGGTTGTGTAGGTAGGTAGTGTAAGTGTTAATAGATTAGTGTAGAGGGGGGTTAGTTTCAATTTAATGGTTTATTGGGGGTTATAGTGTAGTGTTTGTAGTTAGTGTCATGATGGTCCTTGAGAATCATCATTGCACTTATGTGGTTAATGTTATGGTTTTAACAGGCCCATAAGGGTCATAATTTTCCCTTATGGGACTGATGGGGTTAATTATTAGCTTATGGCGGTCTGTATTGACCCCATGAGTTATAGGGTTAATTACTGGCTTATGGGGGTCTGTATTGACCCCCATGAGTGACAGGGTTAATTATTTGCCTTATGGGGTCTGTATTGACCCCCATGAGTTATGGGGTTTTTTATTGGCTTATGAGGGTCTGTATTCACCCCCATGAGTGACAGGGTTAATTATTGGCCTTATGGGAGTTTGTATTGACCTCCATGAGCTATAGGGTTAATTATTGGCTTATGGGGGTCTGTATTGACCCCCATGAGTTATAGGGTTAATTATTGGCTTATGGAAGTCTGTATTGACCCCCATGAGTGACAGGGTAAATTATTGGCCTTTTGGGGGTCTGTATTGACCCCAATGATTTATGGGGTTAATTAAGTGCTTATGGGGGTCTGTATTGTAAATTTTAGTTGCCTTGGGCTAATATTTTTTAGTGCAAGTCCTTTCAGGACCTTTATAATACTTTAAGGACCTGCGAGGCGGGAAATTTAAAAATGTAAATGCAGCAGGGTCATGATCAGTGCCGATCGGGGACCCCTGCTGCAAGGGGTTAATGTGGGGGGTCTGCCGGGGTCCCTATGGACCCCTGCAGAAAGGTGTTAATGTGGGGACACTTTGGGGGGCCAGACGGGGACCCCCGCATAGAGGGGGGTTCATTTTAGGTGCCGGGGGGGGTAGTTGGAGTACAGGGCTTATGTGTGGGACTGTCGTGGAGGTCCCGTTTAGGACCCCTGCACTAATTGATGAGGTGTGGGAGCCTGCGAGATCATCTCGCAGGCTGTCACTCCTCATGTACATTTTCTGCGTGTTGATACGGACGGCCCTGCTACGTAGCTCACACGGTGCTTGCAGCAGGGCTAATTTAATAGCGTCGTAACTTTGAGAAATTTTGCAGTACGTAGGATTTAAGTAGAAGCCTCTTATCTACGAGGCTGGAATTTAATAAGGCTGTTAATGTCTATTTCCCTTTAAATTAGGCATAAAGATCTTACTAATGTAATTGAAAAGTCTAACTGAGACTATATAGAGCTTCTCTGAGGGATAATCTGGTGAATTACATACATTGGTATTTGATGTGTACTCAAGCATGTGTACTCCTGAACATCCACTTTACCCTATATACCTTAGCACTATATCTTTGTATATATATATATATATATATATATATATATATATATATATATATATACCGCACTTAAAACAAGAAGAGATAGGCTTATTGGACTCTTTATCTCATGGGCTTTAACGTTTGGTTTATAGTCTAATAATTTGGGACTCAAAAATGGGGATTCTATAATCACCTATTGGTATATATATATTAGGGTCAGTACAATATTTCACCTCAAGGCTATTGTCTTTATACTTTATTTACCCAGCTATACTGGTATTAGCCTAAGAGAAATGCATCTTTAAAATGCTTAACCCCTAAGTCTGAAGGCTCAATTGATCGCTTCCTTCTAGTGTGAAGTTTTGCTTGATAGAGCCCATATACATGGGGTTACTCTTCTTGAAAACTCCATATTATTGTTGGAGAAATCAGCTTACTTTAATTTCTCAAATATATACAGCTATGCTCAAGTTAATAATAATAAGCCCGGTAAAAGTGCTGTAGAGTTTATCTTTTTCGATATATATCAGGTTAATGTGTAGTGGATATCAGCTCAGGACTTCAGGTATTATTATCTGTACAATTCTTAGTTGCTACCATTAGTACAGCACCGATTGATCTCCTACTCTGGTCTCTTTCCAGCGTCAGCGTGTGACGTCACGCCGCACGCTTGCCCTAACGTACGTTTCTACGCATCAGCGTCTTGGTCAAAGGAAGGAAGGCGAGGATAACGTCTGTTGTCCTTTTATACCAATATGTGGTTGTCATAGTAACTTAACTATGTTACTTGTATGTTTTAATTTAGTATGATTCTAATAATGCTTATCTGATGGTCAGTATATCAAGTGGGACCAATACATTATTAATAATGCATTGTCTACATAATCAACATATTGATCAGAACTAAAAGAATATGTTGTAATATATAATGTTCATACATAACAATATAGGTCATTCTGTGTCAACCATGTGCTGAAAAAGAAAAGAACATAAATTTGAGAATAATAAACTTATTTATGCATAAATTGAATATCCAAAAAAAATCTATAGTTGAACCAGAGAGAATATTAGTGAAAAGTGTTATGAACAGTGAGTTAGGACTGGTGAATATGTTATTGTGTAATAACATTTTATGTAAATACACTCGATATAAAACTTACAAGTGTGTATGGTGAAAATTCTGTATAATTACATTAGTATGAAAGGAAATTTAAGTGAGTTTATAAGTGAAAGGGATTATTAAAAAATATTTAATAAATAAGGGAGAACTTTTATTATCTTCATATTCTATCAAGCTAAACTTCACACTAGAAGTAAGCGATCAATTCAGCCTTGGGACTTATGGGTTAAGAATTTTGAAGATGCATTTCTCTTATGCTAATACCAGTATAGCTGTATAAATAAAATATAAAGACAATAGCCTTGAGGTGAAACATTGCACTGACCCTCATATATATATACCAATAGGTGATTATAGAAACCCCATTTTTGAGTCCCATATTATTAGACTATAAACCAAACGGTAAAGCCCATGAGATAAAGAGTCCAATAAGCCTATCTCTTCTTGTTTTAAGTCTGGTATATTTATATACAAAGATATAGTTCTAAGGTATATAGGGTAAAGTGGACGTTCAGGAGTACACATGCTTGATGTGCATGAATGACCATTATAACATATCACAACACATCAAATACCAATGTATGTATTTCACCAGATTATCCCCCAGAGGAGATCTATATAGTCTCAGTTAGACTTTTCAAATACATTACTAAGATCTTTATCCCTAATTTAAAGGGAAATAGACATTAAGTCATTTGAAACTACAAGACTCTTACTAATATTTACTTATACAAAGGGTGTTTTTCCTTTTTTTATATTTTTAATTGTGTGATAGCGTCGCTATTTCAATAAAAAATTAAATAAAATGTAAATATTACGTATTTTTGTTTCCCTTTTAGATATTAAAACATTTAAGCACTTTCAGTGGGTGGTCTAAAAAAACTCCTATAAGATTAACATTGATATATTAACATTGATATTTAAGCTAACAACAATCATGTTTTAAATATCTGGCTATATAATAGCTTTAATATTGTGGGAGCTAAGTGTTGGGGGGGGGGGGGGCTGTCATTAAAGGAATGTCTACCTGAGAGGCACTGGCAAAATCTTACACTTAATACATTTCCTTCACAATGCTTGCAGATGCAGAGGATGCCTTCATGGACCTGAATTGTACCTGAAACAAAAACATAACACATGCAAAATAAGGCTTTTAAAAACATAGGGATTAATTTTGTTGCGCCCACGAATGAGAGTGATTTGCCAGCTTCTTGGATTTAATGATGCTTCCATCTATCCCTTGTTAATTCCATAGAGCTGACATGTCAGTGTCCTTGTTGGTCGTCATGTATATGTGTCATGTGTGTGATGTGCATGTGGTGGCATGCTGGTGTATGTGATATTCACCTGACATGGAAGCTGGATCCTGCTGGGCCACCAGGCCTGAAGCTCCAGCGGTGGGCACCTTGCTGAGAAGGTCCTTGGCCACTCTCTCCCACTCATTATAGAGCACAGTTACTTGGGGGCCACCACTTGGTGCTGTAGCTTGCTTGTCCTCCTTGGCCATCATCCTCTTCACCTTGGCACCAATATTGTCAAAGCAGTGCTTCACTGACCGCAAATCCCTTTCCACTGTTCCCACTTCTGTTACTGTGGCCACTACCTCTTTCCATGTCTGGGCATAACTGGGCATCCACGAATGTCACCAAGGAGAACACATTCTCCTGGTGCGTGTAGTTCAGGGCCCTGTGCTTGCCTTTAGCCTCTTGCCATCCCAACTGTGGACAGAGATCCTTAGCTCCCTGTACTGTCCCTGAGGCCTGTCCCTCCCCTGAACTACCACACCCCCTAGGATCAGGACCCTCCCCCTCTGTCCCTGGAGTAGATGTGCCTATTTCTATGGGCAGCCTGCAACCACCCACCTCCTCCACTCCACTATCCTCCTCTCCTGTGCTCTCCACCTCCTCCACTCTCCTCTCCACCTCCTCCATTCCCCCGCCACTCTCCTCTCCTCCGCTCTTCACCTCCTCCTCTCCCCCGCCACTCCTGTCCTCCACCACTCCCCAGGGCCACCTCTCTCTTCTCCTTGCCTCTCCTCTTCTCCTCCTTCCCGCCTCTCCACTCCTCTTCCCTCCTCTATCCTTCCTCCATTTATATCCCCAAAATAATAAAACAATAAATAAAAGGAAGTGTTTCTGTATATATATATATATATATATATATATATATATATATATATATATATATATATTGGGGGGGGGTGTATTTTATGTGTATTTATTAACTAGTGGGGGATGGGATAGAGGTGTGTGTATGGAGTGACCTAGCTCTATGTGTATCTATGTTTGTAATTTAATTTATGTGTATTGGTATTATGTGTCATCTGTTATATGTGTAATCAAAGATTAAGTGTAAAATTGTAAAAAGATGAATATAAAATAACAAAACCGCAATATACTGCTCTGAAAACTCTCCTACTCTCTCTCACTCTGCTCAAACCACAAACTTTGGGACCTGCGTGCTACTTCGTCAGAATCTACAACACATTCAATGCATGGGCGGGTGGAACACAGCTTTATAATCTCTCTCTGTCAATCATCTTCTGCTAGACCACTTTCTATTGGCTGAGACACCAAGGCTGAGAGGCCTGCATCGCACTCCGTTATACCGGAATTGGATCATAATAGCCGACCACTTTCATTCCAGCTTATTAACAGCTTGCGGGCACAGGAGAGGTTTACGGGCTTGAGGCTTCAGCCTGTAACTTGCGCACTTCTTCAATTGGATAGCACCGGATTTGTAGCAGACTGCAAGCCTGCAGCTGGCCTGCTGACATACGGCCTATATACCGCAAAATGATGCCTTCAAATTGAAGGAGGCTCATTATCTTTACTGCAACCAAAAATGGTCAGCTTGTTTGTTTGGGTTCTTCAGACAATCTGATCCCCAAGGGGGGGAAAAAGAAATGTATTATTGCTATGAAGACCGTATATAAGCATTAAGAGTGAGCCTGTAATTTATGGTTCTTTTATCAACTAGGAGGATTTCCCCATAAGCACAATGAATTGTGCTGTGTACACCAGACTCATACAAACTCAACTTTTACAGTACTCATACTCTTAACTTTAAGCATTTTTTTTATTGCTCTACATGATGGTGCAGAGCAGTTTTATTAACTCTTTTGACCTTGTGGATGCCTGGAGAATGCTACATCCCTTTGACAGGGAATATATATTTTTTTCAACAACCCATGTGTCACGGACCCTTTTTTCAGCTCCTGGATTTAACCCCCTTGAGCCACCATAAAGGACAGACTGCTTGGCTCCAGCCACTGGACTACTGGACTAGCAGAAGATACACTGCAAAAGGAAATGGACTGTTGGCTACACCCATATAAGATGGAGGAAGGAAACCAGAAGGTACCTGGAGATCTGCCCGCTACAGAACAGGCGACATCAGAGGGACTGCTGGGAACTCACCAGGATAGGGAGGCCGAGAGAAAAATACACATCCTGATAGATGCAAGACTGGGGAGCAGTGTAAAGCAGCACCAGTCACTGGAAGATGGCCAGCAACCAGAGAAGTTCTAGCTGCTAACCAAGGGCAAGGAGCTGGAGACTGAATAGTTGGCAGAGGAGGGTGCGCCCTGAGAGTCTGCCCAACTACCCATTGACTGTTACCTGTCCTGAACCACAGACAACTGATGTCCAGGTGGTCAGGAAACAGGGGGCGATGCAAAGGCTGACAGTCATGGAGAGTGTGATGCCAGATCGAGCATGAGGCTATCCGGAGAGGGGGTGTATCCTGAGACCCTGAAGCTCTTCCCCAGCATGGAGTTGCCAGCAGGGCTGATGAGGATCACTTCAGTTCAGGCAGCCCAGAGTTAAAGGATATGGGCAAGCATCCCACTTGTACTCTAGCTGCACTGGTGATCCCAACCTTACCAGTCCTTGAGCATACTCACCCTAAGGAGCTACAGATCCCAGCGAAGTCTGCTACCCCAGGTGAGCCTCAGCCAGGAAAGGGTCTTCATCCAGAGATCCTAATCCTGAGTCCTGCTCTGTTTTTCCCCAACCCTGCCTTGACAACTGACCATAAGGAGATTGTGCCAGCAGGGAAGTGCTTTTTACCCCTGGTTGAGCTGCTCCCTTGATGGGATACCCCAGAGCCACTACCCGCCTGTGGCCAAGGGGATAGCAGTATGAGATTCTAGTCCCCAAGACCTTGGATGTGTCCCCAAGAATGATGCCTGCAATTTGGGGTGGGTTATTGAAGGAAAAGGAGCTGCGACCTTGGACCCTGAGGATTGATATCTCAGACATTGTAAAGAAAAAGGGGGAGGGTGGCTGAGAAGTGGCTGCTAGCTCAGAAACCCCCATAGAAGGACTGTACAAATGCATTGTGTTCCTAAGAAATGGAGACAACATTATGTGTATTTGGAAGTTGGCCTATTGTTCACAGGTGCCAGGCAGGATATCAGAATGCCAGACAATTGGACACCATGTGGAGTCAATCTTCTGTGATTGTTCGCCACTTCCTGTCATTGTTGTGCTGTATACACCCCCTCTGTATCCAACCCCTATAAATATTGTTGACTTTCCAAAAATAAATCAGTTCACTGCCAAGACAAATAGAAATGGTATGTTCTCTTCTTTGCTCCTGGTGGCTGTGATACTGATCCTATCTCCGCCCTGCAAGTAACTTGTCCTTGCCCCTACAACAGGAAGGTTACTGAGAATCCTGGAAGTGCTGATTCCTGATGGAGAGGCCCTGACTAATGCAGAAGCCAGATATCAGGGTGCTTGTGCCGAGATTTCGAAGAACCCAACGATCCTTGTGGGTAGTTAACCTGTAGTCAATAGCAGTTGGCTCTGGGCAGTAATACCCCCTACCCCTGGATTGTCACATCATGGGACCTATTCTAGAATTTACACCTATCTGATGGACGCATGTCCCTACCCAGGTGTGAGGGTACCATGGTCACCCAAAAACCCCTGCCTTCTGCCACAGGAACAACCCTGGATTGTGAAAGTTTGGGTTATCCCAGCCCCCAGCCAATTCAGGGACACCTTCACCATTCTTGGAGATCAGGAAGCCGGGATTACAGGATCTGCCCAGACAATGCCAACTGGATCATAGTCCCTTGCTTTAGGGCCAGCAGAATTTTAAGGATACAAAATAAAAAAAGTCTTCCCCTAGAATGGCACATACACCATGTTTATGTATAGTAAAATAGAGCAGAAGTTTGTGGGGAAAAACATATTTATATACGATATCACCCAATGAAAATCAGGCCCCATCCTTGGACAAACATCACCAGGGCCGATCGTCTACGCCACTTGGATGACCTGTCAATCAACTGATGTCACCCTTCCTAATCACTTCTTGCAGGACAGGGGCCTAGCTGACTGCTAACTAATCCGGTCTCTTTGTTCAACGCTCTCTAGGAGTAATCAATAATAACAATTGTAAAGACACCAAGTCTGGATGGCATATGTTTCTTAACCTAGTAATAATAGCTAGAGTTAACCCTTTCCTGTCACAGCCCAGAGCAGCGGGTTAACTTTCACAAATAAGGGTTACAAATAGCAGTTAATAATAAGAAAAATAATTACTTGGGACAAGTGTATTCGGGTGAGGCTGATTCTGCCGGACAAAGGAACTCCCTCTAAAAGAATTGGCCTCCCAGTAGAGTTAACAATATGAATGGTTAAACAATTCATCCTATAGACTGTAGGTGTGGATGATTGTCTCCAAGATAGTATTCTATAAACTTTACTGGATCCTAAGTGTCTAATTAAGGCTCCTTCATGTACAGGGATAGTAAATCCAAAATGGAGTCACCTAAACAATATGGAAGGGACATGCATATATATCTTCTTTTTCGTCACAGGCTAAAGGCGCTCATTGCACTGCGAGCCTCGCGAAGCGAGGTCCGCAGTTGAGGCACGGGGACTTAGGCAGCAATGAGCGCCAAAGGCGCTCATTGCAGCATTTAGGGAGGGGCGCAAAATTATGGCCCATAGGACTTAGGACCAGAGGCACGTATATGGACTGTGGGCCTCGCAAAAATCCGACTTTAACGAACGAATCACTGAACAGTAAAAAGCTGAAAAAAACAACAAATATGGTTCAAGTTAACTTACACACAGCACAGGGGGAGAGACAGGGAGCCTGTGACTGAGATTGCAACTTAATTTGCTGATTTTTCACGATCGAAAATCTCCTAAGTGAGAAAAAAATGGCGGACAAAAAATACGCAAAAGGATGAAAATGAGGCCGAAGTTTGCAAAAAATAGCCCCAAACCTGTAAAAATTAAGGAAAACCAGTAACACTTCCTCCCCAACAGTAACATTTACACCAACGCAGTAACACTTTACTAGAAGCAGTAACTCTTAACCCAAGCCAGTAACAATCATGGCGAGGCCCTAAACTACATGGGGGAGAGGCTTGCAATGAGCGCCAAAGGCTCTCATTGCGAGCCATGCGATGAGCACCAAAGGCGCTCAGCGCGGGTCTTGCGATAAGTGCCAAAGGTGTTCAGAGGGCCCTTTGCCTTGAATTGTGTAGCAAACAGCATTGCAAGCCTTACAATTTTACTCCCGTCATTTTTGACGGGCAATTCCCTAGTCAATAATAACAACTGTGTAGACACCAAGTCTGAATAGCATATACTCCTTTAACCTAGTAAAAAGACCTAGAGTTAACCCTTTTCTTTTACAGCTCAGAGCAAGGGGGTGATAATAAAAATAAGAGTTGCAAACACCACTTAATAATAATAATAATAATAATACTAATAATAATAATATACACATTCATTTTATACTACTTTCTTGGAGACTGAGTGTCTAATGAAGGCTCCTTCATGTACAGGGACAGTAAATCCAAAATGGAGTCACCTAAACAATATGGAAGGAAGAGGCAAAAATATCTATGTTTTCATCACAGGCTGTAGCCACTAGCAAAGATGTATGTATATAATAATTATAACTGCTGCTAGCTTAGGAGCCTCAACATGATATACAATACATAACTGGTAGAAATTACATTGCAATAAACATAAACCATGCAGTCTTAACCCTCACAATC
Organism: Discoglossus pictus; assembly: GCA_027410445.1. NCBI lineage: Eukaryota > Metazoa > Chordata > Amphibia > Anura > Alytidae > Discoglossus > Discoglossus pictus. The sequence goes on along the minus strand of CM050168.1, from coordinate 208,279,746 downwards.
CTGAAGTCCATAATTCAGGGGGCTGTGCCAGTACAGCCTTGGGAAGTCCCACCTTGGCCCCCAAAGTCACTCATGACAATGCATCATTAATTGTTTGGTAGAAAAATAATATGTTTCCCTGGTCACATCACTCCTTTGTCATGGTTTCTCTAGACTTAGACTCTTATTCCTGTAGAATTAATGTGTTACTCCTAGCAGACCCCACCCTCTGTGAACAGATAGCTAAAGAATTTTAATTTTTCTTTAGCACAAATTTAACTCTTAACTCAGAGATTGGGTTAAGAGATCCTTCATTAGGGGCTCCTCCATTAAAATTGACTCTTTTACAAAAATAAACAACAATTTAGGGAGGGGAACATACAAGAAGTGCTAATGGATTTAGAAACAAAAAAAAATGCCCCTCCCCTGCATTATGCCGGAAAATTGGTCTTGTCTGATTGTACCGAGAATGCCATGAGATGGACACAGCATTGATTATTTTACCAAAGTGAATAAACCTCATTATTTTCTGTACAGAAAGTAAAAGATGATATCTTCCAACTAAAGACAGACTCTGGTCTAAAAACTACTGGCCCCAACAAAAGTCAAAAAATATTTCTAATTATCAGAATCTATACTCTTCTTGTAAGCAGAACAATGATCATGCAATGCAGACCTTCTCAAATCATGTGACCTTCTTACTCTGAACGACCAAGATTTCAACTTATTTAATACTAAGGTTACTGAGAGGAAGGTCTAGGAGTTAATTCAGGGTTTGAAGGTAGGCAAATCTCTGGGGCCGGACAGACTCACAAACCTTTATTATAAAAAAAATGTGCAGATCTTCTTGTTCCTCATGTAACAATTCTATATAATACAATACTTGAGGGTTAGTCAGTTCCTCCAGAATTGAATCAAGCTGAGATAGTAGTCTTTCCTCGAGAGAGGCTTGATCCTTGGGAAGTGAAGAATGACGGACCAATTTCTTTGCTGAATGTGGACATTAAGATCTTAGCAAAACCTATGTCTAATAGATTGACCTAGTTCTTGTCCAGGCTTATTCATAAAGACCAGGAGCCTCATTCAATTGAGAAATTGTAAATTACAGTAGCCCGTAAGGGAGGCCGTAAGTTATGTTGCTATTCAATTGGCGTTTTTTTGTGAGCTGCATATGGCCTACGTGTTACAGGCTTGAAATCCTTGTGGTTGTTAAAACCAGAACTTACAACCCATCAAAGCGTTTGATTTTTCACGTCCGTGAGAGTTACAATTGCAAATCGCAATTCAATTGCTATAATCCCTCAAGACCACAAACGTGTTTTCACACCCATAAACGGCAAATGTAAAAGAAAATCCTACAGGTACCAGATAGGACCCGCAAAGGGGTTAAAGACATGTCCGTAGCACTGTAAATGCACATAAAAAAATCAATACTGCACTTTTAAACACAGGGGCCCTCATTCAATTGCAATTTGGCCAATTGAATAGGGCCCTAAATAAGCACATAACATATATTTTTTAAAGAAGTTTTTAGTTAGTAAGCATCTATCCAAAAGCAATGTTTTCACGAACTAAAAAATTCTTAAAAAAAATATGGTATGTGCTTATTTAGGGTCCTATTCAATTGGCCAAATCGCAATTGAATGAGGGCCAGGGAAAGCAATGATAGACTTTAGAATTAATTGCACAACAAATTGTATCAAAATCGCAAATCGGCAATCAAAAATCATTTATTTTTGTTTCATTTTAGGATTATATCGATCTCGGGAATCAATGAGTTAATACATATTAGGCCACCCACATGGGCTAGAACAGTATCGGCATTCATTTTTATTATTTTGCAGTTTTGAGAGTCCAATCGCATATCAGACCTCTAAACGCTAATTGATTGACATGTAACCTCCATGTTTTACTGACATAATTATTGGCTGTTTCTAAATGTGTAGTTAAGGCCTTGCTTAATTGAACATGTTACTGCCCTGAACTGCTACATACGAGTGCATGGTTTACGGCTTCAGCTTTCGGCCCATAAGTTGTGGGCTTTATCAATTGAATAGCACCGGATTTGTAGCAGACTGCGAGCCTGCAGCAGGCCCACAGACATATGGCCTAGATACCGAGAGATGCATCCTTCAAATTGAATAAGGATCCAGGTAGGATTCATCCCCATAGACAAGCTGGAGATAACATCAGTCACTTTTGAATATTATGCATATTGTTCAATAATCTCAGATCCCGATTTGCCTTCTGGTGCTAGGTATTGTCATTGGTTGACTCGTCTTACATGCATGCTATTTTACCTAATTTGGGTTTAAGGGTCATTTCATAAAATTAATCAACACTTATTAGCACTCTCCCAAAGCCTCTTTAAAGTTACCAGGCAAGCATATGGCATGCATTATCCCCTCTTCTTTTTCCATTAGCTATTGAGCCACTGGCTCAGAGTATTAGGGCGGACCCAAGCATCCACTTGGTTAATGTTGGCTTACATCAGTTCAAATGTTGCCTATTCGCTGACAACCACTTATGTACCCTTAATAATCCTGTAACATCAATATTAATTTTATTATAATCCTTAGAAATGTTTAGCAGATTTTCAGGTCTAAAAGTGAATATTAAAAACTGAGGCCTTGAACCTCACACTACTTCCTTCTGAGGTTGAACTTCTCAGTCTCAACTACAACTTTGCATGGCCGATAACATATATTAAATGCCTGGAGCCAACATTGCCTCTTACAACATCACCTTAGAAACTTGTATAAGGCAAACTACCTTCATATGTCATTATATGTATTTACAGAAGTGGTTTAAGTGTCAAATATCATGCCTTGGACATATTAACTCAGTGAAAATTAATATTTTACCATGGTTTTTGTACGAATTTGCTGGTCCTGGGAGAATCATGTATATAAGCTATCTGAACTTTCTGTTTTAACTCCAAAAATACTTCACCAGCAACTTTCATTTAGCCTTAGCAAAGGGTCTTTGACGTGGTGGAAGTCTAAAGGTTTAGATAGATTTTGTTCCTGGTATAGGGAGAATTCCATACTCGCTGATAATCAGTTAAGGAATGGCTTTGGTCCCCCTCTACAAGAACACTTCAGTTATTGCCAAACTAAATCTTTTATTGCCAACACTGTACTTGAGTGTGTTTTTGGAGATGCTCCATTATTTCTGGGTACACTTTATGATACCTGTAATACTCCAATGTCCATACATTTTGATATACAGTGGATATAAAAAGTCTGCACACCCCTGTTAAAAATGTCAGGTTTCTGTGCTGTAAAAAAATGAGACAAAGATAAATCATTTCAGAACTTTTTCCACCTTTAAATGTGACCTATAAATTGTACAACTCAATTGAAAAACAGACTGAAATCTTTTAGGTAAAGGGAAGAAAAAAATAAAAATAATGTAGTTGCATAAGTCTGCACACCCTCTTCTAACTGGGGATGTAGCGGTGTTCAGAATTAAGCAATCACATTCCCAATCATGTTAAATAGGAGTCAGCATACACCTGCCATCATTTAAAGTGCCTCTGATTAACCACAAATAAAGTTCAGGTGCTCTAGTTGGTCTTTCCTAAAAAAATCTTAGTCTCATCCCACAGCAAAAGCCATGGTCCACACAGAGCTTCCAAAGCATCAGAGGGATCTCATTGTTAAAAGGTATCAGTCAGGAGAAGGGTACAAAAGAATTTCCAAGGCATTCGATATACCATGGAACACAGTGAAGACAGTCATCATCAAGTGGAGAAAATATGGCACAACAGTGACATTACCAAGAACTGGAGCTCCCTCCAAAATGTATGAAAAGACGAGAAGAAAACTGGTCTGGGAGGCTACCAAGAGGCCTACAGCAACATTAAAAGGAGCTGCAGGAATATCTGGCAAGTACTGGCTCTGTGGTACATGTGACAACAATCTCCTGTATTCTTCATATGTCTGGGCTATAAGGTAGAGTGGCAAGATGAAAGCCTTTTTTTTTTTTTACAAAGAAAAACATCCAAGCCAGGCTACATTTTCCAAAAACACATCTGAAGTCTCCCAAAAGTATGTGGGAAAAGGTGTTATGTTCTGATGAAACCAAGGTTGAACTTTTTGGCCATACTTCCAAAAGATATGTTTGGAGCAAAAACAACACTGCACATCACCAAAAGAACACCATACCCACAGTGAAGCATGGTGGTGGCAGCATCATGCCTTGGGGCGTTTTTTCTTCAGCTGGAACTGGGGCCTTCGTTAAGATAGAGGGAATTATGAACAGTTCAAATACCAGTCAATATTGGCACAAAACCTTCCCAAAGCATATATCCAAATCAACAAAGGAATGGCTTCACCAGAAGAAGATTAAAGTTTTGGAATGGCCCAGCCATAGCCCAGACCTGAATCCGATTGAACATCTGTGGGGTGATCTGAAGAGGGCTGTGCACAGGAGATGCTCTCGCAATCTGACAGATTTGGAGTATTTTTGCAAAGAAGAGTGGGCAAATCTTGCCAAGTCAAAATGTGCCATGCTGATAGATTCATACCCAAAAAGACTGAGTGCTGTAATAAAATCAAGAGGCTTCTTCAAAGTATTAGTTTAAGGGTGTGCATACTTATGCAACCATATTATTTTTATATTTTTTCTTCCCTCTACCTAAAAGATTTCAGTTTGTTTTTCAATTGAGTTGTACAGTTTATAGGTCACATTAAATGATATAATATATTTTTTTTGTTTCTTTTCACAATTTGTTTGGTTTGGTGCTCCCCCACCGTAGTGACAACAGGCCTTGGAAATTAATAGTTCTAGGGATTATTTGTCCGAGGTAGTCGATTTGCCAAATTTTTCTTAATATTTAGAGTTTGAGATGCAGCATAAACCCTGTATACTAGCAGCAGATAAGGAGACAATGCAATCTACAACAGCTATTTTATTAAGAGAAGATATGATGGGGAGAAATGTTATAAAAATAGGAAAATCAAAACAAGTTAAAAGGGAAAGGAAACAAAAATATTTATGTGTAAATATAAGAGATGGCGATTATTGTATTAATCTCAAGATATATAATGAGCTATTTTACGTAGAACTTAATTTAATGTGTCTCAAATAGCTATATTATCCTCTTGTACGAAGGAAGAATACATATATGATGTAATTTGGGTCTTACACCTCAGCTCAACAACAGTGCAAATATACATTGTATGCTGCAGAAACCAACTTTAAAAAGTATAAACCGGTCCAGCAGGTGGGGGGAATCCCTCCCAGAGGTACCTGTTAGAGGTAAGTCCATAATCATCTCACAGACTTTTTTTTTTTTTTTACCTGACGCAACAGTAAAAGTTAACAATTTTAACTTCCCCCACCCTAACCTAAAATAGACAATTCAGGTAAAGATTTCTTGCGAGACACCTTAAATATGAGTGGTGATTTTGTATTTATATTACCACGTTTGATAGAAAAAATGGTTTTATTGTGTAAATTTACCGTTTTGTGCCTTTTGTTATGTTTGTACAATCAAAAGAAATTGTTATCCTGACTTCTATCAGTAAAACGGATTGAAACGAAAACAAAACAAAAAACATTTGAGAAAACATGTTTTACACTTAGAATTTAATTGTGACCACAATTCGTCTGTTTTAACAGTTCAAGAAACAATTTGTATCCCATGACATTAACGAAGGGAAGTTTGTAATATTTCATGAAATATTATTTTCATTGATCAAATGCCCAAAACAGATGAGAAATGTAGGAACACATATTTGATACATGCTGCATAGTTAATGCAATATTAAATCATATCAATACTTGATAGGTATGCTTATTTATAAAAAAATATTTAAAAATAAAGTAACAAAAGAATGATTTGGCACATAAATTCACAAAGATGTAATGGTTATTGAAAGCTCACTGTACAGTATTGCACGGAAGTTGCTAAAACATCAGTACCAATATAGAGCAGCATAAATTTGTTTCTGTACAGTTTATATCATGTGAGATTTACGGGCATCACAGGAGGACGGCACAGCGCCAACATAGAGAGAGATCTGTGTGTGACAGAAGAGATTTAATCTCAATGAATAACAGTGGAAGATTCCAGGTTATTGATAAATAGTCTGTAAACAGCACATTTTCTATCATGTAATTAAGAGTTCATGTTTTAAACATTAGATCACACAATTTGTATCCCAAATAAAAAAAAATTCCGGTTTATTCATCTTATTTTTTTTAGACAGAGAAAGAAAAAAAAAAACCTTAGCAGCATGTAACTGTCCAACAGAGAGTGTCAACCTACTGACAAGCCTGTGTCGAGTACAATTACCATACGAAAGACAGCTAACAGTATGCTCTTATGTAGAGCTTAATTTGATAATGTGTAAAATGTTTTTAGAAAGCTTCAAATAAATGCGTTTATTTTTTATCTACTGCATTCAATTTATCTCTAATGGCAGCAGCAGACATTTTGACTTTGCCCCTAAACTGATTAGACAAACATTTTTTATGCAGCGGTGTTGAAAGACTACCACTGTAAATTACCACTTGATCAAATAATTAAATAGAAGAATAAGCCTTAGTAGAATAACATTACCTTTAACACAGACCCCCCCCCCCCCCCCCCCCACCCGATAGATTTAGAGTGATTTAAATCTAAGACTTTCTTTAAAGATGCTTTTAGGATCATGGCTTTCATAGCCGCTAATGTTACTAGTTTTTTGCACACTTTAGAAATGTGAAGTTGTCTCCTCCAATTACAGTGGACCTTTAAATCAAATCATTATCTAACATTTAAAAGATACACCCTTAAATGCATGACAGAAAATGTGTATCTTTACAAACGCATCTACAAAATTTGTATTATAAAAGAAATTGCATTTGACAACAATGACTAGATGCACCTGAAAGTAGAAGCTTCATTAATGTTACTTATGCACATTAAAGATTGGGACTATCTGTACAGCTCAACTACACAGCCCTCATAAAGCACATCAGCACGGAGAGTGTTTATTTCATTGCGAAAACATATCATGCTTACCCAATGCATCAATTAAAAAAAAGTTTTGTCAGTGATAAAGTTTTGATAAAATATGAGCTTGACCTGCAGCCCATTGACTGGTTGTGGTAAATGGGAATGACAAGATTGTAATATAGATGTGTGTAATCCACTATATGTACTGCTCCATGTCACATATTAGTGACACATGGTATTTTAACCAAAAGGCCACAGAAAGTTTTTTTTTTTTTTTTTTAACAGAAAACAAACAAGAATGCACAAATAGACTCAAAAGACCAATGATCAGACTCGAAAGATGTGGATCTTCCAAAACCTGGTGACTTTAAATTGCATGTGTGTGCAATAAAAAATAAAAAATAAATCAATATATAGTGAAATACTATTATTTTGCACATAGTAACTTTTTTAATTCAATAACATTCCTCTTCCTGAGGTCAGCTTTCACTTGCCGCCTCCTACCTCTTTGTTTTTTCCCTTAAACGTATAGAGAACAATGTGAGACATAGGTATGGAGCTTTGCAGATTGACTATACTTAAATTAGGCAAAAACCGACTGAATCAGGGGGAAAGCAAAGAAGTATGACTGAGGAGTCAAAAAAGTATGATGGAGGAGTCAAATAAGTACATGGACTAGTTAATGGAGAATTATTCATTTTAATTTAAAGCTTTCCCATTTTGCTCTTAAATATACTTTGAGTGTCCCTTTACATGCATTGTAAATCTGTTAAATCAGGCTTGTCCAATATTAGTCCTTAGGGACTGATCGAGGAAAAAAATCTTTAGGAGATGTTGGCATAGGTGGATCAACTAGTGGCTCACTCATTTTGACTTACTTACCCGTGCTGACAGAGGGATATCCTGACTTCAGCCCCTGATGGCAAAAACTGGACAATCTGCTTTATTTGAATATATGAGAAAGCACCATGACTTTTTAAATACTACAGGTATGCAGCGTAAAGATGGCTACTATATGGGTTCACATTATCAAAGAATTGACAGACCTTCTCCACATACATCCCTGTTAGACCAACAACCGTAAATGTGAAAAAACAGAATCACATGATTTAAATGCATATGTAAACAGGCTTAAATACATAAATATTCTAAATAAACCCGGGCTAATACTGTAGCAGGTTTGCAATACTTAGAAGAACATATATGGTTTTTGAAGTGCATTAGGATTGTGACCATTGTGTGTTTGGACAGTGCAAACCCTGAACAAAGGTTGCAAATAGTATTAAATCCTTACAGACTAGCAATAAAAAAAATTCTTTATACTAGTGGTCCAACACTTGATTTAGGCACCTTCCAATCCTCGTGGAAAACGGCTGTGAGATCGAGAACATGTTTAACACTGTGATACTACTACAAACTAAATGTTTAATTTTGCACTCATTTGAAAAGACTAAATTTTATCTGCAGATACGTTCATCAATAATCTATCTATAAAATACAACTAATGGTAGTGGTAAGTTTAAAGTGAAAAGCTCTCTTCAACCTCTGTTTTTGTTTCCTGAGGGTAGGCACCAGTCCCAGGACCGGATATTGAGAGCCACTGCTTTATACAAACTGGGATGAAAGGCAGCGATGGCGGTAAATATTGATGGAGTTTGGAAATCAACGAGGTCAGGAGGTATTATACAAGATAAATATGAATAACTTGATCCACTAATGATTATCTTGAAATAAAGATATGTTTGAATCATACATACAGTCAGGATAGCACTCACTACACGCTCACGAATACAGTCCCGATAATACTTGCAAATACAAGAAAAAAGGTAGTTAATACATATTCCATGGCACGTCACAGCTTCTGTCCTTTAAAGAGCCACAGTCAGATTAGAAGACAAGTGTCAGATGAGCTCTTGAGGACTGTGGCTGTCAGATGTGCTTAATGCTGTATTTCCCTTTCTGTAATTGTGAAATGTATAGTTTGGATTTGCTGCCATCCTGTCTCTTAAACCAAACTTCGTCACTGTTTATTGTAGTGATGATGGCACTGAAAGAAAAAAAAAAACTGGTGAAGTAAACAAATATGTAAAATTGTGTATATTCTAATATTAAACACTCATTTTGATGTAGTTCTTGGAAATAATAATTGTTACTCTCTTACTGCAATGAGGATCGAGGAAGAAGGATTACAGATCAGATGGAACTTTAGGACATTAATAGAAGGAGAGACATGGGACTTTATTTCTAAATGAGCAAAATTAAAAAAAAAAAAAAAATCATGGCTTTTAAATGAAATTGGTCACAAACAAATTAATTAAAAATAATAATGTACAGAGGGCCAATGTAAGAACTGTTGGTGAATGCTAAATACAGTGCAAGCCTAAGTACTTAAAACAATTATGTAGCCAACAGGAACTTGGGAGCATCAATCCCCTGCAATAGTGATTAAAAAAAGGAAAAATATTTATAGTACTTTTTCCAAACATAATATGGTTTTAATTGTATTGATCTTTCAAATACTTTGCAGACAGTCTTTTAACAAAGAACCAAGAAGAGAGCATTTACCCTGGCCGACTAACATGTCCCCAAATTTGTAACAGAAATCTCTAGATTAGTAGCTGCTCAATACTACCCAAGTCTTTGGGTTTTAGTTTAAATATATTAAAATGTACACTATTCTATGCATTGTACTACTCTACAGATGGTTAGATGAAACGCAATAAAAATGAAATCACTACAGCTCTTATAAATGACATCTAGCTTCATAAAGATTTACTTATTGGAAACACAATGACTAAAAGGTTTGATTGCTTTAGGAAAAATCCCCAACTTCTCATACCTGGTTGGGTATTCATCCTTCTTGTCAATACAGATTGCCTGTCCTCTCCCGTACCATTCTCCATCATAGTGCAGTCGTCCTTCCTCTGACCTAGCACTGTGTTGGTGCTTCTCCATTTTTACTGGAACTGAAAATGCAAAAAACATGTCAAGCAGCGAGAAATTAAGGGTATTTACAGTTACAGTCATGGCTTCATTTACAAAATGGATACATTTTCTAAAGATAGCAAAGGAGACACAATTCTGATAACAATGCAAAAGGTACTTCATACAGTTTTTAGTCTTCAAAAAAAATAAGTGTATTAACATGAAGGGCAGGTTGTAGTTTAGTAAAACAATTTTAAGTTGTGTGTCACACTTTCTTTAAAATATTTAAGAGGACCACTATATTATGAAAAACTTCCATTTGTGAAGTACACAACAAACTAAAAGCAGTTCTGAGCATAAAAGTAATTTTGAATAGATCTTCATTCTGACTGCTAGTTCCTGAAAGTTGCTATTCTAGCCTTATTTTCTTTTCAAGACACAAGGTGGTAAGTCAAAGAACAGGACAAGTAGAGCTTGGAACTATACTTGCAAGATGCTTTCTACAGAGCACATAGGGTGAGGTGAAGGTCAAATGCTGACATTTTATCTCAGTACGTTGAGTAAATAAATCCAACATTCGTCCCATTCCAGATCATAAATAGCTGAGGATGCCCAATCAGCCTCCAAGCCCATGTGTGAAAGATAAAAAAAAAAAGACAGAGTCCTCCAGTCACAAGCATGGTCTACCAAATTTCCATAGAAAAGATTTTATGCCCACGGTTACATAGTTGCCAAGTTTGCTAATTGTTGTAAACTTCATAATCATGACATTTTTCAGATATACATAATTTATTGAATCAAATAATGATGTTATTTGCCCACACTTCGCACAGATTAATAGTTTGATGTTCCAATACTTTCTGAACATTAGTCTCTCTGCATTTACACTTCATATCTCAAAGGCATGTTATTTTTTACTTACCATCTGGTTTTACACGGTGAGGTCCCAATGTGGCCATAGCCTGAAGAAAACAATACTTAATTAAAACTAGAAAATGTGGCTAAAAAAGAAATAATTAAAAGGAACAAATGTACTGCAAAAGATCCTTCATCGCTGCTAGTAACATTATTTAAGTAAATTAACTCACAGTAGGATGATTAAAGCGTGTCATTGTTCTTATATATAGCATAAAGTTACTTGCAGAGAATATTTTAGGTTGTTGCTGTTCATGTTCAACTCTGTGACCCTATGGACTGCAGCACACTAAGCATATCTTGTGTCTTGTTGTGATAATCCATATCCATAAGGGTTTCTTTGCAAATATATTAGAGTGGTTCCAATCACGATTTGTCTGATGTCTCTGCACTGACCTACCCATCTTGGGTGTCCCTTCATGGTTTAGCTCACAGCTTCACTGAAGCACACAAGCCCCTTCCCAATGACAAGGTAGCATAATTTATGCCTGACCTCCTTAAACTGTAAGCTAAGCCAAAACGCTACCACTCAATATTTACATATGAACCCATGATGAACCTACTTGCTTTTGCCATGTTATATCTGGTGAATTTGCTATACATTCAATGGCCAACAACAATACAAGGCAATGTTTGTCATGTATTATAAAGTAAATAGGACATTTCTAGTTAATTATCCACAGTAAAATTATTCTTTTAACCCTCTATGTGGCTAGGACAAAATGGGTCATACATTTAATTAAATATATATTTTTACACTCCTCATCATCATCATCCCTGGTGTCTAGTGGATAGTAGACTCACTCATGCGTGCTGTGAGCTATTCCCTAGAATTCCCCCAATATTTTTGAGCCCCCAAACGGTCCAACATTACCAGCTGTCCGTTTCTCTGAAAGACAGACTGCCTCATGTTCATATATACATATAAAGTCTGAACCATAGTGGAAAATTATTTTATGCAATTTGCATTATGAAAGGAAAAAAATGAAATAATTTGTCATTATAAAACAATTTTGTTTAATTTCATGAACGTAAAAAGCAAACATTGTCAATTATTGTTTGACGTATATAATCTTCTCTATAGAATTGCCATAGCAAATTGCTTGTGAAAAATCACAGGCCTTTGTGATCGTGAATTAGAGGCCGTTCTTTATTTTTTTACTTTTCCATATTTCATTTTTTGTCTATTTTAAAATGTAATTTTTCAAAAGCGTTTCATTTGAATATATGACAACATGGGTACTTTAAGTTACCCTACCATCATCATTGTAAGGTGGTGAAGCTTGAAGCTCGTGCTGGTCAGTCTATTAAATATCATACTTTAAATTCCATTGAGTTTAGTAAAAAATAAAAAAATAAAGTTGCTTAGGAAAAGAAATTCAAACAATCATTAACAGGATTCTTCCAAGCAACAGAAAAAAGGGCATATCAAATCTTATCAGTCTCAGTGACATTAGTGGTACATGCTGGTATTCAGATATTCGTAGCTACAGTTCTCGGATGGCTGAAAGGGAGGAGGAACTAAAAGGGCATACTGAGGAGGGTGAAAGAGGAGAGTGTAAATGCTGGCCTGCTGCTCAACGTTAAAAAGACGAAGATCATGGCAAGTGGCAATTAGTAGATGGCAAATAGATGGGGAAGAAATTGAGACAGATTTTATTTTCCTAGGTTCAAATACCGGTATATCCTAAGATGGTGGCTGCAGCCATAAAAGAGACGTTTGCTTCTGGGGAGGAAAGCTGTGGGAAGCCTGCACAAGCTATTAAACATTAAAGAAATTACGCTTTATATAATTCTGGTATTCCCTGTAGTAACATACTACTGTGAGAAATGCACTATAAAGAAGGTTGAGCGTGATAGAATTTATGCCTTTGAATTGTGGCGCTGAAGAAAAATGTTTCGATCTTCTTGCAGTCCAAGAAACGCTAATCAATCAATATTAAATTAAAATCAAGAATAAAGGTTCACAGAAATTTTTGATCATGATGCTAAAGCTGAAATATTGTGTCCATATCGTGAGAAGACAGGATTCCCAAGAGAATATTCTGATGCTGGGAAAGATTGAAGGCAAATGAAGAAGGGCAAGGCAGAGATGGATAGATGAGGTAATTGAAGCAATGAACATGAGCTTGAGGGAGCTCAGAGGGGCAGTGTCTGACAAATATGCCCGGCATGCTGTGGTCCATATGGTCAATGGACGTCTGAACACAACCACCACATGCTCTCTAAAATTCACCACATATTTTATGTTACAGACAGCTACCAAGGCTTATGGTTGCAAATACAACAATTTCTCACCTTTCTTATGGTCGTCCAGTCTTCAAGTATATCCAGATCTTGTAACATGTAAACTATATATGGACGTGGGGGGGGGGGTTAAGGAATATATTTTTAACCTGTAAAATAACATGTTTTACATGCTTGTTTAGATACAATGCAAAAGAAAAATAAAATAATAATATCTAATATCAAGCTTAGTGGATAGACAGTTTTATTTAGGACCAAATGGTGCTTGTACACAAATACATCTAAAATGTAAAATTAAATTAAACAATAAGGAGCTAGAAATACACTTCTAGGACACACGGCTGAAAAAAAAAAAAGAAAAAAAAAACGTCACCCAGCTCTGGATAAAGTCAATATAAATTTGACAATTTATTCTGCAATTACTTCTTACAGCCATGATAGAGCCGAACAAGCTCAACCAAAGGTGCACCAGAATTACTAGCACACCTAGATATGGTAAAATACAGCACTGGACAGGGTTTTTTTATGAAACTTCACAAAAAAGTCTTTATGTAGCATTTTTTTCCACAATGTTAAAACTAGTCAGATTAACAGAACTGCAAGCTGCCAAATAATGCATGTGGTGTTTTTTTGTATGACAGAAGACAACAGCTTTGCCCAAGTCAAAGATTTGTGCTTTGATTTTAAAATGCAGCAATTTGTTTTTCACAAATACTTGGAAAGTTCACATTTTAAGGTTTTCAGCCAATTTAGTGCAATACTCCAATGTTAAACCTACAAATATCTGAAATATGAATTGTACTTCTGTGTTGAAATGTATGCTTAAATTATGAGCAACTACAACATTCCAACTAGCATCCGAATGTGGAGTTAAACCTTAAAGGACCACCTTAGTACGCCAGTAAATAAACAACATTAAACCTTATGATAGAACAACAAAATATCAGTATCTGGAGAAAGGAAATTCAATGTCACTATCCAAAAATAATAAAGTAGTATGGTTGCGACCAGACAAGCTGTTTGTTTCATCCCCTACTCCCCCACTATGAGACTCCTTCAGTTTGGGGCCATAAATCTATCGCAAGTAGCAGATTTCCTGCGATTGAGTTGCGTACTTTTACTCTGCTTAATCAATTTGTACGGCCCGCAAGTTAGGGGGCGGTCGCGAGAATCTGAAATCATGCTCTCGTCCGTAACATTTGCAGGCTTGAACATGTTCGCGGACGCAAGCCCTTAACTCGTGGTTCAAGCCTGAAGAATCCGAGCACAAAAGCAAATATAAAATCAATCCAGCACTGTAAATGATGGGGAACACAATGGGTGACAGACTTAAAAGCACAACATTCTCAAGCTCGCACATCGCCAATATATAATACTTTATTTCATGTTTAATATACGTCCAAACAGGCTTGAATTACCTCCAAATCGGTTATTCAAGCCCTTAGGACTTCAATGAAATATGGGAGGTTGGATTCCAAAGTTCTACGGGGTTGGAGATTGAAGCCCGTAGGACTTTGGACGGAAAATAAATATGAAATAAAGTATTTTATTTTGGAGATGTGCAAGCTTGAGAATGTTGTGCTTTTAATTCTAATGTCACCCATTGTGTTCCCCATCAATTACAGTGCTGGATTGATTTTATATTTGCATTTAAAGTGCTCCGATTTGTCAGTAAGCCCTTAGCAAGACCTGCCATGGTCCCAGTAACCTGTGGTTCGATTTTTGCCAATTGCGGGCTTGACGGAGGGGGGGAAAAAAATCGGAGCAATTGAATATCGATTTGATCTCTCAAGCCTGCAAGCGTTGCGGCCGCTAAAATCACAAATGCTTGGAGGGAAGTAACTTGCAATTTTAAGTATCTCAATGGATCGCAGCAAGTAACCCAATCGGAGCCTGCAAACGGAAGGCAAATGAATAGCTAAGTAACTTGTGATCTCCACTTGCGAGCCCGGATCTCTAAAAAGTAGCAATTGAATGAGGCTCTAGGTGTCCAGGAGGTGGGAAAGAACTTAACTAGTCAAACTTGCAGAAATGTTAAAAATGTATGTACACTGCAAAAACACAATTGCCGTTTTGTCTGTATTGGCAATATACGATCATTCAGAGATAGATAGATCAGATGCAAATCTTCACTAGCTGTTAATTTTTTGAACCTATGAGATTTGTAATGACGTGCAGAGATGTAATGTGTTGTGTACATGGAACTGGCGCAATGATATGGAGCGGGTTAGAGCACAAGGGTCAGAGCCAAAGTTTGAGAATCAAGAATAAATAAAATTGTAAGGTAAAAATTTAGATAATGCAGATTATTTGCTCTGGCAGGTCAACATCTGCACAAAAGTATTTTATTTACATTTTCCTTATAAATGCTGAAAATTTAATACTGAATCATAGTTATATTGTTCAAAACCAAAATCTAACTATTAAACTCTACTCCCTCACAAACAATCATGGAAATAAAGAGTACTTTATCTCCTTATGTGGAAAGGCTTAGCACACAGTATGAGCACTGCATGTAAATTCAATGCTAAAAAGTCTCTGCTGTGTAATCATATAATTACATATGATGGCTGTAATCTAACTTTTTTTTTGCCAAATTCCTAGGGTGACCATTTGCAATAAAGACTGGGTAGCCAAACAGCAGCATTTTCAAAAGATTAAGTGATTATATTTGCAAATGAAAAATTAATTTGACTTTCAAAGAGCAGTTAAAAAAGATGTATATTCAATGCATGTCAGAAAAGCGGAATAAGTCTATTTTTAATGCTGACCATAAAGGAAATCAAAATGAGCTCTACAGTTAGATCTTTTTTTTTTTTTTTTATAATGAAGGCAGTGGATGGAGAATGTAGTAAAGATTAAAAAAATACTATATATCCATACAGATATAGATATATCTATATATGTGTCAAAATAAAAATAAAAGGCTAAAAATCTCTAACATGCATTTAAAAGACGTTTTAAACTTTATCCTTCATCTTAAAACTTACTTGGAATATGAAGGCTGATCAAGCATCTTGGCTTTTATCTGCCCACCCGCCGTTTTAGTAATCATTTTCAATTAATATGTTTAATTTGCCACAGGAGAACGTTTATAATGCATAAAACACGCTGTCGTAAATACATGACAAAGCATTGGACTACAGCGGCCCTTAAGTTATAAAACGACTATACAGTACATTCTTCTAGAATCCTCGCTCAATCTCCCGAATGACTTCATCTACATTTTAGTGGAAAAGGGCAAGTGGGCAGAAATGTATGTCAGGAGTTAGGTTATAGTGTGTGTGTTTTTATATATATATGAAATAAAGAACTGAACAGAAGAATTTAGAAAACAAAAACATAGAACAATTTAGAGATCTTTTTATGGCTCTTTAAGAAGATCTGAAAAACAACTTGGGTAGCGGTGCTGGTGAAAACAGATTATCATAGGTGCAAGCAAAACCCAATATAACTTGAAAATTGCCTGTACTAGCTGTGAGTTAAATCGACTTGTATTTAGCACTGAAGAAAGGATATCAGATACAACAACAGGCTTCTTCTTCTTATCAGGACTGAATGGATCTTTCCTCTTCCGTCGGGATTGTAATTCATCATTCCAGAGCTCTGAGAAGAAACACACAAGAAATGAGACAACACTGACCTCCTTATATGCCTCAGAACCAACCGCTCTTAAACAAGAGTAACAAGGGGTGCTTCCAGGTACTCCTGGTCAAAATTGGAAAGAGAATATAGAGGCACATACCGGCTCACTAATATTATTTGTTTAAATACTTGTTTTTTATAGGTTTGTTGTGATTTTACTAGGTATGTGTCATGGACATTAAAGTCCTTATTAACACAAAAAAAAAAAAAAAAAGGAAAAAAATGCACTGTACAGAGATCCATTCAGAACCACCTAGTGCAGCATAGGTCTACACATATGGGCCCGCATTCAATTGCGATTTTGCCAATTGAATACGGCTCTAAATAAGCACATAAATTATATTTTTTAAATAAGTTTTTCGTTAGTGAAAACCGTGCTTTTGGATAGATGCTTAATAACTAAAAACTTCTTTACAAAATATATGTGATGTGCTTATTTAGACCCCTATTCAATTGGCAAAATTGCAATTGAATGAGGGCCATGGAGTTTAGTATTTAGAGCTTGTCAACAGGAATGGGATGTTAATCTGCCAGACCTAACCTAATAGTGGTAACACTACAGAAACAGCAAACACTGCAAGTAGGGGTAAAATGGCACATACACTTCTCCTTATTCATGTGGAAAGAAGGAGCTGCACAGGTTAGTGAAGATTTGGCCCAATCTTTTTTTTAGGGATATTAAAAAAAAAAAATACAATATTTTACTAAACATATAATTAAATGGTGCTTATATATTAATTTAACAAGAGATAGCAGGTGGTAAATGATGCAACAAGAAATCAAGGAGATTTGTTAACAGCACTATAAAAACAGGTTTAGAAACATATTTTTATTGTTGTGTACATATTTGCAACAATAAGACCGCTTTACCCTGTGGAGCTTTGGTAATGCCAAGCAGTATATGTATTGGTAATAGAGATTTTATGCAGTTTCTCTTTATATTTGTCTAGATAGAGGTTACTCCATATTTATTTTTGCTTTCTTCCGCTGTTGCAAATTATTTTATTACTATTTTGGCTGGCAGATCAGTTTATTTCAGTGTGTTGTGAAATGCTTTTAAAGTACACTTGCAAAAATGGCAAGTGAGATGTAACTTTATAAAATGTTTTTGTGTAATACTACTGTCCAGTAGCATGAGTAAAGGTTAATGTGACCCGAATGCTTGGCTAATATATACAGGTATACCCCACTTTGAGCTCTGATTCTCTATAGCGCTCTTACTGCAATTCCTCGTTTAGCTCTAAACCTCACAATAGTGTGGATTTTGAGCACCAAACCCAATTTCAGCAATTAAATACCAGCAGTGTGCTCTGAGATTCGCTATAGTGCTCTCTGGGCACTATAGCGATAAAATGCCCCTTTTGGCTCTCTTTCACATGAAGTTCCTGCATGCAGGAACAAGGAGAGCTGAACATTGTATTGCTGCACACAGAAGCAAAATATTTGCTCTGTTCCACGATCAGCCTCATCTTCTGGCTTGCTATTAACATCAAACAATCAATATGTGACCGTTAAACAACCAACACAATCCTATACAGAAAAATAGTAAGTATTGAATATTATATTCTATAAACTGCAAGGATGGAAAAACATGCACAAAAGACTGTATTCTACCTGAGGTAATATCAATATTATGACGATCCTCTTCCAATCTGCGTATTTTCTCCTCCAATTCACCTTGTACAGTGTCATATAATAACAGTTTCTCACTCTGAAATTAAAGAACAGCAAAGTTATTCCAGCAGGCATTGCTAAAAATTGATGATGCTGCAGAGGATTTAACACATTTTTAGGAACCAGAAATGCAGTGGGTTAAGACTGATGCATTATACCTTACACAAGGAATCTGTGCAGGTTCTATCAGAACTTCACACTCTGGTTTTGACCAAGTAATCGATAGTGCAAAGATTATATATATATATATATATATATATATATATATATATATATATATATATATATATATATATATATATATATATATAAATAAATATATCCAATACAATATATTACAGGGTTTATTTATAGGAAAAGAAAATGAATGTTACCTCACAATGCTGACGCGCTGCTTGAATTTCACAGTCATGTTTGTTTTTCACAGACTCTAAGCACAGCTCGCGGTATATTCCTTAACGTAACAAAGAGGAACAATTAAAGAACCACTGAACCCTGGAAATATCGTTTTACATTGAATCACTTCCATACGTTTTATAAACATTTTAGTGGAATATATGAAATATTGTAGGATTACTTGCTATACTTTGCCACTGATATTGCTCCATGTAGGGGTTGCCATTTTCTACATCACACAGAGGTCCTGCTCCATCTTGTGTGGCTGGAGCTTCCAACAGAATATGGAAAGAGGTGACTTTTGGGGGTGGAACCATTCACATAGCTGGGCAAATATCCCCTACAACTTGACAGGGGAGCTTTCAGTCAACTTTTATAATGATTTATTCCCCTAGCAAGGATCAATGTAATACAATTATTGTACACCACACACCTCTTCCATGAATAAAAATGAATTCGACTTACATAATGTGTAAGTAAACATATAAATTACAGGTACGTATAATGAATATAAATTTAACAATCTGTTTTGAATTCAGACATATATATTTATTTGAATTATGTAAGTACAAGTAGTTCTTATTGAAATTAAAGTTTTGTGTCCAGTACAATAATATGAATTACACTATATAAATACATCCAGGGTCAGTATAAAGATTTGTAAAGGGAACTTTTTGTGTCAAGAGGTTTTTAACTAACACGGGGACATCCTTTGAGGTTAGAAGTAAAAAGTTTCCACCCTAAAGAAAGAAAAGGGTTCTTCACAGTAAGGGTGGTTAATCTGTGGAATTCTCTACCAGAGGAGGTGGTGACAGCGGATTCAATAGATAGCTTTAAAAGGGGACTGGATTTATGTCTAATTAAAAAGGGAATTCAGGGTTATCATGGATAATTAGAGAGGCAGTATTGATCCAGGGAGAAGTCTGGTCGCCAGTGTCTGGGATCAGGAGGAATTTAATTTTTTTTTGTGTGTTTATTTTTGTCTTTTTTTATACAACCAATTAATTAATAGTTAATATAGTTAATCCGCATATATTGCAGATTGGAGGAGATCTTGAAAGGTTGAACTTGATGGACTGAAGGTCTTTTTTCAACCTTAAATACTATGTAACTTTATTTGTTGTGTAAAGTGCTCCTTTTCTACTCTAGAGATGAATCCCATAAAAAGCTGACTGAAGGCTGTCATGTTGTATGGTGCCGTTTTCAGCTTTGGCTCCAATAAGGCCATAATCTCCACTTTTTCTAATGCAAACATACTTTAGTCACAGTTGTAGAATATGGAGGGAATTATCTGCAGTTAAAATGTGAACTATTCAAATTTGTGCAAAACTAGTCACATGCAGTATCAATGCAATAAAAAAAAAATTGGGATTTCAAAAGTAATCTTCAAGAAAATGAGCCGGTGGCCAGATCATAAAGGTTGGGAATCAAGCTTTCATATGGAGCCAGGGCATTTCATATTTTAGCAATGAGATATAAAAAGGAGTGACCTGATCATAAATTAATCTACCGTATATGCATCTTTTATAAACTAGTTTACATAGACCTCATACCTGCAACTTTTGTTCGAATTTGCATGTTCTCCTGCAACGTTGCCAGTGGTTCCAGGTACTCTGGTGCTTTTCCTGCAATCACCTCCTGGAGTTTGGCATCTACCTGGCTCAGACGTTCCTTGTAAAGTCTAGGAACAAAAAGAGACAGTGCTCTAACTTACAATTTCCTTTAACAGACTACAGCATGAAAAATAGTCATATTGGTGTCAATAAATTATGAAATAAAAATTCAAATACAAACAACATTCGGGTGGAGCACTGGGACAAGGCTGGATTGCAAAAGTGTATCAATAGTTTTATACCCAAGAATTCTCCATTTAAGTCAATGAGAATCTCTTTTACTAAACATCAATGTGATCCAAGTCTAAGTTGAAGCTCAGTGTCGTTGTTCATGCATCATGCTAGGAATAATTATAGTCCAGTACATGACTGATATTTGACCCAGTGCCTCAGGGACTAACCAGTAATTAATGGCAATGATCGAACTCTTCTGCGTCTTTAAGAAATTGAATGTTTGCTTTAAAGTTTACATAAAACTTTAGTTGAAAATCTATATGAATTTTGATTTTGATTGATTAGTGCATTAATCATTGTTATCAGTGAAAGAACAACACTCCTAATATGTCCATTAACATGAATGCTGGCTGTATTCAGTTCAATTATAAAAGATGACAAAACAAATTATGACCTGTCCAGGAATGAATGCTTGTGTTTTTGGTGTAATTATGATCCTGATGACTCCTAATGAAGACTACATTAAATGATTATTTACCACAATAGATTTTGTAGGAGAGGTTGTATTATGGTTTAAAGTTTGATCTTTACTTCCAAGAGCCAATGCAGAGCTTTATTAAAATACTATGACTGCAATGTACTTTTAAGGGTAGCATGACTTTTGGGCACAAGACGTGTGCAACATCTCGTGCGCGCACACAAAGGCTGTTAAATGTGCGCTCATTGCAGCCCAAGTGCTGCGTTGTCAACGGCTCGCCTCGCAAGTGCGTTACCAACATCATAAGCGTTCAGAACAGTCGCAAAGATCCACCACTATGTATGTGATATGTGTTTGTGCCTGTATTGGGGAGGTGTGCAATTGTAATCATTTAAGGGAACCTGTTTCCAATATTTACATGCTTTTAGTTGACTTGATCTTGCAAACATATTATTTAATTAAAAGAGACATAGAAATGTAGGGAAAAATGTGTTCTAAGAAAAATTTATTAAAATTACAAAATAAGATTTGCATGAAAAAAATATGTAAAATATGTTAAAACACAACAACCTATGTAACCTTTAAATAACATGTAGGCGGACAGTGGACCTTTCAAGTGTACTTACTGATCTTTTAGGTCTGTAAACTGTTTCTCAAGGGTTGACATTTCGTCCAGACATTCCATTCGTCGTCTCTCACAATCCTCGTCATCCATCTCTAAAAAAAGAAAAAGAAAATGGCATAAAAAAAAAAAAAAAATACTGCTACAAATGCCAATATAGTTTAAACTCATGCTGTGTTGTCCACAACATATTTTATTTAATAAAAAGGAAATAAACCTAAGATATTTAAATGGTTTATGAAAATGGGAAGAGTTAAAGAGACACCAATGCCCAAAGCTATATTTGTTTAACACTGATAGACCACTTTTCAACATTTTCTATTTAGAAAAATTGAAAGGCTGTAAGAAGGTCTATAACAATCTTGATACAATAAAGAATGCTGGTTGAGATCTTATGTTGCAAATAAAACTGAGTTTTAAAATATCAATGTTTCACATAGCATATTAAAAAAAATGGAAAGAAAGGAAAAGAAAGGAAAAAAATTATAATAAAAAATATATATATTTTAACTTTGAACAAACAATAACTTGAACTTAAATAGATGAGGCCTATGAGCAAATCGGAATGTTTGATTATAAATTAAAAGCATGCTTAAGCATTACAAAATTGTCTTTCCCAGAGGGAACTGTAGTCAGAAAATGTAACACAGGATAAAGGCAATTTAAAATGTATCCTTGCTACATCCCATGAGGGTTCTCTGGTGGTCCAGTGGTTAGGATTCAGAACTTTCACAGCTGCAACCTGGGTTTGATTCCAGTCAGAGAAGCAAGAGGTCACACCACCCTGAAGCCATGCAGGGTTGGGCCTGATCGGTACTCTGATATAGGAATACCTGGAGAAGGAACTGGCAACCCACCCCAGTATCTCTGCCATGAATACCAAGTGGATCAGCATGGTGTGTTACGGTCCATGAGGTCATGGAAAACTGGATAAAGCTGAATGACACAAAAGCATACACATCCTATCAAATCCGTTCCAACCATTCAGAATCATTAATTTGGCAGATATCTTTGTTTCTTCATAAGAGTAATAAAACAGCCATGGTGATTATGAATGTGTGTCATGTGGAGTAAACTTTGTGTGAAATACACCAATGCTGTCCTATTTCTGCAAGCTTAAGTGGCTGATTTAAAGAATATTATGTTAGTTTGTTTTGTAAAGCAAATTGCCACTTGCAATATGCTCTTTTAAAGAACGTGCTTTTTAAATGGAGAGTTTCCCCTAAAATAATAGGACAACTGCACAGTAAAAAAAAAAAAAAAAAAAAAAAGCTTGGAGTCTAACATAATAATAATTAAAGTATGCGGGGGAAAACAACAGCTAGTTTTAATTAGGAAAAAAAAAATATGTTGATGCCTCTGCTGGGTTCAGTTTCAGTCCTATCCAAATATCAATGTTCCCTCCTGACCCACCACTAGTAAATAAATAAAAAGACACTGTTTAAAAACTTTAAAAAAATAGTTTAATCAGTTGCTAATATTGTTAATTTGTTACATAATTCACAAAAAAATGGCTTTTTTCCTTGAACTACAGTGGTCCTTTACAGTAACATTTAGCATACTCGGAGCAGCTTACAGTACACTTTAATTTTAGTCTGATTGATGTTTTTAGAAATGCATCAGGTATCCAGGGGTTAATGTGACACTTATCACTTTACTTCCCTTGTGTGATCTTTGCCAGGTGTGTTGTCACATTAGTCCCCTTTGATGCTCCACATCAATTTACAACATGATTATGATCCCTATACATGACATTCACACTTTATAATAGTACTACATGAATGTGGATGATTGTGTAATCTAGAACAAAACCAAGACTGATTGAACCATGGAGACACCTGGAAAAGGTTTTTCATTTTTTTTTATCCTTTCAAACCTGATTACCTTGGTTCATAAAATATTATCACAACTAAATCACTTTGTGAAGGCAACTGCAGAGCTTTATGTGTGGCACTCAGTACTGCTCTACAGGTAACTTAGATTCTCATTACCCGCAGTCTAAATATTCACAAGTTTTTTCAACGTGCAATTTTTTTTCCTTCTTGTGCTTTAATTTTAATATGCTGCCTCTTCTTTGTTTGGTACAAGCACTAATTTGTTGTTATAGGTATTCGATCAGATGAGGATAACACAACCATTACAGAGTGGTATTAGAGGCATAAGTATTATGGTGCCTGGCGTGCTGTGGTCAGTAGACGGAGGGCCAGACACGACTGAATAACTAAACACACAAAGTATTATATACAGGAATTAGGAGTGCTCTCCAATCTCGCCCTGAATAGGGTTTATACACAATCCACTCAACCTTAACAAATGCTGATTTGACCATTGAAAACGCCACAAAAAAAAAAGTGGCAAAAAGAATCTGGAAATGTATATATTGGAATTTTAAACAAACGCATTGGTTTTATTTCTGTTTAATTGATAAAATTGGCATAACATTTCATACTCTGATTGTGTGGATACTATAGTACTACTACAAGAAAGATTTACATACAGGATAGATACATGCTATAAACTACTTCTACATCGGCATAGAAATACAACTATTAATATACTATTACTATCACATATAATAGTTGTCAAACTGAGTTGTCGTCGCACTTTATGAGCTCGCAAAGCAAGGGACGTAGTTCGGGCCACACATTTTTTTTTTTTTTATATAAACACACACACACACTGCATGGGGGGACAGCCACGACATCTGACAGTGAGGTTGCCCCCCAATTAAGTTCTAAATTTAAGGAGTTTTGGAACTTGAAAAATCGGCTAAGAGAAATAAAATGGTGGCAGAAAATGTTTTTAAAAACGAGGCTACATGACTCCAAACCCGCAAATAACAGCCAGGCATGTACGACTTTTGCCAAGGACGTACGAGGTACAAAAATGTCAAATTCCGAGGTAGCAAAAATACGACCTTAACGGCCAAACAGCGCACACAAAATACAAACACAAAAACACAAACCTGTACGAGATACAAAATACACTTTTAGCAAGGATGCAAAATCATCCACACTCGCGTACCACACACACAAATCACAGCCATTTTACAACACTAACTTACAGAATGTGGAAATACACAGCTACACAAACTGTTTCTCCTCGCGCACGCAGCCTATTTACACTATACACTGCACACATTGCTGACACTTACACCTCAGCTCAACAACAGTGCAAACCTACATTGTATGCTGCAGGAACATCAAAACAGATTGTTAGCTCTTCAGCACATTGCTTGTTGCATATATTACAAATAGGTTAAGTATATTAATCTATGATTTCATTAATTATCATAAAAAATACAAAGGAAAAAAAAAAAACACACCATAGTATCGCAAAAAAAAACCAAAGACCTTCACTGCGCACCTCACAAGGAGCGCCAACGGTGCTCATAGGACACAAAGTACACCAGGTGATAGGCTTGAAATAAGTGCCAAAAGGAGATCAGCGCGGACCTTACAATGAGTGCAAAAGTGCCTCTGATAACAAAAAATACACCAACTGAGAGGCTCGCAATGAGCGCCGAAGGATCTCAGACGACCAAAACACTTACTGTCTGTGGCAAACAGCATTATCTGCCTTACAATTTTATTGACCCATCACACATTTAACACATTTATACAGTTCCCTGCAAAAGTTCCCCACCCCCTTGGCATTTTTCGTGTTTTGCTGCCTCACAACCTGGAATGAACATGGATTGCTTAAGGATTTGCATCATTTAATTTACAGAACATGCCCAAAACTTTGAAGATGTTTTTTTATTTATTGTGAAGCAGACAACAAATAGGATAAGATAACAGAAAAAGTCAATGTGCATAACTATTCACTCCCCTAAAGTCAATACTTTGTAGAGACACCTTTTGCAGCAATCACAGCTCCAAGTCGCTTTGGATAAGTCTCTATGAGCTTGCCACATCTTACCACTGGGATTTTTGCCCAATCCTCCTTGCAAAACTGCTCCAGCTCCTTCAAGTTGGATGGTTTGCGCTTCTGAACAGAAATCTTTAAGTCTGACCACAGATGTTCTATTGGATTGAGGTCTGGGCTTTGACTAGGCCATTCCAACACATTTACATGTTTCCCCTTAAACCACTCAAGTGTTGCTTTAGCAGTGTGTTTGGGGTCATTGTCCTGCTGGAAGGTGAACCTCCGTCCTAGCCTCAAATCACGCACAGAATGGTACAGGTTTTGCTCAAGAATATCCATCTATTTAGCACCATCCATCTTTCCCTCAATTCTGACCAGTTTCCCAGTACCGGCTGCTGAAAAACATCCCCACAGCATGATGCTGCCACCACCATGTTTCACCTTCGGGGTGGTGTTCGTTGGGTGATGTGATGTGTTGGGTTTGCGCCAGACATTGCGTTTTCTTTGATGGCTGAAAAGTAAAATTGTAGTTTCCTCAGACCAGAGCACCTTCCTCCATACAGTTTGGGAGTCTCCCACGTGCCTTTTTGCAAACTCATGTACATGTAAGTCCTATGTACAGATACTCCAGTCTCTGCTGTGGAACTCTGCAGCTCCTCCAGGGTTACCTAAGGACTCTGTGCTGCTTCTCTGATTAATGCCCTCCTTGCCCGGTCCGTGAGTTTTGGTGGGCGTCCGTCTCTTGTCAGGTTTGCTGTTGTGTCATGTTCTTTCCATTTGGTTATGATACATCTGATGGTGCTCCTGGGGATCATCAAAGATTTGGATTTTTTTTTTTTTTTATAACCTAACCCTGACTTGTACTTCTCAACAACATTGTCCCTTACTTGTTTGGAGTGTTCCTTAGTCTTCATGGCAGTGTTTGGTTAGTGGTGCCTCTTGCTTAGGTGTTGCAGTCTCTGATGTGTATATGTAATGACAGATCATGTGATTGCACACAGGTGGACATCATTTCGCTAATTATGTAACTTCTGAAGGTAATTGGTTGCACCAGAGCTTTTTATTGGCTTAGGGGGTGAATACATACGCACATGCCGATTTTCTGTTTTCTATTTCTAAAATATAGTTTTATTATATATTTTTCTCATTTCACTTCACCACCTTGCACTATTGTGTTCCGATCACATAAAATTCAGATTAACAAAACATTGAATTTAAGGCTGGAATGTAACAAAATAAATAAAAAGTCTAGGGGGTGAATACTTTTGCAAGGCACTGTAAATACACTACACCACCAATTTGAACAAAGAGCTGACACCACGACTGACGTAGAACGTGGAAATTTGAGAAGTACCAATCGAGTAGAAACATGTTGGGAATCGTAACATATACTTCAGGTGATTGAGGTTGTTAGGAGGTGAGAGTTGAATCAAGATTTGTATATATGCTAGGTGTGGGCTTTACATACCTTGGTTACCCTGCACTAGGAATCGGTGAGCTCCCTTTCTCCTCTACCCTTCTTCTTTCCGTTGTTTAATACAGACACATTGGTGAACTGTGTTCTTTGTGAGAGAAGCTGCACATCTAGAGCAAAGATCTGCATGTACACAAATCTGCACAATGCCACTTAAAAGTTTATCAGCTATCCGTATTAATTAAATTCCTTTGAGTACTAAGAGACGACACGTCCAAGCATTATAGCCATGTACTATATTCATACATTCTTAATCGGTCGGGATTTATGCACCAACACCACTCACAAGCGCTACAGAGTATATACAGGGATGTATTACACCTGGTCAATGATCTTCGTTGGAGCGCGTTCACACAAAATATTGTGCCATATAAACTCAAGGATTAAGCATTGGAGGATTTTGAGTACTGTCAACCTATGGAGTGTATATACGAAGAATTTACATTTGAGAGTTCCCTAATATTTCACCATTTAGTACATAAATATGCACCGGTACCCCTGCCCCATTATTTTCAGTTTTCATGCAAAAGAAGAGCAACAGAAGATAATATCTGTTACAAGGAAAGGAAGATACGCAAAGTTACATAGTAATTGGGGTTAAATATTTGGATTCATTGATCCAGAGAAAGGCGAGCAGAAAAAAAACATTGAAACAGTGTAAATTGTCTCATAAGATAAAAAAAATTACAATATAAAGATCTAATGTGAGTTTAAATCCCAATATTCCACTTAAAAAATATTGAGATGTTCTTCCATAATGAAATGATGATCACGATTTAGTCCATTACATTTTACATCTTGGCTAGGTTTGCTTGCTCAGTGATGCTCATGACATACATATAATTAGAAAATTGTGATTTTTCTTACTTGTGTTACGTTACTACATTTTATATATATCACAAATCCACCTTATGTTGTGCAATGCTAGCCGTTTGCTTCAGTTGTTCTTATTTTCTTCTTTTAGCTACTACCTACATACACCATACTGTCAAGATAATTAAAGGACCAGAGAAATTTAAAAAAAATGTAGATTTCAAAATAAAGAATTGTTGATATCAGTGGTAGAAGATCATGTGTCAATTCTCAGCTGGAAAATACAGCTACAATGGCCAGTCAAGAGGAGCTATTGGATGCAAGAATCAATATTGGCAGTCTGGACAGATGAACTTAAGCATTTATTTATGAAAACCAAATCAATGGCTAGTAATGGCAGACAAAGAAAGAAGTCTAAATGGTATGAAGACCATGTAAAGGCACTAAATGAAGACATTTCCTTAATATGTGGAGGATACTAAGATGTGAGACTGATGATTGGTCTTGAACTATAGAGCAGAGCAACAAGCTGTGTTGATTGCCATCATGGTATTAATAACATTTACAGCTTAGAGGACAGAAGGGCAGAGGAGATCGATGGAGTAATTTAAGTTCAGGAGGAAGGTATGTTCCAGAAAAGGTGGAATTCAAGAGGAAGTTGAAAGATTTAGGGGTAGTGTGCGGATGTACTAGTTTACAATAAAGATAGTATATATGTTGAACAGTCTTCCAGCAAAAGTGAAGAGCCAAACACAGTAAAGAAATTTGGTATAAACATAAGGTCATCCTGGGCCAAGCTTTGTAGGTAGAAAAGTAGGACTAAATGAACGTTTTAATGCTTACCTCCTATCAAATATATATTTGTTTCTATTGACAGAGCTTTTAACCAATGTTTTAATTGAGTATATAGAATGGTATTATTATTATTACTTTTTTATTACTTTTATTTGTAACGCGCCAACATATTCCGTAGCGCTATACAGAGGAAATGAACAAGGAAAAATATACATTTTAACAAACTGCAAAAAGTGGAGGGCCCTGTTTTGAGCTTAGAATCTTTGTAGAAAGTGCTTTTTCCCAAAGCACTCTACAAGATTGAAAACTCTCTACTTACAATCTAAAGGGGATGGAAGAGGCAGATAACAAATAGCAAGGGTCAGGAAGAAAGTGAAGTTTCATTAGGTAGGAGGGTATGCAAAGTTAGAAGGAAAAGGAAAGCAACTGAGAAAGTAATTTGGTAAGTGATCCTAGTATGTAATATGTTATCTGCCCCTAGTGGTCAGATAGTATAATCTGCGAGTGGGAGGTGAGGGGCCTGTGTTAGGAGGTATGTCCCAAGAAGCCAGCAGAATAAAGAGAGAGAGGGAGAGGAAGTGGGATTTGGACTTGCAGGAGTGTTTCTGCTTATGAGCTTTAGAAGGGGTAGGAGATGGTGGATGGAGGAATAAGAGTAGCTCATGGGAGCATAAAAGAGGAGAGGAAAGCATGTAAGGTGAGATGGTTACGTTGGAGACATGATGTGGCAAAGTTGAGAAGAGAAGCTTGAGGAAAGAACAGGATGTAATGAGGAAGGAAAGGGCATGAGGAAACATTGTGTAAAAGATTAATTAGGTATAGTTAGCAGATGTTGCTCTCTCCACTATCTGTGGAGTTTGATTTTGGTATCAACAGGTAAAAAAAAAAAAGACAAATGATAAATTCAACTACACTTGGCTTGGATGTCAAATTAGGAATCAACATAAACACCCTAGATACTCATTAAGAGAACACATTCAAGCCGCCAATAAGACAAATTCTATCCAACGTGTGCAGAGAGGTGGCTTAACGGAAATGCACCTTACATACCCGGCGACAAAATCCAGATACTGGATAAGCCATGAAATCATCAGGAGCTGAATTAGATGCAGAAAGCCAGCAGTACAGATGTCAACAGGACTGTACAATTCCCATACCCATATACACAGACACCCTCAACTGGAATCACACTAACTGCAGAATTGAAATGAATTCAACATCAATTTAAAATGCAGCTACAAGTCCATAAATACAATCTCATCAGCAGCAAACAAGCCATATGGCTAGCAAAAGATTGTCATACTTGTTTAAAATGTGCTGGACAGATGCCAAACAGACAAAGAAAAAAAAAAGCACAATAAGTACTGGACTATAAAATATAAAATGCAATGGCTTCACCCCTAAAATTACTGAGTGGTGTAGTACGGATATGCCGTGGTACCTCATCATAAGAGCTGGCCTGTAGAAATACAACATTTCAATATGGCTTAGACTGGAATAACAAGATGGCTAGAATATTAGAACTAGTGAGAGGGATTGCTAGACATAGACACAATGGCCATATGCATTGTATGATGTCCTGCAGGGCTACCAGTTACTTTCTGTGGACCATGGTTTGGGAGGATATGAGTTTGCTTTTTAAAACGCCCATAGCTAAAAGTCAGCCATACTGGAGCCATGAAATGGAGGCCCGCGTATAACATTTTATGTATATAGAGTCAATATCATCACTGCTTGTTTATAAAGAGGCAGTTTTAAGCTGTCCACCATCTTTTGTGCTGACACATTGGACGCAGGCTTTCTCTTTTGTACTGAATGGCATATAGGCACACTCACTACTTGATAAACACTGCTTTGCTTATAGGGTGGTGTACTGACCGCTGTAATTGATGTTGTATTCTGATACTCTGGTTGATTAAACTGTGTCTTTGCGTTCATGTTTAACATCACCCTTGTTTTACTCTTAAATACTCTGTACCTTGTTCAAGAAAGAGTCTTTCTTAAGTAGGACATAAGTGCGTGTTCCTTTGCTTGTTGCTGGGATTCTGTGCTTTGTGTGTGGAAGATCTAGTGAAAAGCTACCAAAGTCTTTGCCTGTCCCCTGGATTACTTTACACTCCTCCCCGCTGGAGCATGGAGCAGAGTTGCCCAAAGTCTGTACAATATATAATGGTAAATAGATTGGCAGTAAGCTGGGGCCCACTCAGTAACTGTGGGCATCTTCCATAGCCTCCCCACCCACCACCACCCTTGATGCTGCAGGTTGTAGCGGAATGTAACCAGCAAGTACCCTCTACCTACCTAGGGTCTTTAATGAATGATGCACTTTGGCCTTTTTTTACACATACACATAGGGCATCAGGAACATAATTATAAGAAAAATGCCATGTGTTCCTTGGAAAATGCTGCCCTCAGAAACACTATGTGCCCAGTAGATAGCATTAACCTTAACAATAGTGATTTCTTGTCTGGCTACAACTTCAAAGATTTAGAATCAGGACCATGGATAGATAAATATACAACTAAATAAATAAATAAATAAATGAGGATTAGAACCCCTATCAATATAATCAAGCTTTGGACCATAAGTGATCTGTGAGTTCTATTCAGATGGTCCATGGTGGACCTGGGTTTTCAAAATATAAAACAAAATAGTAAAAAAAAATAACAAAAATGCATTAAAATAATTGAACAGACCTGTGTAAATACTACTTTTTTATGGTTTACAAATGCACACACTAAATTCCCAAATAGTACAGTGCATTGTAATTATGATGCAAGCAGAAATATTATTAGGAGATCCATGGAGACCCACAGCAGTAGTGATGTGCCAAGACTGGAACGTCAAATACAGTCCTGAATTTCAGTATTTCCCTGCAGCACACAGATGAGACAATCACGACACCAGACATTTTGATCGATTCACCTATAAACTGCAGAGAGGAATACTGAAATCCAGGACTGTTTGGTACTCCAGGATGAACATTGTCAATCCCTAGCTTTTATGTGATCCATTAGAAAGAACCATCTCTCACCTCCCATCCACTTGCTTTCTCTTACCTGAGCTGGATCTCTACATACCCTAATCTCTCTCTCTATTGACCATTCTCTCTTACCCAAGCTCTCTCTTTCTCGCTCTGCTTTTACCAGAGCAATAGCCCTCCTTCCCCTGGCTTCCTTACTTTCTACCAGAGTTGTAAGTCTTTCTTCATTTTACCAAAGCAGACTGTTTCACCCAAGCTGAATATCACCCACTCTCTACTATCAAGGTGACTCCCTCCCTCTCTCACTACCCGACCAGTCTCCCTCCCTCTCTCACTACCCGACCAGTCTCCCTCCCTCTCTCACTACCCGACCAGTCTCCCTCCCTCTCTCACTACCCGACCAGTCTCCCTCCCTCTCTCACTACCCGACCAGTCTCCCTCCCTCTCTCACTACCCGACCAGTCTCCCTCCCTCTCTCACTACCCAACCAGTCTCCCTCCCTCTCTCACTACCCGACCAGTCTCCCTCCCTCTCTCACTACCCGACCAGTCTCCCTCCCTCTCTCACTACCCGACCAGTCTCCCTCCCTCTCTCACTACCCGACCAGTCTCCCTCCCTCTCTCACTACCCGACCAGTCTCCCTCCCTCTCTCACTACCCGACCAGTCTCCCTCCCTCTCTCACTACCCGACCAGTCTCCCTCCCTCTCTCACTACCCGACCAGTCTCCCTCCCTCTCTGACTACCCGACCAGTCTCCCTCCCTCTCTCACTACCCGACCAGTCTCCCTCCCTCTCTCATTACCCGAGCTGTCTCCCTCTCTCTCATTACCCGAGCTGTCTCCCTCTCTCTCATTACCCGAGCTGTCTCCCTCTCTCATTACCCGAGCTGTCTCCCTCTCCCTCTCTCTCTCTCTCACTACCCGAGCTGTCTCCCTCTCTCTCATTACCCGAGCTGTCTCCCTCTCTCTCTCTCTCTCTCTCATTACCCGAGCTGTCTCCCTCTCTCTCTCTCTCTCTCATTACCCGAGCTGTCTCCCTCTCTCTCTCTCTCTCTCATTACCCGAGCTGTCTCCCTCTCTCTCTCTCTCTCTCTCTCTCTCTCTCTCATTACCCGAGCTGTCTCCCTCTCTCTCATTACCCGAGCTGTCTCCCTCTCTCTCATTACCCGAGCTGTCTCCCTCTCTCTCATTACCCGAGCTGTCTCCCTCTCTCTCATTACCCGAGCTGTCTCCCTCTCTCTCATTACCCGAGCAGTCTCCCTCCCTCTCTCTCATTACCCGAGCAGTCTCCCTCCCTCTCTCTCATTACCCGAGCAGTCTCCCTCCCTCTCTCACTACCCGAGCAGTCTCCCCCCCCTCTCTCACTACCCGAGCAGTCTCCCCCCCTCTCTCACTACCCGAGCAGTCTCCCCCCCTCTCTCACTACCCGAGCAGTCTCCCCCCCTCTCTCACTACCCGAGCAGTCTCCCCCCCTCTCTCACTACCCGAGCAGTCTCCCCCCCTCTCTCACTACCCGACCAGTCTCCCTCCCCTCTCTCACTACCCGACCAGTCTCCCTCCCTCTCTCACTACCCGACCAGTCTCCCTCCCTCTCTCACTACCCGACCAGTCTCCCTCCCTCTCTCACTACCCGACCAGTCTCCCTCCCTCTCTCACTACCCGACCAGTCTCCCTCCCTCTCTCACTACCCGACCAGTCTCCCTCCCTCTCTCACTACCCGACCAGTCTCCCTCCCTCTCTCACTACCCGACCAGTCTCCCTCCCTCTCTCACTACCCGACCAGTCTCCCTCCCTCTCTCACTACCCGACCAGTCTCCCTCCCTCTCTCATTACCCGAGCTGTCTCCCTCTCTCTCATTACCCGAGCTGTCTCCCTCTCTCTCATTACCCGAGCTGTCTCCCTCTCTCATTACCCGAGCTGTCTCCCTCTCCCTCTCTCTCTCTCTCATTACCCGAGCTGTCTCCCTCTCTCTCATTACCCGAGCTGTCTCCCTCTCTCTCTCTCTCTCTCTCATTACCCGAGCTGTCTCCCTCTCTCTCTCTCTCTCTCATTACCCGAGCTGTCTCCCTCTCTCTCTCTCTCTCTCATTACCCGAGCTGGCTGTCTCCCTCTCTCTCTCTCTCTCTCTCTCTCTCTCTCTCTCTCATTACCCGAGCTGTCTCCCTCTCTCTCATTACCCGAGCTGTCTCCCTCTCTCTCATTACCCGAGCTGTCTCCCTCTCTCTCATTACCCGAGCTGTCTCCCTCTCTCTCATTACCCGAGCTGTCTCCCTCTCTCTCATTACCCGAGCAGTCTCCCTCCCTCTCTCTCATTACCCGAGCAGTCTCCCTCCCTCTCTCTCATTACCCGAGCAGTCTCCCCCCCTCTCTCACTACCCGAGCAGTCTCCCCCCCCTCTCTCACTACCCGAGCAGTCTCCCCCCCCTCTCTCACTACCCGAGCAGTCTCCCTCCCTCTCTCACTACCCGAGCAGTCTCCCCCCCTCTCTCACTACCCGAGCAGTCTCCCCCCCCTCTCTCACTACCCGACCAGTCTCCCTCCCTCTCTCACTACCCGACCAGTCTCCCTCCCTCTCTCACTACCCGAGCAGTCCCCCCCCCTCTCTCACTACCCGAGCAGTCTCCCCCCCCTCTCTCACTACCCGAGCAGTCTCCCCCCCTCTCTCACTACCCGAGCAGTCTCCCCCCCTCTCTCACTACCCGAGCTGTCTCCCCCCCTCTCTCACTACCCGAGCAGTCTCCCCCCCTCTCTCACTACCCGAGCAGTCTCCCCCCCCCTCTCTCACTACCCGAGCAGTCTCCCCCCCTCTCTCACTACCCGACCAGTCTCCCCCCCCTCTCTCACTACCCGACCAGTCTCCCCCCCTCTCTCACTACCCGAGCAGTCTCCCCCCCTCTCTCACTACCCGAGCAGTCTCCCCCCCTCTCTCACTACCCGAGCAGTCTCCCCCCCTCTCTCACTACCCGAGCAGTCTCCCCCCCTCTCTCACTACCCGAGCAGTCTCCCCCCCTCTCTCACTACCCGAGCAGTCTCCCTCCCTCTCTCACTACCCGAGCAGTCTCCCTCCCTCTCTCACTACCCGAGCAGTCTCCCTCCCTCTCTCACTACCCGAGCAGTCTCCCTCCCTCTCTCACTACCCCAGCAGTCTCCCCCCCCTCTCTCACTACCCGAGCAGTCTCCCTCCCTCTCTCACTACCCGAGCAGTCTCCCTCCCTCTCTCACTACCCGAGCAGTCTCCCTCCCTCTCTCACTACCCGAGCAGTCTCCCTCCCTCTCTCACTACCCGAGCAGTCTCCCTCCCTCTCTCACTACCCGAGCAGTCTCCCTCCCTCTCTCACTACCCGAGCAGTCTCCCTCCCTCTCTCACTACCCGAGCAGTCTCCCTCCCTCTCTCACTACCCGAGCAGTCTCCCTCCCTCTCTCACTACCCGAGCAGTCTCCCTCCCTCTCTCACTACCCGAGCAGTCTCCCTCCCTCTCTCACTACCCGAGCAGTCTCCCTCCCTCTCTCACTACCCGAGCAGTCTCCCTCCCTCTCTCTCTACCCGAGCAGTCTCCCTCCCTCTCTCACTACCCCGAGCAGTCTCCCTCCCTCTCTCACTACCCGAGCAGTCTCCCTCCCTCTCTCACTACCCGAGCAGTCTCCCTCCCTCTCTCACTACCCGAGCAGTCTCCCTCCCTCTCTCACTACCCGAGCAGTCTCCCTCCCTCTCTCACTACCCGAGCAGTCTCCCTCCCTCTCTCACTACCCGAGCAGTCTCCCTCCCTCTCTCACTACCCGAGCAGTCTCCCTCCCTCTCTCACTACCCGAGCAGTCTCCCTCCCTCTCTCACTACCCGAGCAGTCTCCCTCCCTCACTACCCGAGCAGTCTCCCTCCCTCTCTCACTACCCGAGCAGTCTCCCTCCCTCTCTCACTACCCGAGCAGTCTCCCTCCCTCTCTCACTACCCGAGCAGTCTCCCTCCCTCTCTCACTACCCGAGCAGTCTCCCTCCCTCTCTCACTACCCGAGCAGTCTCCCTCCCTCTCTCACTACCCGAGCAGTCTCCCTCCCTCTCTCACTACCCGAGCAGTCTCCCTCCCTCTCTCACTACCCGAGCAGTCTCCCCTCCCTCTCTCATTACCCGAGCAGTCTCCCTCCCTCTCTCACTACCCGAGCAGTCTCCCTCCCTCTCTCACTACCCGAGCAGTCTCCCTCCCTCTCTCACTACCCGAGCAGTCTCCCTCCCTCTCTCACTACCCGAGCAGTCTCCCTCCCTCTCTCACTACCCGAGCAGTCTCCCTCCCTCTCTCACTACCCGAGCAGTCTCCCTCCCTCTCTCACTACCCGAGCAGTCTCCCTCCCTCTCTCACTACCCGAGCAGTCTCCCTCCCTCTCTCACTACCCGAGCAGTCTCCCTCCCTCTCTCACTACCCGAGCAGTCTCCCTCCCTCTCTCACTACCCGAGCAGTCTCCCTCCCTCTCTCACTACCCGAGCAGTCTCCCTCCCTCTCTCACTACCCGAGCAGTCTCCCTCCCTCTCTCACTACCCGAGCAGTCTCCCTCCCTCTCTCACTACCCGAGCAGTCTCCCTCCCTCTCTCACTACCCGAGCAGTCTCCCTCCCTCTCTCACTACCCGAGCAGTCTCCCTCCCTCTCTCACTACCCGAGCAGTCTCCCTCCCTCTCTCACTACCCGAGCAGTCTCCCTCCCTCTCTCACTACCCGAGCAGTCTCCCTCCCTCTCTCACTACCCGAGCAGTCTCCCTCCCTCTCTCACTACCCGAGCAGTCTCCCTCCCTCTCTCACTACCCGAGCAGTCTCCCTCCCTCTCTCACTACCCGAGCAGTCTCCCTCCCTCTCTCACTACCCGAGCTGTCTCCCTCTCTCTCATTACCCGAGCTGTCTCCCTCTCTCTCTCTCTCTCTCATTACCCGAGCTGTCTCCCTCTCTCTCTCTCTCTCTCATTACCCGAGCTGTCTCCCTCTCTCTCTCTCTCTCTCTCTCTCTCTCATTACCCGAGCAGTCTCCCTCCCTCTCTCACTACCCGAGCTGTCTCCCTCTCTCTCATTACCCGAGCTGTCTCCTTCTCTCTCTCTCTCTCTCTCTCTCTCATTACCCGAGCTGTCTCCCTCTCTCTCTCTCTCTCTCATTACCCGAGCTGTCTCCCTCTCTCTCTCTCTCTCTCTCTCTCTCTCATTACCCGAGCTGTCTCCCTCTCTCTCTCTCTCTCTCATTACCCGAGCTGTCTCCCTCTCTCTCATTACCCGAGCTGCCTCCCTCTCTCTCATTACCCGAGCTGCCTCCCTCTCTCTCTCATTACCCGAGCTGCCTCCCTCTCTCTCTCATTACCCGAGCTGTCTCCCTCTCTCTCTCATTACCCGAGCTGTCTCCCTCTCTCTCATTACCCGAGCTGTCTCCCTCTCTCGCATTACCCGAGCTGTCTCCCTCTCTCGCATTACCCGAGCTGTCTCCCTCTCTCATTACCCGAGCTGTCTCCCTCTCTCATTACCCGAGCTGTCTCCCTCTCTCTCTCATTACCCGAGCTGTCTCCCTCTCTCTCTCATTACCCGAGCTGTCTCCCTCTCTCTCTCATTACCCGAGCTGTCTCCCTCTCTCTCTCATTACCCGAGCTGTCTCCCTCCTCAGTGCCACTGGTGCTGTCTGTATCCTCCTCCTCGGAGCTGCTGCCCTCATTCTCAGGGTAATCCACCTCCATGTCATTGTGATTGCTGTCCTTCTTCTCTCGGGAGTGCACCGGCATGATTCCTGTCTGAGCCCCGACACCAAGCCCACTCCCGCCGGCTGCAGCCTGCCTCTGTTCACTCTATAGCTCACTCTAACCTGCAAACACTGTACCCCGCCCACAAATCACTTTCCTCGATTCTGATTGACTGTTGAGCAGGAAATCAACATTCTGATTCGCCCGAAAACTCCCTTGTTTTTGCGCAATATGATGTTTGTATGAGAACACAGAAAGATTCTTCTAACAGCAGTGCCTTTCGGGTAATGTAGTTTCCCGGGAATAAAGATCAGCGTACAAAAAAACAGGTATTAGGGAACTTGGACTACAAGTCCCAAACAGCATTTCGAGACAGCGTGGCTTTCGGGCGTTTTATAAACAGACAAGGCGGCAGACTGTAATAATCAATTACCTATTTATAATGGGAGCTCTTTGAAATGTAGTGGTGCTTTATTGTTGACATCAATAGGATCAATGAAGCAGTGCCAGCAGAGCTTTATACTTGAAATGACAATGCTAAAGAATCCTACAGTGTTTGTTCAGTGCAAGATGCAATAAAGTGAAAATGCATATTATAGGCAAAATTGTGATAGCAAAATATTTTTTAGAATGTAAATATCATTTAGCTCATATATCACTTTTACATGACATTTTGCTTCTGTGGAATCTAGCATTTTAGTTTCCAGTGATGTACTTCTTGAGGAGACTTCGAATGCAGAGAAGTTTAGGGCTGCACAGTTAGAGCTAATGCAAAGCTCATTAGTTTACAAAGTCATGCCTTGTTGAGACAGAAGCTTCATAACAAAAGCCCTTTTAGCCCAAATATATAATTATATAACATTACTATTTTGTTCTGTTTTAGGACATTGGTTTCTCAATGATTTCGCTGATTCCGTGAGGAAAAAATGGTTTACACAGTCCCTTTAATCTACTTTATTCAAAAATCTATACTAACCCTATGATGATTCCGGTACCAGCAAAGACTCAGAGCATTCCTTGCCCTTAGAGAGTGTATACTAGCCCTATGATGATACGGGTACCAGCGAAGACTCGGATCATTCCTTGCCCTTAGAGAGTGTATACTAACCCTATGATGATACAGGTACCAGCGAAGACTCCGATCATTCCTTGCCCTTAGAGAGTGTATACTAGCCCTATGATGATACGGGTACCAGCGAAGACTCGGATCATTCCTTGCCCTTAGAGTGTGTATACTAACCCTATGATCATACAGGTACCAGTGAAGACTCTGATCATTCCTTGCCCTTAGAGAGTGTATACTAACCCTATGATGATTCGGGTACCAGCAAAGACTCAGATCATTCCTTGCCCTTAGAGAGTGTATACTAACCCTATGATGATACAGGTACCAGCGAAGACTCCGATCATTCCTTGCCCTTAGAGAGTGTATACTAGCCCTATGATGATACGGGTACCCGCGAAGACTCAGATCATTCCTTGCCCTTAGAGAGTGTATACTAGCCCTATGATGATACAGGTAACAACATAGACTCAGATCATCCCTTGCCCTTAGAGAGTGTATACTAGCCCTATGATGATACAGGTAACAACATAGACTCAGATCATCCCTTGCCCTTAGAGAGTGTATACTAACCCTATGATGATACAGGTACCAGCGAAGACTCGGATCATTCCTTGCCCTTAGAGAGTGTATACTAACCCTATGATGATACAGGTACCAGCGAAGACTCAGATCATTCCTTGCTCTTAGAGAGTGTATACTAACCCTATGATGATACGGGTACCAGCGAAGACTCAGATCATTCCTTGCCCTTAGAGAGTGTATACTAGCCCTATGATGATACGGGTACCAGCGAAGACTCAGATCATTCCTTGCCCTTAGAGAGTGTATACTAGCCCTATGATGATACAGGTACCAGCGAAGACTCAGATCATTCCTTGCTCTTAGAGATTCTATACTAGCCCTATGATGATACAGGTAACAACATAGACTCAGATCATCCCTTGCCCTTAGAGAGTGTATACTAACCCTATGATGATACAGGTACCAGCGAAGACTCGGATCATTCCTTGCCCTTAGAGAGTGTATACTAACCCTATGATGATACAGGTACCAGCGAAGACTCAGATCATTCCTTGCTCTTAGAGAGTGTATACTAACCCTATGATGATACGGGTACCAGCGAAGACTCAGATCATTCCTTGCCCTTAGAGAGTGTATACTAGCCCTATGATGATACGGGTACCAGCGAAGACTCAGATCATTCCTTGCCCTTAGAGAGTGTATACTAGCCCTATGATGATACAGGTACCAGCGAAGACTCAGATCATTCCTTGCTCTTAGAGAGTCTATACTAGCCCTATGATGATACAGGTACCAGCGAAGACTCGGATCATTTCTTGCCCTTAGAGAGTGTATACTAACCCTATGATGATACAGGTACCAGCGAAGACTCGGATCATTCCTTGCCCTTAGAGAGTGTATACTAGCCCTATGATGATACGGGTACCAGCGAAGACTCCGATAATTCCTTGCCCTTAGAGAGTCTATACTAGCCCTATGATGATACAGGTACCAGCGAAGACTCCGATCATTCCTTGCCCTTAGAGAGTGTATACTAGCCCTATGATGATACGGGTACCAGCGAAGACTCCGATAATTCCTTGCCCTTAGAGAGTCTATACTAGCCCTATGATGATACAGGTACCAGCGAAGACTCCGATCATTCCTTGCCCTTAGAGAGTCTATACTAACCCTATGATGATACGGGTACCAGCGAAGACTCCGATCATCCCTTGCCCTTAGAGATTGTATACTAGCCCTATGATGATACAGGTACCAGCGAAGACTCCGATCATTCCTTGCCCTTAGAGAGTGTATACTAACCCTATGATGATACAGGTACCAGCAAAGACTCAGATCATCCCTTGCCCTTAGAGAGTGTATACTAACCCTATGATGATACAGGTACCAGCGAAGACTCGGATCATTCCTTGCCCTTAGAGAGTGTATACTAACCCTATGATGATACAGGTACCAGCGAAGACTCCGATAATTCCTTGCCCTTAGAGAGTCTATACTAGCCCTATGATGATACAGGTACCAGCGAAGACTCCGATCATTCCTTGCCCTTAGAGAGTCTATACTAGTCCTATGATGATACAGGTACCAGCGAAGACTCTGATCATTCCTTGCCCTTAGAGAGTCTATACTAGCCCTATGATGATACAGGTACCAGCGAAGACTCAGATCATTCCTTGCTCTTAGAGATTCT
Source organism: Discoglossus pictus (assembly GCA_027410445.1). Classification (NCBI taxonomy): domain Eukaryota; kingdom Metazoa; phylum Chordata; class Amphibia; order Anura; family Alytidae; genus Discoglossus; species Discoglossus pictus. The sequence goes on along the minus strand of CM050168.1, from coordinate 208,239,220 downwards.
ATACTAGCCCTATGATGATACAGGTACCAGCGAAGACTCCGATCATTCCTTGCCCTTAGAGAGTCTATACTAGCCCTATGATGATACAGGTACCAGCGAAGACTCAGATCATCCCTTGCCCTTAGAGATTGTATACTAACCCTATGATGATACGGGTACCAGCGAAGACTCAGATCATTCCTTGCTCTTAAAGAGTGTATACTAACTATATGATGATACAGGTAACAGCGAAGACTCAGATCATTCCTTGCTCTTAAAGAGTGTATACTAACCCTATGATGATACAGGTACCAGCGAAGACTCCGATCATTCCTTGCTCTTAAAGAGTGTATACTAACCCTATGATGATACAGGTACCAGCGAAGACTCCGATCATTCCTTGCTCCTAAAGAGTGTATACTAACTATATGATGATACAGGTACCAGCGAAGACTCGGATCATTCTTGCCCTTAGAGTTTATACTAGCCCTATGATGATACAGGTACCAGCGAAGACTCAGATCATTCCTTGCTCTTAAAGAGTGTATACTAACTATATGATGATACAGGTAACAGCGAAGACTCGGATCATTCTTGCCCTTAGAGAGTGTATACTAACCCTATGATGATACAGGTACCAGCGAAGACTCAGATCATTCCTTGCTCTTAAAGAGTGTATACTAACTATATGATGATACAGGTAACAGCGAAGACTCGGATCATTCTTGCCCTTAGAGTGTATACTAACCCTATGATGATACAGGTACCAGCGAAGACTCAGATAATTCTTGCCCTTAGAGTGTATACTAACCCTATGATGATACAGGTACCAGCGAAGACTCAGATAATTCTTGCCCTTAGAGTGTATACTAACCCTATGATGATACAGGTACCAGCGAAGACTCTGATCATTCCTTGCCCTTAGAGAGTCTATACTAGCCCTATGATGATACAAGTACCAGCGAAGACTCAGATCATCCCTTGCCCTTAGAGATTGTATACTAGCCCTATGATGATACAGGTACCAGCGAAGACTCGGATCATTCCTTGCCCTTAGAGAGTGTATACTAACCCTATGATGATACAGGTACCAGCGAAGACTCAGATCATCCCTTGCCCTTAGAGATTGTATACTAGCCCTATGATGATACAGGTACCAGCGAAGACTCGGATCATTCCTTGCCCTTAGAGAGTGTATACTAACCCTATGATGATACAGGTACCAGCGAAGACTCAGATCATCCCTTGCCCTTAGAGATTGTATACTAACCCTATGATGATACAGGTACCAGCGAAGACTCCGATCATTCCTTGCCCTTAGAGAGTGTATACTAACCCTATGATGATACAGGTACCAGCGAAGACTCAGATCATCCCTTGCCCTTAGAGATTGTATACTAGCCCTATGATGATACAGGTACCAGCGAAGACTCGGATCATTCCTTGCCCTTAGAGAGTCTATACTAGCCCTATGATGATACAAGTACCAGCGAAGACTCCGATCATTCCTTGCCCTTAGAGAGTGTATACTAACCCTATGATGATACAGGTACCAGCGAAGACTCGGATCATTCCTTGCCCTTAGAGAGTGTATACTAGCCCTATGATGATACAGGTACCAGCGAAGACTCTGATCATTCCTTGCCCTTAGAGAGTCTATACTAGCCCTATGATGATACAGGTACCAGCGAAGACTCCGATCATTCCTTGCCCTTAGAGAGTCTATACTAGCCCTATGATGATACAGGTACCAGCGAAGACTTGTATCATTCCCTGCACCTAGAGAGTCTATACTAGCCCTATGATGATACAGGTACCAGCGAAGACTCCGATCATTCGTTGCACCTAGAGAGTCTATACTAGCCCTATGATGATACAGGTACCAGCGAAGACTCTAATCATTCCTTGCACCTAGAGAGTCTATACTAGCCCTATGATGATACAGGTACCAGCGAAGACTCTAATCATTCCTTGCACCTAGAGAGTCTATACTAGCCCTATGATGATACAGGTACCAGCGAAGACTCCGATCATTCCTTGCACCTAGAGAGTCTATACTAGCCCTATGATGATACAGGTACCAGCGAAGACTCTGATCATTCCTTGCACTTAGAGAGTGTATACTAGCCCTATGATGATACAGGTACCAGCGAAGACTCCGATCATTCCTTGCACCTACAGAGTCTATACTAGCCCTATGATGATACAGGTACCAGCGAAGACTCCGATCATTCCTTGCACCTACAGAGTCTATACTAGCCCTATGATGATACAGGTACCAGTGAAGACTCTGATCATTCCTTGCACCTAGAGAGTCTATACTAGCCCTATAAAGATACAGGTACCAGTGAAGACTCTGATCATTCCTTGCACCTAGAGAGTGACTGACCCAGGTAGATCACTTTTGAAGGAACACATACAGTAGAATAAGTATAATAAATGGCTTTTTAAAAGTGTAAATTGCATGTAGTAATGTAGTATAATGAAAGCCCTATGGAGATGGATAGATTAGGTAATAGAAGCAATAAACATGAGCTTGAGGGAGCTCAGAAGGGCAACAAGAGCCTGCATATGGAGATTTTAAATCTTGCAGCCTGTAGATTGTGAAAAAAGTGCCAGCATGGCAACTATCTAGAGGTGAACAGAGGTAAATAAAAAGTAATAATCAGCAGAAATATTATACTTATATGTGGCATATCGTTTTCTCACAATCATTTGTGAGTGTTCTTCAATGCTTGGAGATCAAATGCTTGGAGTTCAACATTAACTTTGGATGTGATGATACTAAAGGTTTTAAAGAAATGGAGATACATAATTACACTCAGTCTTGTTCTCTGCAAATGTCATATCTAAAAGTGTGAACATGTATGACTTGAAAAGTCATAGAATGACATAAAACGAAGAGTAATTCATTTGTGTATAATACCCAGCGAACTTCATTATAATGGAATACTTTGCATACAATGATTGATTTATGGATAAATTGTCTTTGATTTGAATAAAATGCTACCCAGTCTACGAATTAACCTTTCTTCCTCATTATATTATGCTATTTATATAGGGTTCTGAAATGATGACAAAGGACACCATAATATAGACGTTTCAGAAAAAGGAAGTGTGGTCTAACTTCTAATACCATTGTATAAAAGTGTGCAGTTAATATGTCTCTCCAGCAGATGTCACCCTCTGCTTTCACTAATCTGGGAGAGCTGTTCCAACAGATATTCTGGATTGGCACCCAGATTTTCCTAATCATTCATGATAATCTGCTGCATCTTTTCATTCCTTTTGTTTCCAATTGTTGCTGGATTCCTGATGCCAGACAACTTATTTTTGCCTCATTCGGGCTAATTACTAGTGTCTTGGTATTGAAACTATTTGACAATTGGGAATTAAATCCCTCTGATCTACATTAATTTGCCCGGTTCTCACCCAGACTGGCGATCAATCTTACATAAAACCTTACGTTTATTAGCATGTTTAAAACTTAAATGTGAGATAAAAACTTTCATACATCCAAGGGTACTAAGGGAACTGGGTTCTGTAATAGCCAAACCATTATATTTAATTTTTCAAGATTCAATCAACACAGGGTCTCTACCAGATGACTGAAGAAAAGCTCATGTGATACCTATATTTAAAAAGGGAGCAAGAGCAAATCCGGGGAATTATAGACCAGTGAGCCTCACTTCTGTAGTGGGGAAGCTTTTAGAAGGGTTAATAAGGGATAATATACAAGAATATGTCTATTTGAACAGGATTATAAGTAGGAGTCAACATGGATTTATGAGGGATAGGTCATGTCAAACAAATCTAATTAGTTTCTATGAGGAGGTTAGTAGGAACCTGGATCAAGGCAACTCAGTGGATGTAGTCTTTTTGGATTTTGCAAAGGCTTTTGATACAGTGCCACATGGGAGACTATTGTGCAAAGTAAAAGATACAGGAGGTGCAGTAAATATCTGCTCATGGATTGAGAGCTGGCTAAAAGGATTGGAGTGTGGTGTCTCCATTTTCGCTGATGACACGAAGTTGTGCAAGGTAATTAAATCAGATAATGGTGTACTTTCCCTCCAAAGGGATTTACATAAAATTGAGGAATGGGCATCTAAACGGCAGATGAGATTTAATATGAATAAATGTAAGGTTATGCATCTGGGAAGGAAAAATAGCCATGCAATTTATAATCTTAATGGAGCAAATCTAGGTGTATCAGATATTGAAAGGGATTTGAGAGTGCTTGTGGACAACCACCTAGGTAACAGTGCTCAAAGCCAAGCAGCAGCTGCAAAGGCAAATAACATTTTAGCATGTATTAAGAAGGGTATAGAAGCAAGGGAAGCAAATATAATTCTCCCACTATACACATATCTATTACCCCCTTATTTGGAATATGAAGAACAATTTTGGGCACCACTTCATAAAAAGGACATTTTAGAGCTGGAAAAGGTACAGAGGAGGGCAACAAAACTAATAAGGGGAATGTAGGGGCTAAGTTATGAAGAAAGACTAACCAAATTAAACTTATTTTCTCTAGAAAAAAAGGCATCAAAGAGGAGATATGATTACCTTGTATAAATACATCCAGGGTCAGTATAAAGATTTGTCAAGGGAGCTTTTTGTGCCAAGAGGTTTTCAACTGACAAGAGGACAACCCTTGAGGTTAGAAATAAAAAGATTCCACCTTAAAGAAAGAAAAGGGTTCTTCACAGTAAGGGTGGTTAATCTGTGGAATTCTCTACCAGAGGAGGTGGTGACAGCGGATTCGATAGATCACTTTAAAAGGGGACTGGATTTATTTCTAATTAAAAAGGGAATTCAGGGTTATCATGGATAATTAGAGAGAGAGTATTGATCCAGGGAGAAGTCCGGTCACCGGTGTCTGGGATCAGGAGGGAATTGATTATTATTTATTTTTTTATACAACTAATTAATTAATAGTAAATCCGCATATTGCAGATCAGAGGAGATCTTAAAAGGTTGAACTTGATGGACTGAAAGTCTTTTTTCAACCTTAAATACGATGTAACTATGTAACTATGTAAAAATCTAAAAACAAGTTGAAAGGGACCCGGATAGTCCACCACAAAGGATCACTACTGGCTATAATTGTCTGGGTAGTAAGCCCCTTATTATATGGGAACCATCGACCTCGAAGGACCTCCAAGTCCCCTCTTGATGTACCTATTGGATGGCAACTAATGGATTGTCACCAGAGGCTACTCTAATACCCATACGTAGTGTCCACATTATATGTATTATACAGTCAGGTCCATAAATATTGGGACATGGACACAATTCTAATCTTTTTGGCTCTATACACCACCACAATGGATTTGAAATGAAACAAACAAGATGTGCTTTAACTGCAGACTTTCAGCTTTAATTTGAGGGTATTTACATTTAAATCAGGTGAACGGTGTAGGAATTACAACAGTTTGTATATGTGCCTCCCACTTTTTAAGGGACCAAAAGTAATGGGACAATTGGCTGCTCAGCTGTTCCCTGGCCAGGTGTTTGTTATTCCCTCATTATCCCATTTACAAAGAGCAGATAAAAGGTCCAGAGTTCATTTCAAGTGTGCTATTTGCATTTGTTGCTAACTCTCAATATGAGATCCAAAGAGCTGTCACTATCAGTGAAGCAAGCCATCATTAGGCTGAAAAAACAAAACAAACCCATCAGAGAGATAGCAAAAACATTAGGTGTGGCCAAATCAACTGTTTGGAACATCCTTAAAAAGAAAGAACGCACCGGTGAGCTCAGCAACAACAAAAGACCCGGAAGACCATGAAAAACAACTATGGTGGATGACCGAAGAATTATTTCCCTGGTGAAGAAAACACCCTTCACAACAGTTGGCCAGATCAAGAACACTCTCCAGGAGGTAGGTGTATGTGTGTCAAAGTCAACAATCAAGAGAAGACTTCACCAGAGTGAATACAGAGGGTTCACCACAAGATGTAAACCATTGGTGAGCCTCAAAAACCGGACGGCCAGATTAGAGTTTGCCAAACAACATTGAAAAAAGCCTTCACAGTTCTGGAACAACATCCTATGGACAGATGAGACTAAGATCAACTTGTACCAGAGTGATGGGAAGAGAAGAGTATGAAGAAGGAAAGGAACTGCTCGTGATCCAAAGCACACCACCTCATCAGTGAAGCATGGTGGTGGTAGTGTCATGGCGTGGGCATGTAGGGCTGCCAATGGAACTTTTTCTCTTGTATTTATTGATGATGTGACTGCTGACAAAAGCCGCAGGAGGATTTCTGAAGTGTTTCGAGCAATATTATCTGCTATTATTCAGCCAAATGCTTCAGAACTCATTGGACGGTGCTTCACAGTGCAGATGGACAATGACCCGAAGCATACTGCAAAAGCAACCAAAGAGTTTTTTTAAGGGAAAGAAGTGGAATGTTATGCAATTGCCAAGTCAATCACCTGACCTGAATCCGATTGAGCATGCATTTCACTTGCTGAAGACAAAACTGAAGGGAAAATGCCCCAAGAACAAGCAGGAACTGAAGACAGTTGCAATAGAGGTCTGGCAGAGCATCACCAGGGATGAAACCTAGTGTCTGGTGATGTCTATGCGTTCCAGACTTCAGGCTGTAATTGACTGTAAAGGATTTGCAACCAAGTTTTAAAAAGTGAAAGTTTGATTTATGACTGTTATTCTGTCCCATTACTTTTGGTCCCTTAAAAAGTGGGAGGAACATATACAGACTGTTGTAATTCCTACACCGATCACCAGATTTGGATGTAAATACCCTCAAATTAAAGCTGAAAGTCTGCAGTTAAAGCACATCTTGTTCTTTTCATTTCAAATCCATTGTGGAGGTGTATAGAGCCAAAAAGATTAGAATTGTGACGATGTCCCAATATTTATGGACCTGACTGTATGTTAGATGGTAAATATTCTGTGATCTGTGGACCTAAATTTTGATAGGTCTGTCTTTTATCGTATACAAGTCAAAATTATACTAACAGGACGGATCATTGATGAAATACTCCCCCTTTAAATCCACTTAGATCATGAACTAAAAATGTCATTAAAGTACGCTCATATGATCCCACCTCTAATTGCACTATGGGGAAAATGTCCTATAACGTATTTTGGCTGTGCGGGGAAATACCCTTAGTACTCTTCTAGCTGTGACTTGGCACAGGCGTGAGTCTCCTCTCATTGTGGCTCACACACTCCATCCTCTCAACTAACCAACAATACCCAGTCTTCTCCCCTCCCCATTCCCACAGCCACTGTTAACAGAGGATGAAGTCTCCATCCTAATACCATCTTCTCACCTCACTACCTGTCCTCTGGATACTATTCCATATCAGCTCATCCCTCCCCTCTTTACCACACTAATCCCAGCTCTCACACACATCCTCAAATCTTCAACCTTTCCCTAAACACTGGCACATAACCATCTTCTCTAAAACATGCCCTAATTACACCCACTTTCAAGAAACCCTCATCTGACTCTGATGTTGCATCTAACTATTGCCTTATCTCGCTACTTCCCCTGGCTTCGAAACTGCTGGAGCGGCTCGTCTATAACCACCTTACCAGTTTTATCTCCCTTCTGGACACCTTCCAATCCAGCTTTCAGCCCCAACATTCCACTGAGACATCTCTCATAAAAGTCACCAATGACCTGCTTACAGCCAAGTCAAAAGACCACTTTTCCATTTTGCTTCTTATGGATCTCTCTGCCGCCTTGTACACAGTTGACCATCCGCTTCTACTCCATATTCTCTCCTCCCTCGGCATTCGAGACACTGCTCTCTCATGGTTCTCATTATACCTACAAGAAAGATCATTTAGTGTCTCCTTCTCCGGCACCTCTTCTTTTACTCACGCCTTGTCTGTTGACGTAACCCAAGGATCAGTCCTAGGCCCCCTCCTCTACTCCATCTATACATCCTGACTTGGTACCCTAATAAACTATTTTTGGTTTCAGTATCATCTCTATGCAGATGACACTCAAATCTACCTCTCAACACCAGATCTTTCCCCCTCTCTTCTAGCACACGTCTCCGACTGCCTCTCTAGTATATCCTCCTGGATGTCCGCCCACCATCTAAAACTCAACATGTTTAAGACTGAACTCTTAATCTTCCCACTCTCTACCACGGCTTCGATTCCTCACATCTCTCTCACTGTCAACAAGACATCATCAGTCCCACCTCCCAAGCCCATTGCCTTGGGGTTCTACTGGACCCCGCCCTCTTTTTCATCCCTCACATACAGTCACTAACAAAATATTGCCTTCTCCATCAAGAAAAAATATCCAAAATATGCCATTACCTCACACAATACACTCTCTCATCATTTTTCATCTTGACTACTGCAACTTGCTTCTTGCTGACCTGCCCACCACCCGCCTTTCCTCACTTCAATCCATAATGAATGCCTCCGCCAGACTCATCTACCGTACACAACGTTCAGTGTCGGCAGCTCCTCTTTTTCAATCACTCCACTGGCTTCCCTTAGCCTCTAGAATGCAATTTAAAATCTTGACCTAACTTACAAAGCCCTCAACAATAGCGCACCCCCATACATCGCTGCTCTCATCCCTAAATACTCCCCCATACGCCCTCTTCATTCTGCTAACGACCTTCTTATTTCTACCACTCTTGTCACCTCCTCTCACTCTCCGCCTCCAGGACTTTTCTTGTGCTGCCCGGATTCTCTGGACTCCTTGCCTTGCTTCACCAGACTATCCCCCTGCCTCAAATCCTTCAAAACTTAAAAAAAAAACGCATCTCTTTAAAGAAGTCTATAACCTTCCACCCTAACATGCTCAGCACTACTCTCTCCCTACTGTACCACATACAAACATCAACTTTTAGATTGTAAGTCTGTGAGTTTCAATCCTGCACGGTGCTTTAGGGAAAGCGCTATGGACACCGGATTCCAAGCTCAAAGACAGGGCCCTCCATTCTTTGCAATTGTATTTGAATTTGTATTTGCCTGGAACTTAATTTATGTATAGTGCTACAGAATATGTTGGCGTGTTACAAATAAACAATAATAATAATAATATAGAGGTTTCAGAAAAAGGATGTGTGGTGCAACTTCTAATACCATTGTATAAAAGTGTGCAGTTAATATGTCTCTCCAGCAGATGTCACCCTCTGCTTTCACTAATCTGGGAGAGCTGTTCCAACAGATGTTCTGGATTGGCACCCAGATTTTCCTAATCATTCCTGATAATCTGCTGCATCTTTGCATTCCTTTTGTTTCAAATTCTTGCTGGATTCCTGATACCAGACAACTTATGTTTGCCTCATTCGGGCTAAATACTGGTATCTTGGTATAGAAACTAATTAACAATTGTGAATTAAATCCCTCTGATCTACACAGGGATACACAGAGGTGGGATCTTAATGGGCATTAATAATATTATATTTGTATTATATTATTAGAATGGAGCTCAAGGGGAAGTACTTAAGTCATGATCTCTACATCCTCCATTATTACACAGAGTGCAGCGCAGGCAGGGACAGAAACGGGGGCCCGTCAGAGGGCTAACCCGAGGGAATCCAGTCGGCCCGCTCACTGCTAGCAAGCTTTAGCCCTGACTAGGAATGATTCCCACTTCCCCTGACAGCACTCTTTAGTATCTAGTGCATTTGCGCTGGAAGAATTTGGTGCAGCACACAGTACAAAAACACTATAGCCCAGTAAATTGGTTTCTTTCCCACCTAGATCTCCATAGGAGACTCACGCCTGTGCCAAGTCACAGCTAGAAGAGTACTAAGGGCATTTCCCCACACAGCCAGAATACGTTATTGCTACTGAGAAGGACATTTTCCCCATAGTGCAATTTAGAGGTGGGATCATATGGGCGTACTTTAGTGACATTTTTAGTCCATGATCTAAGTGGATTTAAAGGGGGAGTATTTCAGCCAGTATAATTTTGACTTCTATATGATAGGAGACAGACCTATCATAATTTAGGTCCACAGACCACAGAATATTTGCCACCTAACAGGACTATAACATGGGCACTACGTATGAGTATTAGAGGAGCCTCCGGTGACAATCCACTAGTTGCCATCCAATAGGTACATCAAGTAGGGACTTGGAGGTCCTTCTCGGTCGATAGTTCCTATATAATAAGGGGCTTACTACCTATACAATTATAGCCAGTAGTGATCCTTTGTGGTGGACTATCCGGGTCCTTCTCAACTTGTTTTTAGATTTTGAAAGTTTTTATTTTACATTTATGTTTTAGACACGCTAATAATTGTTACATTTTATGTAAGATTGATCCCAACCTAAGGGAGTATTTTGCCAGTCTGGGTGAGAACCGGACAAATGAATGTGGCTAATTACTAGACTTTAAATCTTTGCTACAAACTGTGTTCTATGCTATTACTTATTCCTTGCTCTGTGTAATGGAGTATGCATGCCATTGAGGCACCTCCCAACACAATGTAACATTCCTTAATTAGTAGGCAAGTTACTGCTATCAATGCTCACTGCCAAGTCTAAGGGTCGCTTCTCTATTTTATTTCTCCTAGATCTCTCTGTTGCCTTTGCACAGTTTACCACCGTCTTGTAAACAAATTCTCTTCTCTTTTGGCATCCGTGACACAGCTATCTCTTGGTTCACATCATAACTACAAGATCAAACATTTAGTATCTCCTTCTCTGGCACACCTTTTTCACCTTGACTGTTGGCATACCCCCACTTTCAGTCCTAGACCCCCTCCTCTTCTCCATCTGTACATCCTTACTTGGTAACATAATACATTTTTTGGGATTTCACTATATGCAGATGACACAAGTTTCCTACTGCTTCTTAAGCATTTTCTCCTGGATGTCCACCCACCAACTCAAAATCAACATGTCAAAGACAGTGCTCCTAATGCCCCCCCCCCTCTACTACAGCCTACGCTCCTCAAATATCTTTCACTGTCGACAATGCCATCATCACTCCCACCCCCTAGGCCTTTTGTCTTGGGGTTCTACTGGACCCTGCCCTCTCTTTCATTCCTCACATACAGTCAATCACAAATACTTGTCTTTTTCACCTAAAAATCATCTCCAAAATATGTCACTATCTTACACAAGACACCACTAAAATTCGAATACATGCTCTCATCATATCTCCCCTCAACTACTACATATCACTCCTTGCTGGCCCTCCCGTCTCTCCCACTCCAATCCATAATGAACGCCTCCACTAGACTCATTTACCATACTAAAGGCTCGGTGTCTACAGCACATCTCTGTCAATCATTCCACCGGCTTCCCGTAGCCTCTAGAATAAAATTTAAAATCATGACCCTAACTTACAAAACCCACAAAAACAGTGCACCCCCTTAAATCTCTGCTCTCATCTCAAAATACTCCCCTAACCACACTCTTTGCTCTACTAACGATCTTCTTCTTTCCTCCTCTCTCATCACCTCCTTTCAATCCAGCCTTAAGGACTTGCCTTAAGACTAAACACAAAAGTAAATGTACAGGTTGTATTTCTGACCCGTATGTCCTTGCTTTGACATGTGGGTAGATTTTCTTGTTCAGCACTTAAAAAAATGCCTAAGTTGAATGTTTACATATTTGGATTTGAAAATATCAGGGAAAAGATTCATGTTCTAGATAAAGTGTATTCGACTTTCAACACAAATTTTACATACACACAAAAGCATTTTCATAAAAATAAAGTAGACAATTTAATGGAATACCGAGGTGATATATTTAGAATATAATATATACAGTGGTACCTCGGTACTCGTCTACCTCTAAACTAGAATTCGGTATTTGATGCATCTTGATGAGCAAACAATGCTTGGGCACTTGATGCTACTTTGGTACTCTACTTGCTTGCTAAAACCAATTTACACCTTATGGGAGTTTGGTACTCATCATTTTGGTCACTCATTGTGCCTCCTGGGACCAATTAATGATGAGTAGAGCGGGCCCTGGTCAGTACTTAGATAAGAGCATACCTGGGAATATCAGGAGCTTTATTCTGTGGGCCACTGGAGAAGGAACTGGCAACCCACTCCAGTATCTCTGCCATGAATACCAAGTGGATCACCATGGTGTGTTTTGGCGGTCCATGAGGTCACATAGGGTCAGACACGACTGACCAACGAAAACAACACCAATAGCCCTATTCTATTAGCTACTTGAAAATGCATTGAACTCATAAATTTGGCTTCAGTGTTTTTTTATAAATGTTTATATGCATTCTATTGGCTTACGAATTCATTAGTGCCAATAAGTAATATTTGCTGAATATGAAGCAATATTAAGAGTGATTTTAAGTGTGTATAAATTTACGAATTAGGCAATTGAATCAGACCCACTGTATAATAAAACAGTTCAGCTTTATTTTTATATGCAATTATGCTGCTGTAGGACCTGCCATTTTCTGTTCTGCTATTCTGCTTCCTGAGATGGGAGGGAACTTCAAATACACTTTTTATCTACACAATATGAATTTGCCATGCGTAAATGCCAGCGCAATCATAACGTCTAATAGATACTCATTCGTTTATTAGGACGCGGCAACATCAATTCAAAATATTTCAGAAATGACTTACTGTAGGGAAAAACTGCTAATACAATGTAAAGCCAGTTTTTAATGCTCTTAAAAATGAACTTCCTTTTGGAATCCCTTAAAGATAATTCACACCTTTGTAAGTTAAAGTAGAATTGCCTATATTTGTGAAATTTAATAAGGTAAATCATTATCCATGATGCCTGTCACTTTGATTCTCTGTTATCTTACTGCTTACCTTAATCTGAGTTGCTTCTAACTTGAAAAAGAGAGGTGCATCTCTCGAAAGCTCGTTATTTCAATTAATATGTTTGAATAATAAAAAGTTATCATTATAAATTGCAACACTCTGATTATTCATCTAGATTACTGAACACCCATGGCTTCCTAAGTCTTCTCACACACCATATGTGTATACAGTATATATATATATATATATATATATATATATTGTGTCAGACAGTGTCATGTACACTTACTGATAGCAATATAGCAATATTACTGCATATAGATATTTCTGTGCATATACAAACACACTACAATGTACTGCACAGCATCTTCATGCAGCCGACTGCCTCCTGTAAATGATGGACAAGACCATATTTTTTTTAAAGGACTATGTAAATATTTTTTATTTTCCTGCAACTGAAAGAGGGTATTTGATTATGTGTCACAGTGTGTTTTCTTTTTCAAATAATTATATCAGAGCAGAAAAAAATATTTACAGCGACAAAAATGTCTAGCATGCATTTAAAAGATTGCTGTAAACATTACAAAGAGCTATAACTTAATAATAAAAAATAGATTTAATATAGGCTCTGTTGGATTGTTCTGTGATAGACACACAAAACACAAAGCTTATGGATGTCTGAACTGCAACAAATTTGTGCTTTTGTTCCTATGGTTGGGTTTAAAAGAAATCAGATAAGAAAACACAATTAATAGGGTGTCCATGAGTCCTTGTTTACACTTCCTCTTAACTCACTGGTATGATAAAGGCAGATCAAATACATTTTCGTATCTGCCTCTCTTGTTTTTGTGTTAAAGGGAAGTAGAACATAATTCTTTATTATGCATCAAAAGAGCATGTTTTAAACTGAATAAATGAATTACTGAATTACCAAAGTTGTGTTTTGCATGAAAAAATATTAGGTGAAACCTGTTTAAACTTCATTGAAACTAACAGGAAGGGCACAGAGCATACTTCCATTCATCTGTAGAATTCATTATCAGACAGATATGAGCTATACATCTATATTACTGCTCATTGGCTGATGGGGTAAGCCCCAAGATCTGCAAATTGAATCATTTTATTCTGCTTTAAGAGCATTATTTTAAAAAGTAAAACACACATTGATACATTATCAAATACCCTCTTACAGATGTAACATGTGGGTACACCAACAGACAGAGAGTGAGGAGAAGAAGAGATGCCAGAGGGATATACTAAATGTTAGAAGGTATGATATGAACCATGAGAGAGCAGCATCTCAAATGCTGAGGGAGCGGAGTATATGGATTAGAAGAGCGTGGTCAACTGTGTCAAAGGCAGCAAAGATACAGAAAAACCAAAATAAAAAATTGACTCTTTGACTTGGCAATGAGCAAGTCATTAGTGACTTTTGTGAGGGCTGTCTCAGAGGAGTGTTGAGATTGGAGCCAGACTGGAAGGTGTCAAGAAGGGAGTTGGAGGAGATAAATTGGTTAAGGCGATTGTAGACAAGCCCCTCAAGCAGTTTGGAAGCCAGGGGAAGTAGAGAGATAGAGCGGTATTAGTTGTAATATCACAGTCAGATGAGGGTTAATTATGGAATGTTTTAAAGATGATGTAATGTTAGGGAAAAATCTCTCATACTTACCCCACTTCCCCTCTCGCATGGCTGACACCAAGGAAAACAGAGTCTTTTGATTATTTCTCATGATGAGTTTATTAGAAAAGGAAATGTGAATTAGTAACAAACCAACATTACTGTCACCAATTCACTCAGTTACTGACTTGCTACTGCTAACGAAAAATCAGCAGACACATACTTTTATATCTGTTTACATAACAATGAATTGATCCATCTTTTTTTCCCATCTACTAAAATGGTAAGACCCACTAACAACCAATTATATTTTATCTACATATTATATCCAACTAACAACTTGCCCGTCAAAAATGACGGGGCAATAACATTTGAAGCCATGGCAATTCTGTTTGCCACACAATGTAAAGTTTTTGCTACTCTGAGGACCTTCGGTGCAGCAGGCAGTGCCAAACATTTTACAAACACCTCCTTCTTTTGCTAGAAGCATGTCAAGGGCCATGAGGTTTTGTCATGTCATCAGACATCGGGTGAAAGACTTTGTAGATTTGTGTTGCAGTAAAACTCTTCTTTTTCAGTAAGCAGGTAAAGGGCATCATCAATATTATTAATGCACAGGTTTCCTTGTCAGTTTGGTGGCAATACTTGTCTCGGTTTTAGTCCTCCATAGTACCACCACACATCTGCTCTCTCTGTAGTATGATCAGCAAACCACTCATTAGGAAAATCATTACTCCAAGTGGTTATTATCTCGTTGCAGGGTACGATTGTACAAAAATCAAACTGTGCTGTTCCTGTCTGATCTTCTGTAAGGGTTAGGTTAGTGGCTTCAGGTGTCCCTGTATAAGGAATCTCTTAGTCAGCAAACTCTGTATCTGTTGTTATGTGCTGTTATCACAATAAGTACTTGGTAGACAATTTCTCTCACCATTTATCAGGGCACGCTTATCTGTTTTTTGTCTATACAAGCATGCACTCTCTGTCATCTTCTTCTGGGGTAGACAAATGTGACAGAAATACAAACATAGAAGAAACTTCCTACATCCAATAACTAGACATGTTCATATTATATATACTTATCCTAAAATTTCCCTAACTGTAACATAAATATAACATATGCATAACTCTTTAATAAACAAGGGGTGGTATAAACTAAAATGAAGTGATAATGTAAATAATGCAAAGTTAAAAACCATATTAAATACTTGAACAAGATATACAGTAATGAACCATTATTTTCTACTCCTGCTAAAACAGCAAAAAATGATCATTAGGACAGTTAAAATACTACTAATTATGAGCATCATTAAATTATCCCTCGTAGTTCTCTCGGTCCTCGCAAAAGGCAGTTTTTTGTTGTTTGCGAGGGCCGAATCCCTCGCAGCCTGCTTTGTGAGATGACTCAGAAAAATGGCAGAGAATAGGGTCTGAGAGAGCTACGTAGTAACACGCAGCCTTAAATCTATGAGGTGAATCTCGCACCTCGGAAGAATCCCTACGGGCACAAAAAGTGCTAGCAAGGGATCCTGAGACAGCCGTGTGAGCCTCCCCCCTTTTATTTTAGCTTAGAATTAGGGTTTCTGTATGTAGTTAGGATTTATTGTATATTAAATAGATTGTATGTTAGATAGATAGGGGGTATTGTATTTTATTTGTATTGTATGTATTGTAATGTATTGTATGTATTGTATTGTATGTAATGTATTATATTGTATGTATTGTAATGTATTGTATGTAATGTATTGTATGTAATGTATTGTATGTATTGTAATGTATTGTATTGTATTTGAGGTATTGTATTGTGTTGTATGTATTGTATTGTATTGTATGTATTGTATTGTGTGTATGTATTGTATTGTGTATGTCTTTCATTTCCAGGTGTGTCATTTTTTTTTCTGTAGTGGGGGGGGTTGTAATGTATTTTTTATTTTCTGTAATGTAGATTTTTAAAATTTTTGTGACTTAGGTTTTTATATTTTCTGTAATTAGAGTGGTGTTTTTTTTTTATAAGGGGGTAGGTAGTGTAGGTAGGTAGTGTAAGTGTTAATAGATTAGTGTAGAGGGGGGGTAGTTTAGATTTAATTGTTTATTGAGGGTTATAGTGTAGTGTTTGTAGTTAGTGTCATGATGGTCCTTGAGGACCATCATGGCACTTATGTGGTTAATGTTAAGGCTTTAACAGCCCCATAAGGGTCATAATATACCCTTATGGGACTGATGGGGTTAAATAGAGGCTTATGGGGGTCTGTATTGACCCTCATGAGTGACAGGGTTAATTAAGTGCTTATGAGGGTCTGTATTGACCCCCATGAGTTATAGGGTTAATTATTGGCTTATGGGGTTCTGTATTGACCCCCATGAGTTATATGGTTAATTATTGGCCTATGAGGGTCTGTATTGACCCCCATGAGTTATAAGGTTAATTAAGTGCTTATGGGGGTCTGTATTGACCCCCATGAGTTATAGGGTTAATTAAGTGCTTATGGGGGTCTGTATTGACCCCCATGAGTGACAGGGTTAATTATTGGCTTATGGGGGTCTGTATTGAACCCCATGAGTGTCAGGCTTAATTATTGGCTTATGGGGGTCTGTATTGACCCCCATGAGTTATAGGGTTAATGAAGGCCTTATGGGGGTCTGTATTGACCCCCATGAGTTATAGGGTTAATTAAGTGCTTATGGGGGTCTGTATTGACCCCCATGAGTTATAGGGTTAATTAAGTGCTTATAGGGGTCTGTATTGACCCCCATGAGTTATGGGGTTTATTAAGTGCTTATGGGGGTCTGTATTGACCCCCATGAGTTATAGGGTTAAGTGCTTATGAGAGTCTGTATTGACCCTCATTAGTGACAGGGTTAATTAAGTGCTTATGGGGGTCTGTATTGACCCCCATGAGTGACAGGGTTAATTATTGGCTTATGGTGGTCTGTATTGACCCCCATGAGTTATAGGGTTAATTATTGGCCTATGAGGGTCTGTATTGACCCCCATGAGTTATAAGGTTAATTAAGTGCTTATGGGGGTCAGTATTGACCCCCATGAGTTATAGGGTTAATTAAGTGCTTATGGGGGTCTGTATTGACCCCCATGAGTAACAGGGTTAATTAAGTGCTTATGAGGGTCTGTATTGACCCCCATGAGTTATAAGGTTAATTAAGTGCTTATGGGGGTCTGTATTGACCCCCATGAGTTATAGGGTTAATTAAGTGCTTATGGGGGTCTGTATTGACCCCCATGAGTGACAGGGTTAATTATTGGCTTATGGGGGTCTGTATTGAACCCCATGAGTGTCAGGCTTAATTATTGGCTTATGGGGGTCTGTATTGACCCCCATGAGTTATAGGGTTAATGAAGGCCTTATGGGGGTCTGTATTGACCCCCATGAGTTATAGGGTTAATTAAGTGCTTATGGGGGTCTGTATTGACCCCCATGAGTTATAGGGTTAATTAAGTGCTTATGGGGGTCTGTATTGACCCCCATGAGTTATGGGGTTTATTAAGTGCTTATGGGGGTCTGTATTGACCCCCATGAGTTATAGGGTTAAGTGCTTATGAGAGTCTGTATTGACCCTCATTAGTGACAGGGTTAATTAAGTGCTTATGGGGGTCTGTATTGACCCCCATGAGTGACAGGGTTAATTATTGGCTTATGGTGGTCTGTATTGACCCCCATGAGTTATAAGGTTAAGGCCTTATGGGGTTCTGTATTGACCCCCATGAATTATAGTGTTAATTAAGTGCTTATGGGGGTCTGTATTGACTGCCATGAGTTATGGGGTTAATCAAGTGCTTATGGGGGTCTGTATTGACCTCCATGTGTTATAGGGCTAAGAGCTTATGGGGGTCTGTATTGACCCCCATGAGTTATAGGGTTAATTAAGTGCTTATGGGGGTCTGTATTGGGGTTAATTTTAGTTGGCCGGGGTTAATATTTTTGAGCGCGAGTCATCTCAGGACCTTTACGGTCCTTTAGGGACCCGCGAGGCGGGAAATGTAAAAATGTAAATGCAGCGGGGTCACGATCGCTGCCAATCGGGGACCCCCGCTGCAAGGGGTTAATGTGGGGGGGCTGCGGGGGTCCCGATGGGGACCCACACTATAGAGGTCGGTTAATTTTAGGTGCCGGGGCCGGGACTGTTAATAGTGTGCCGCGGGCCCTTTAAGGAGCCGTGGCGGGGTATTATTATTATTTACTATTTATTATCTTTATTTATATCGCGCCAACATATTCCGTAGCGCTTTACAGGTGGTTAGTACATGGCAAAAAACAAACTTAACACCTTAAAGAATGGAGGGCCCTGTTTTTGAGCATATAATCAAATGTACATAGTGCTTGTTTCCAAGACACGGACACACAAATGAAACTCGCAAACTTACAATCTAAGGGTTTAGGTGTGATACAAGAGGGTGACAAATACAAAATGGCAACGTGAATGCAATTTGTTTAATCAATTGGAGGGGTCTGTGAGCTGTACTGTAGATTGTGGGTGGGAGTGTTTTTAAGCTGTGGAGTATTTAAAAGTTTTAAATGCAGCCTGATCGGTGCAGATCGGGGACCCCCGCTGCAAGGGGTTAATGTGGGGGGGAGGGGCTGCGGGGGTCCCTATGGACCCCTGCAGCAAGGGGTTAATGTGGATACACTTCGGGGGTCCTGATGGAGACCGCCGCATAGAGGGGGGTTAATTTTAGGTGCTGGGGGTATTTGGAGTACCCCCCACGGCAGGGCTTATGTGTGGGACTGCCGCAGAGGTAACCCCCGCAGCACTCCTCATGTACATTTTCGCAGTGTTGATACGGATGGCCCAGCTGTATAGCTCACACGTTGCTCGCAGCAGGGCTAATTTAATAGCATCTTAACTTTGAGAAATTTGCAGTACGTAGGATTTAAGTAGAAGCCTCTTATCTACGAGGCTGGAATTTAATAAGGCTGTATGTCTTTATGAGTGATAAGACATTACTTAATTTATCTTGCAACAGTTTGTATATATAAACGCAAATTGCTAATTGTATTACTGTCAATATAGATTTACTAATAAAACTCTAAAATAGTTTCTTAACTCATAATGTAATCCACCTCTTATCACCTCTTATCAGGCCTAGAAATACCTAGATTTTCATAATGGTTTACTCATTTGCACCATGGCCATCATCTGAGCTGGGGATAGCTTATCCAGCATGAATAAACAAAACATAACACATAAAATAATACAGAATTGATATGATAAGGTTCTTTGACCAGATGAAGATTTCACACACTGATTTCTAGTTGTATGTGCACTCACCCTGTGCATTTATTAGTAGACAGGTACAGTGCACAAACCACATTTATACCAACAGAGAGAAATGTCAACATAAAGGAGTGCTTCAATGAGTCAATGAGCCCCCCAAAAAATCCCAATTAATAAAAAATACTGGCAAATTCTAAAGAAAAATATAGCAAACACAATATCTATAAATTAAAATTATATATATATATATATATATATATATATATATATATATATATATATATATATATATATATACTCTTATTCTGTTGACATTTCTGACCATCCAAGGGCCTCATTCAATTAACGGCCGTAAAAAGGCCTCAATGCTGCGATTCCTTGCAGCCATCTTACGGCCCTCTTACGGCCAGCCGCAAATCATGCAATCGGTCGCAAGCATTTCCCGCGCGCCCCTAAATCGTGTTTTAATGCCGCAAAGTCGGAAAACTGTGAATGCAAATATAAATTCAAGATAGAACTGAAAAGCACTGTAAATGATAGGCATCATAATGGGGGACATGAGGATTAATCGCAACACCCTCAAAAGCTTGCACATCGCCCAAATCCAAAATTTAATTTCCGGTTTATTTTCCGTCCCAAGTCCCGCGGGCTCGTCCTTGTTAAAACTCGTACTGGTTTGGAGGTTGAAGGCCACAAACTCAAAGCATTGTAGAAGCCAATGAAAATGATGGGGAACACAATGGGGGGCATGAGGATTAATAGCAAAATATTCTCAAGCTTGCACATCGCCAAATTATAATCTTTGATTTTAGGTTTAAAATCCGTCCAAGTCTCACGGACTTCAATGACCAAGCCCTGCGAGCTTGGAGGGTGATTGTCTTCCAAGCCCATAGCTCGTTATTCAAACCCTCGCAGGCTTGCATGATAGATAGAACACGAAGATTGAACATGAAATTTAATTTCTTTATTTGCAGATTTGAGAGTCGGGGAATGTTGAGCTATTAATTCTAAGACCAAACATCACTTTCACTTTTAATAAAAGTACAGGATGGCTTTTCTATTTGATTAATTAGTGCTACGATTTGTGGGTCTATTTTACCCATTTACGGAATTGACGGAGGCTAATCCCGCAGCCGTTGCGGGTCGGATGTGCTCCAAGAACGTGGGACTCTGGACATGCAAATTGAACATGAGTTACAATTAAAATGATTTTCAGATTTGAGTGTAGGGGAATGTTGTGCTATGAATTCTAACACCTACAATCACGTCTCATCAAAGTACAGGATGGCTTTTTTATGTGCTTAATTGGTGCTTGGATTTGTAAGTAAGAGTCTTGCGGGATCTTTTTGGTGTAAGTAATCTAGGTTTTAGCTAATTACAGCCTTGACGAAAGGGTTCAGGTAGCATTTGAATAGCGACCTTGGCTTTCTTGCGGCTGAAACTCTTGCGGCCACATAAGATCAAAGGCTTTCCTGCTGCGCGGGCGGCCGCAAGGGATAACAGGGTGCTGGCCGCAAGCCTGCTGGAGCCCTCAGCCACAAGGGAATAGAATACGGAAGTAGCTTGCGGCCGGCCGGTCCTTGCGACCACGCAACTCCTATGGTGGTTAATTGAATGAGGCCCCTATACGCTTATCATAATTGCACCTTGTTAAACCTTAAAAAAAAAAGAAGATTCAATTGCACCTAAATATTACTAAAAAATGTACTGCTCTACTACTATTATCTCAAGAGAGATATTTTGGGGTTTTGCAATCTGTTTTTTGTTAAAAATGAAACAGTTCACATTCTTATCAGAATGTTTTCTATAACGACCTTGACACTTAACACTTAACAGTTTCATAACATTGGATCTTGGCAGTGTGTCAGTGTAATGAATAAATAGAGAGCTTCAGTGACTTGAATATAATGTGCACATTATATGCTTTTAAAACATAATTTTGTAATTGTACTAAAACCTTAAAAATAATTTCCTTTTATTTTAACCCAGTATTTTACCAATTACTGTTTTTATTTGCAATAATTTTCTCAAATATCAACCTTAAAAACTGTAACACAATTAATGAACCATTTTTTAATAAAACCTTAATTCTAATTATCCAAAATGTCCGACGGTATAAAAAATACATGTATTAAAACACAAATATTAACCTGAAATTGATCAGATTTCAGATTATAAATTTTCTATAAGTAATTTTATTATACTGTCGGTCAGATATAATGGACACTCTTTGCATAAAAATGCTATAATATAATTTGTGCACTGTTTTCCTATATGAATACCAATATTCATCATACACCATTCTAGGAGATCAATAACAGATCTCTCTTTCAAACACCACAACTTTACATGACAATCAGTACATACATGATGTCCTCACACATAGACAGATCTCAATCTAGCTCACACACTTTATAACACTGTAGACATATGTTCAAACACACTCAACAATAGCACACTCAACAATAACACAGATCAGAGGACCAATCTTCCTTTTTCTCCAATTTCTCACACAGCACTCACTGCACATGGTACTGACACTCATTACTCACACTCACATTCAAGGGCCCAGTTCATTCGTGGTTTTTTGCCGATAGCCTCTTTTTTCAGAGCAACGCCATGCGAAATTAGATAGCATATACACTCTATCTTTTCATCTAACAGCTCCGCTCTCAAAAACCTAGTCTAGACATTCTCGCCATTTAAGGAAAGCAACTCCTCTCTCGCCATTAAAGGAAGGCAACTCCTATTTAATCAATATTCTACTTTAATTAAAACCTACAGCACTTCTTAAAATAATACCATGTCATGTACAACATATATTTAATATCTCTTAAACCTTATCTCAGTAACTAACACCTTTACATGTTAAAATATCTAAATCAATTCTACTTCATAAAAACATGTACAGAGACACACTGAACATCTCTAAACTCTGTATTGCACACTTTAAACAAAACCCCCTTTTTTCTTTTGTTATGATGAAGAAAATAATATAGACATATTAATTCAAATATAATTAAACTAAAAGGAATCACAGCAAAACAGAAACAATTTTATTTGGCAACCAAATTTGTAAATATATTCAGCTCTATGTTGTTTAACGCTGTAGATAGTTTCCAGGCAATAGGAATGCTAAGTGAAACAGCTCTAAACTCGGCAGTTTAACATGGGGAAGACAGGGATAGGGGAAATCATGAAAAAAATATACAATTGCAATTGAAATTTAAATAAACTTTTTTGGTTTTATATGAATGTCAAAGAAACAGCAAAACACTGACGAAACTGAACATTAGCAGAAATATAAACTTTAAATTATCAATGTTGAAGCTTCTGGGTCATCCTGGATTCTGTTTTCTTTGGAGAAAAAAAACAGTGTTATAGTGAATCAAAGTGTGAAAAGAAGTCTGTCGTGAAAAAAACAGCATTATAGCGGGATTTAGCATTAAAAGGGGTCTACCTGTATATCGTAAAATCAGCTTCTCAAATTACATATTACACTCTATGGGGATAAATGCACAATGTTTTCTATAAAAACATAATTTCAGTAAAATGAACTCACTCATTAAATCCTTTATCTCATCAATATTTCTCTAAAAAATATATATTTTTTACATTTGCTACAGGATTGGGCTAAATGCTGGTGAGAAAATGCAAAAACACCCGAGACCACAGCACCCTAGGTCTGGGGGCAGTAAACATCAACACAACACCTCTCACCAGGTGGGCAGGCACACAACAACATATGCACTGGCATTTCATCCACATGAACAGCTCATCACAATACATTCCTTCACTCTCAAAACGGCACAAATATTACGGCCGGTCTATACCTTTAAAAGTGGGTGGAAACCTTCCCGGGAAGGGAGCGGCTAAAATCAGGATTTGGGCACAGACGAAAATTCCTTGTTACATACAAAATATGTCATATTAACCATAATGTGTGCTGCCTGCCTCTGTCCTCATTAAATTATATCCTGCAATTCATTGCACAATCAATAATTACGATCTCACATCTAGCAATTTCACCCACAACATTTTTTAAAACTAACACAAATTTGTAAAATAAAACACCATCCAATTCAAACATTTCTACGGACATCATTTAAAGTGGTCTCAGCAATGCACCCCTATCTTTTATCCTTTCTTCCAAGCTCCATTACTTATTTACAAATACCATCCAAGCACACCCTGTAATTATTCAATTGCTTGATCCTTCTTAAGGAACTATTTTTACAAAGGAATCACATTCCTCTCTTTCTGAAATTCCATATCAACCTGCAAACCTTCAAAATAACATACACCTCTCATCTGAACCAAAAGACCCAACACATAACACTCTTTTTAATTATAATTGTTTGTTTTCCAACCATAAAAGCGGTGTGAAAGAATACAGACAGTAATTTCTCTATATGTTTGCTAAGAAAAAATGTAATAGGACATCTCATATTTCAACAGAATGCAAAGACAATACATTTAGTTAGCTATCATACCCTCATTTTAACCTGGCATAGATACATTTTTTTATTAATGTGCCACCCACAGACATATAAGAGCTCCCGGGTTTCGGCACCAATATGTTAGGGGAAAATCTCTCATACTTACCCCACTTCCCACTTCCCCTCTCGCATGCCTGACACCGTCTTTCGGTTATTTCTCATGATGAGTTTATTAGAAAAGGAAATGTGAATTAGAAGTAAACCAACATGGCTGTCATCAATTCACTCAGTTACTGAATTGCTACTTCCAAAGAAAAATCATCAGACACCCACTTTTATATCTGTTTACATGACCATGAATTAATCCATCTTTTTCACCCATCTACTAACATGGTATGACCCGCTAACAACCAATTATATTTTATTTACATATTATATCCAATAACACGTGATCAAGACTTATGAAAAATTTTATGGTACGTCACTCTAAATGTGCAGTAATACTTCATTTTTAATGTTCTGCGCAAAGGGCAAATTATGGCCTTGGGATGGCTAATTTATTATGTATAAAGATATGTGTACTGTCTTTTACATAGACTTAACTGTTTCATACCTAATATCTTGCAATTGAAAAATGACTGGTTCACAGCTAGCCAAATATAACATTAACTGGAGAGAGTGCTAATTGTATATATATATATATATATATATATATATATACAGTGGATATAAAAAGTCTACACACCTCTGTTAAAATGTCAGGTTTCTGTGCTGTAAAAAATGAGACAAAGATAAATCATTTCAGAACTTTTTCCACCTTTAATGTGACCTATAAACTGTACAACTCAATTGAAAAACAAACTGAAATCTTTTAGGTGGAGGGAAGAAAAAAAAAAAGAAAAATAATGTGGATGCATAAGTCTGCACACCCTCTTATAACTGGGGATGTAGCTGTGTTTAGAATGAAGCAATCACATTCCAAATCGTGTTAAATAGGAGTCAGCATACACCTGCCATCATTTAAAGTGCCTCTGATTAATCCCAAATAAAGTTCAACTGCTCTAGTTAGTCTTTCCTGACATTTTCTTAGTCGCATCCCACAGCAAAAGCCATGGTCCACAGTGAGCTTCTAAAGCATCAGAGGGATCTCAATGTTAAAAGGTTATCAGTCGGGAGAAGGGTACAAAAAAATTTCAAAGGCATTAGATATGCCATGGAACACAGTGAAGACAGTCATCATCAAGTGGAGAAAATATGGCACAACAGAGACATTACCAAGAACTGGAGCTCCCTCCAAAATTAATGAAAAGACGAGAAGAAAACTGGTCTGGGAGGCTACCAAGAGGCCTACAGCAACATTAAAGGAGCTGCAGGAATATCTGGCAAGTACTGGCTGTGTGGTACATGTGACAACAATCTCCCGTATTCTTCATATGTCTGGGCTATGGGGTAGAGTGGCAAGACGAAAGCCTTTTCTTACGAAGAAAAACATCCAAGCCAGGCTACATTTTGCAAAAACACATCTGAAGTCTCCCAAAAGCATGTGGGAAAAGGTGTTATGGTCTGATGAAACCAAGGTTGAACTTTTTGGCCATAATTCCAAAAGATATGTTTGGTGCAAAAACAACACTGCACATCACCAAAAGAACACCATACCCACAGTGAAGCATGGCGGTGGCAGCATCATGCTTTGGGGCTGTTTTTCTTCAGCTGTAACTGGGGCCTTAGTTAAGATAGAGAGAATTATGAACATTTCCAAATACCAGTCAATATTGGCACAAAACCTTCAGGCTTCTGCTAGAAAGCTGAACATGAAGAGGAACTTTATCTTTCAGCATGACAACGACCCAAAGCATACATCCAAATCAACAAAGGAATAGCGTCACCAGAAGAAGATTAAAGTTTTGGAATGGCCCAGCCATAGCCCAGACCTGAATCCGATTGAAAATCTGTGGGGTGATCTGAAGAGGGCTGTGCACAGGAGATGCCCTCACAATCTGACAGATTTGGAGTGTTTTTGCAAAGAGTGGGCAAATCTTTCCAAGTCAAAATGTGCCATGCTGATAGACTCATACCCAAAAAGACTGAGTGCTGTAATAAAATCAAAAGGTGCTTCAACAAAGTATTAGTTTAAGGGTGTGCATACTTATGCAACCATATTATTTTATTTTTATATTTTTTCTTCCCTCTACCTAAAATATTTCAGTTTGTTTTTCAATTGAGTTGTGCAGTTTATAGGTCACATTAAAGGTGGAAAAAGTTCTGAAATGATTTATCTTTGTCTCATTTTTTTACAGCATAGAAACCTGACATTTTAACAGGGGTGTGTAGACTTTTTATATCCACTGTATACACATTGGTGTAAAAATCCTTGCAGCTCAGACTCCTGGCATTTGTTCTTCAGTCTCCTAAAATTTTTCCCAAACTATAATATATCTCTGTGAACGGCTCCTATAAAATATACACAGCTATTAACTATTAGATATTTTGGCACAATCGTGACTTGTATGTCTTTTTTGGATCCAATCTGCCATCACGTTGGTTTAAAAAAAAACGGCATGCCCCACCAAAGAAGGTGGACAGCACTTTTCTGCACCCGATTTTTGTCCCCTTTTCATAACTGGTGATAAAGTTCTGTTATACTGTATGTTGAATTTTATGTGACTGGTTTGATTGTTGCAATAGACAATTTGTTTCACTTGCTTATATTATTATTAAAGTTTAATTCAAACCCCAAACATGTTTTCTTTAAAAGAAATCTTATGAGTTTCTTCTTCTCTATTTTGTTCATGACAAATGTTTTAGTATCCTAGAAAAGGGATTGCCATAATAAACCTTTTTAAAATACATTATTGGCTACAAT
This sequence comes from Discoglossus pictus, assembly GCA_027410445.1. NCBI lineage: Eukaryota > Metazoa > Chordata > Amphibia > Anura > Alytidae > Discoglossus > Discoglossus pictus. Next base: position 208,212,375 of record CM050168.1, on the reverse strand, counting down.
GCTTCTATTAGTTACATTACTTATTATGTTTACAGTGTTGTTCCAACATTATCTCTTACATTTCTAGGACACAAATCTCAGAGAGAAGAATTAGATGCAATTCTTTTCATTTTTGAGGTAAGATTCCAAGTTTTGTGACACCAAAGATGTATGCTGCTAAACATAATAATATCATCATCCTTTATTTGGAACATGCCCCCATATTCTGTAGCGCCATACAGAGGTTAAGTACAAGGCAGAAACTATTTTAACACATTGCAAAAGAATGAAGGGCCCTGTCTTTGAACTTAGAATCTAACATACAATCTTACAAGGCACTTTCCAAGATTGAGATCTTAAAAACATACAATCTGAAGGTTTAGGGTGTGACACAAGCGGGTGATAGATTTGTTAAACAGGTAAGCTTCAACAAAGTATTAGTTTAGGGGTGTGCATACTTATGCAACCATATTATTTTATTTTTATATTTTTATTCCCTCTACCTAAAAGATTTCAGTTTGTTTTTCAATTGAGTTGTACAGTTTATAGGTCATATTAAAGGTGGAAAAAGTTCTAAAATGATTTATCTTTGTCTCATTTTTTTACAGCACAGAAACCTGACATTTTAACAGTGGTGTGTAGACTTTTTAAATCCACTGTATATATATATATATATATATATATATATATATATATATATATATATATATATACGCTAAAAAGCTACAGTAAACATGTCAGCGTTTAGGGAAAGGATGAAGAGATAAGTGAGAGCAGGGGTAAGTGTGGTATAGAGGGGAGGGATAAGCTGTGGTGGAGTAGGATTCAGAGGACAAATAGTAAGGCGTAAGGTTGATAATAGGCTAGTGACTTCATCCTCTGTACAAGGTCAAAAGAATGCGCAGTGTAGTTGAGAGGAGGGAGTGTGCAATGCACAATGAGAGGAGAATTTGTTGTGAATAGCTGGCAAAGTCTTCAGTCATGATGGTAGGTGATCAGAGGAGAATTTGGTAAACAAATGTTTGGGGTTAGAGGACAAAATCAATATTATTGATGTGAAATAGTGTTATTTTAAGGTTGAGGGCAGAGAAGTAGGAGCACAGCATAAACTTGTAGTTGAGGAAGTCTGCTGAAATGCGAGATTTCGTCCATAGATGTTCAGCAGTGCGGGAGCACCTCTGGATGTAGCATGTTTGTTTAGTGTGTCATGGTTGTGGATGAGAGTGGGGGCTTCTGCGTGTGGTTATGAAGGCCAGAGTATCAAGGGTGGAAGTAAGTGAGGTGGCAATGTCAGGGCAGGTGAGTGGGCTGAGAAGGGGTTGTAACAGTTGAAAGGTGTTGTGGGTCAAGTTCTTGGAGGTTTCTGTGGGTAATTGTGACTGGGATTTGAAGAAGGACAGTGATAGACCGTTGTGGTGACGCTGCAGGATAGAAGGTGGTGGTCAGATAGAGGGAGTGGGCAGATGATAAGGTTAGAGGTTGTGCAGAGATTGGTAAAATAAGATCAAGGAAGTGTCCATCACAGTGAGCCGGGACGCGAGCGCGCCCGGCACCAGGAGGCTTCCCCTGCGTGCACATAACAGGATAGATCCGACACTTGTTTCCACTTGTATGTACCAAACTAATATTATCAGCAGCTGTGTAAATCATGGACATACACGTTTTTTTAGAAAAATCTGATTTTTTTAGGAGCCTTATTACAAGTAGAGGTATCCCATGTTGTGCTTGTTAAATCACTTTCTCTGAGCTGAAGCTTGAGGTGTGTGTTCTGGCTATTGGAGGGTTGGGGAATGAAGGATGAAAGAGTCATTGTTAAGATAGTCGATAAGATTGAAATTCACACCAAACTCCTTCCCCCTCACTGGCCCAGAAGCAGACAGTTGCAAACACAGCTCTGCAGGAATGTAGGTACCCCCTCTCACACACAATGTATCATGGATTCCCCAGGGCCCAGCAGAGGCCTCATTATTTTTTTCCAGTTAAAGACTATCTGTATAGCTGCCCTTCGTATGTATTCAGTGTGGCAATAGCAACCTGCTTTGGTCAGATGTAATACATAGGAGCAGTGTGTGTATCTCTCACTAGGGCTAGGTGTATATAATGACATACTACAATACGCCTCTATTTCTAGTGTCCTGGTCACTAGGCTGCCGCTGTGTGGTCATTACTGGCACTGCAGCTTCACACACACAGTAAGAAGCGGCGGCGAATAGCTCGTCGCTCGATTGCTTTGTTGTGCCAGGCACTGAAGGGGGCGGCCATGTTGGATGTGTCGGTGTAACCTGCTGCTGTCAGAGCGGGGAGACCCGCACCCCGCCCAGCACATCCCAGGGACCGGGCCTCGCAGCGCTGTGCAGTGCCCTGTGTGGAGCCGAGCGCCCCTTTCCTGGCCGGGGCCGCCCTGCCCCTTTCTCTGGGCCGGGATGTTCTCCAAAAAAAACTCACGGGGATGTCAAGAAATCAACACAGAAAGTGCTGGATCCCAAGAAGGACGTGCTGACCCGCCTCAAACACCTGAGGATCCTCATAGGTGAGAGGGGGGGAGGGGGCGAAGGAGGAGATGGGACACCAGGTGAGGTCAGAGAGAGAGAGAGAGATGGGGGGGGAGTACTAGACCCCAAGAAGCATGTGTTCATCCCCCTCCAACACTTGCGGATCCTCATAGGTGAGAGGAGGGGGGGGGGGAGGAGGAGATGGGACACCAGGTGAGGTCAGAGAGAGAGATGGGGGGAGTACTAGACCACAAGAAGGATGTGTTCATCCCCCTCCAACCCTTGCGGATCCTCATAGGTGAGGGGGGGGGGGGGGGGGCTGGAAAGTACTAAATCCCAAGAAGGATGTGTTGACCCCCCTCCAATACTTCAGTATCCTCATAGGTGAGCGGAGAGGGGGACACACACACCAGGTGATGGGGGGAAGGAGGGGATGGGGCATCAGGTGAGGAGAGGGAGCAAGAGATGGGGGGATGGAAAGTACTGGACCCCAAGAAATGAAGGAATGAAACACCAAGTGAGGGAGAGCGATAGATAGGAGGGGATGAAACACTAGGTGAGACACATAGACAAGGGTTATAGAATGGAACCCTAGATGAGGAGATGGAAAGAGAGAGAGGTGGTAATGAGGGGATGAAACACTGTGATAGGAGAAGAAGGGGGTGAAACACCAGTTGAAAAGAGTGAGAGATAAAGTGGAGGGAATGAAACACTAGATGGGGGGAGAGAGAGGGGAAAGGAGGGAATGAAACACCAGATGGAGAGAGACTGGGGAGAACGAGATAATCCAACACTAGATAGGGAGAGACAAGAGGGAAGGGGGAATGAAACCCTAGATGGGGAGAGAGAGGGGGAAGGAGGGAATGAAACACTAGATGGGGGGAGAGAGAGGGAGAAGGAGGGAATGAAACACTAGATGGGGGGAGAGAGAGGGAGAAGGAGGGAATGAAACCCTAGATGGGGGGAGAGAGAGGGGGAAGGAGGGAATGAAACCCTAGATGGGGGTAGAGAGAGGGGAAAGGAGGGAATGAAACACTAGATGGGGAGGAGAGAGAGGGGAAAGGAGGGAATGAAACACTAGATGGGGGGAGAGAGAGGGGAAAGGAGGGAATGAAACACTAGATGGGGGGAGAGAGAGGGGAAAAGGAGGGAATGAAGAACACCAGATGGGGGGAGAGAGAGGGGAAAGGAGGGAATGAAACACTAGATTAGGAGAGAGAGGGGGAAGGAGGGAATGAAACACTAGATGGAGAGAGACTGGGGGGAATGAGATAATCCAACACTAGATGGGGAGAGACAAGAGGGAAGGGGAATGAAACCCTAGATGGGGAGAGAGAGGGGAAAGGAGGAATGAAACA
>CM050168.1:208132591-208208446 GCA_027410445.1 Discoglossus pictus | reverse complement strand
GCTCTATTTTCCTCACTGAAACCTTACAAGTACTTGTTAATAAAATGATGTTTAGATATGTAAACAAACCGTTTATTTTAATATTAAATTGACTATTTTTAAGAGCATTTTATTGGGACATAATAGATGTTCCAAATATTTTGTAATTTAATAGCAGGTACATTATTTATAGCATAGCCTGATATGACGTTTGGTAATAATTGTGTGTAATCCTTGGCATTGAGTATGTGCAGAACACAGAGACAAACTACTGCAATCAGTCTTGGTGATTGACCGGTAAAATAGAAAACTTCAATGTAGATTTACTGTAAGAAAGCGCACATGTTTTCAAAAATAATTGTTGTTAGAGTATGTATTATTGCCTATACAGAATAAAGGCAAAGTTTGCAAGGTTTCAAGTAGTTGTTAAAAGATATGTACTTGTTTGTTATCTGAAAGTGGAAAGAAGTCAACAAATCTTTAATCCACTTGTAATACTATTTTCTCTTTATATAAATTGCTGTGCGTGTACTTTGCCGTTCGTTTGGCTGCATTCCCGGTTCTTGGCTAAAAATAATTATCACACAAAGGAAAACATGCAGTTTATATGTGCTACTGTTGCATCCTCCTCTGCAGTAAACTCCAGTAAATATTTATAACTGACAATGGCACATCCTCAGGCAAATTCCTTTAAGAGACGCACAAAATACATTTTAACAATAAGTTGTAATTATGAGTTACTAGCAACTTGCCCGTCAAAAAAATGACGACAATAAGATTGTAAGGCAGGTAATGGTGTTTGGTTGAGACATTTAATTTTGTTGGTGTTCTGACATCCTTTGGCGCTCATTGTGGGGCTGTTGGTTGTTTGTGTGCTATGAGCAGCGTTGGCGGTCGTTTTTTGTATGCTAATGAAATAATTAATAAATGAATATACTTTACCTATTTTGAAGTACTATATGCAGGAAGCATTGTGTTGAAGAACTGACAATCTGTTTTCATGTTGCTGCAGCATACAATGTCTGTTTTCGCTGTTGTGGAGCTGCTGTGTAAGTGTCAGCAATGTGTGTAGTGTAAATAGTGTGCGTTCGCAAGGAAAATCGGTTAGGGTAGCATTGTGTAAGTTAGTGTTGTAAAATGGCGCCTAATGTGTGTGGTACACGGCTGTGGCTGATTTTGCGTCCTTGTTGTTGGACCTCGTACAGCTTTTTCGGAAAATCTGTATGTGTTTAGGGTCCTGTAGCCTCGTTTTTTGTTTTTTTTCAGTGCCCATTTTTTCTCTCGCTTAGGGGATTTTCGGGTGTCTAACTAACTAATTTCTGCTTAAATTGAGGTGTAACTTCACTTTCAGAGGTCCTGGGTGCTCCCTCTTGCTGTTGGTAAGCTTGTTATGTGTTTGTTGTGTGTATTTATTGTGTTTTTAATGTTTTCATGTGCACGGGTTTCGGGCGCTAAGGTCGTATTTTTGCGAGGTAGTAATGGTGTTTTTTCTAAGTCCCGCGGCTCGTATTTGTGGATGCTAAGTACGTCAATTTTGCGGTCGAGGTGGGAGCCTCCACCTCCGCAAATGGGGTCCTAAAGTCTGCAGTTGCCCGCAGCGTTGGCAACAACCCGCTTACTCACAACTATATATGTGATCTACCATAACACATTTTAGAGCAAGGATGGTAAATGTGTGGGGTCATTCATTACACTTAGAAGTTGATTTAACTTCATTGATGATTATTAGTATTTAATTTATTTATAAATCACCAACATTTTACACAATTCCCTGCTCCAAATATAATTTTATATATATTAATTTGTAAGCTTATGCTTCTCCATTGATAGCCTAGAATGGCTAAGTTTAGATTCCCCCCCCCCCCATGCATTATTATATTTGCCTAGAATAGTTAATTACTTTTTTGTCCCACTGTCATGGTATAATAAATTAACTTAAATCTCTAATACACTTCCATGTCGGAGAGTCACTCACAATTAAGTCTGTGGTGCCTCTTAAAACTGGTTATTATGCCAAAAAAACAAAATAGAGGTGCTCAATCGGAGAACGAACTAACCTTAATAGGTTAGTTCTGTGGGCATGATAACCCCCTCTGAGAGCTGCCTCCTTTTAGCTCACTTGTGCCCTTCACAGGGAGAAGTATCAGTCTGGCCCCACTCACTAGAGTGATCCATCTCCAAAATACCAGGAAATTATTCACTGAACAGGAGAAACCGCAAACCCCAGATGTATGTTTCAGCCTTGTTTAGGCCTTGTCAGTGAGGTGTAGCTGATAACTCCCTAAGGCACAGCGAGCAAGGGGTCCACGCCTGGATTCCCCTATCACCCTTAGGGAAACTGATCCCTAAGGTTCATTTGAATAAACAAAAAAACAAAATGGAGGTGCTCATTCGGAGAACAAATTAACCTTAATAGGTTAGTTCTGTGGACATGATAACCACTCTGAGAGCAACCTCTTTTAGCTCACTTATGACAAACTTACCCCTCTCCATTAATATTACTATTTATTATTATTATTATTGTTTATTTGTAATGCGCCATCATATTCTGTAGCGCTATACAGGGGTTAAGTTCGAGGCAGAAACAAATACAATATAAACACATTGAAAGTTATGGAGAGCCCTGTTTTTGAACTTATCATCCCGTGTTCATTGAGCTTTCCCCAAAGATTGAACTCGCAGACTTACAAGCTAAAGGTTTTGGGTGTGGTACAGGAGGTTGAGAGAAGCGTTGTGCATGTTAGGGTGGAAGGTTATAGGCTTCTTTAAACAAATGTGTCTTTAGTGAGGGTTTGAAGATTTTTCGGATGGGAGATGATTTTCTGGAGTGAGGCAAGGAGTTCCAGAGACTAGGGTCAGCACATGCAAAGTCCTGAAGGCGGGAATAAGAGGAAGTGACGAGTGGTAGAAAGAAGAAGGTCATTAGCAGAATGAAGAGGATGGTTGTGTGAGTATTTGGAGATGAGGGGAGAGATATAAGGGTGTGCAGTGTTGTTGAGGGCTATATGTTAGGGTCATGATTTTAAATTTTTGTTCTGGAGGCTAAGGGAAGCCAGTGGAGTGATTGACAGAGAGGAGCTGCCGACACTGATCGTTGTGTGAGAGGAGACTAGCGGAGGCATTCATTATGGATTGAAGTGGGGATAGATGGGTGGTGGGCAGGTCAGCAACACGTGAGTTGCAGTAGACAAAGCGAGAAATGATGAGTGAATGTATTAGGATCTTAGGTGTGTCTTGTTGGGGAGTGACATATTCTGTAAATGTTTTTTTTTATGGCGAAGGCAAGATTTTGTTAGTGATTTTATGTGAGTTATGAAAGACAGGGCGGGGTCCAGTAGAACCCCAAGGTAACCGGCTTGGGATGTGGGAGTGATGATGATGTCAACAGTGAGAGAGATGTTAGGGATTGAAGCAGTAGTAGAGGGAGGTTCAGTCTTAGACATGTTGAGTTTGAGATGGTGTGTGGACATCCAGGAGGATATACTGGAGAGGGAGTTGAAAACGCGTGCTAGAAGAGAGGGGGATAAATCAGATGCTGAGAGGTCATCTGTATATAGAGATGATACTGAAACCCAAAAGAGTTTATTAGGGTACCAAGTTAGGATGTCTAGATGGAGAAGAGGAGGAGGCCTAGGATTGAGACTTTGGGTACGCCAACAGACAGAGGGTGAGGCGAAGAATAGGTTCTCTCCATGTGGCACTTGATGCCTCCAGTGTATTAATCCAATCCTGTGGTTGCTAGTTTCCCTTCCACAGTATTTCCATTGAATCTCCTTCCACATTGTAGTGTATTGTGGTATCACCAAGCTCTTAATTTAAAGAAGCCGTTTACTACAGTCATAGGTCCATTTAAATACTGCATTAATTTTTTCCACAAGTAGATAATCATGCCGGGCCCCATTCCTTGCACATGTTTCATCCAAAGTCAGCCAGCATCTTCATGAGTCTCAGCGTTCATGTTCTAGCAAAACTTATGTAGGAATGGGGAATAACACCTTGTGGGCCAATCAAAACCCACTTCACTCTGTGCATTAGAAGATGTTTTATGGAGTTTTACAGCTTGATGCAGCACCTCCGGTCGTTAACTGCCTGGCTTCCCAAATCCGCCAGATAAAAATTTAAACGCATGACACTTTTAGTCTGGATAGGACTTCCTCAGGGACGTTATTGATTGATTCCAAATGTTAAACATTTGACCAGAGTGATCCTTTAAAGCTTCATTTTTTTTACCTTTTTGAACACATTTTGGCCATAGCCAAGTATAGTTAAAAAAAGCATATTGTGTGGATGAGACTGCATTACTGTTTGAGAACCAAGCCTCTTTTTAGAAATACATAAGGAGGCTCGATCAACCTTGCTAACGACTAAGGAATATGTCCTTGCAGACCACTTGGCTTTCTAAAATATTTGAGTCTTTCCTTTTTAAATACAGAATCATTGGTATGTACTAGATATCTTAAACAGTAAAGCATAGGAAAAGTCAATATTATTAAAGTGCAAAAAGCATACATGATACGAGAAAATATTAATTTACATAGGATGGTAGATATAAGTAGCAGTGCCCTTGCAGTTATAGTGGTGTTTAAGTGACAGAATAGAGGGGACAAATATGGTATCATTTAAAACTAAGTAAAAACAAGTACTTTGTTAAAAAAAAAAATTATAATCATATATTAAACATTGAATTTGCCATATTTAACTGTTGGTAAAGTTACTAAAAAAGGTTTTGCGAAAGTTTCCCTTTTAAGAGCTTTCAAAATTTACTAAGAAAAAAACTGTTTAAATATATTACCTACTTACGTAATTGTACGCAGTTCCGGCAGTCTCCATGGCTGCTTACCCTATCTATGAGTATATAGTTCTTGTCAAGCAAATGCCAATTCAGAGGGCTGAGATTAGCTCATGAATTGCTAATTGCACTTTTCTACCATAGGCAGTTGACTTTGCCTATCTGCCTTTCTAGCAGAAAAAAGTCTTGGAAGTTTATACATGACACCTACAGTGATTGTTATACTATAACAGTGGAGATGGGTTAAATAAACAAACTAAAAAAAAAAAAAAATACATTTAGTTATTTAGTGACCTTCATGACCAGGACCATAACACACTAAGCACATCTTTATGGTCACACTGATCCACTTGGTATTCATTACAAAGATACTGGAGTGGGTTGCCAGTTCCTTCTCCAGTGGGCCACAGCATACAGCTCCCGGTATTCCTTGGTGGAATACATCCCATCCAAGTATTGACCGTGGTGTGACTGGAATCAAACCCAGGTTGCAGTGGTGAAAGCACCAAATCCTAACCACTGGACCATCAGGGAACCCATAATTACATATAATAGGTGATAAATTAAAGGTTTCTAAAAAAAAAAAGCATATTACTGCAATATCCCTTTAATATTGTCTAATTGTCTTGGCCTGTGCTTTACCATTTAAGGATATTGTTTTTTTTTCCCCAGCACAGTGTTTAGATTCTGCTTTATATGTTTAATCCAACAACAACCTATTTGTTGCCTAATCTGATCTAAATTTACATTTTTGCTTTGCTATGCCAATTTAACCTCAGCAAATTAAATGGCTTAAAATATTTTAAGTGTGAGGTTGATGGCTGCAAATAATATAGTGCCTTGGTCTTTTGCTACGGACATCAGACGCCGCGGGGTGGTTTAAAAATGGCCAATGGGCATTTTTCTATAGGTCCATATGTCATACAGCCTTTGCAGCCCTCCAGGAAAGTAGATGAGCTTGCTGAGTTTAAAGCTTAGTTTAGATATTTGCTTGATTACAGAAGACAACCCTAGAGCTCAGATGTAGTTTCCATTTGTTTGCTCACCTGGAAGTCTCTGCTTTAGCTTTTTAATGGGATAAGGAACACCAATATCTATGTAAACATCATAAAACATCTGACTATTCTTTTTGCACTATAAACGAGCACTAGGATGGTTACGAAAGTGAACTGTAAACCTTCTGCATGCTGCATTACTTCTGACAGACTGGTTAGTGTGCGTCAAGGCACTGCACTAGCAGAGTTATTATAGCGCTTAGTGGAGAGACTCTTTACTCCCACTTGAACAGCAGTGGGCAGCCCATAACCCTTTGAGGGTCCTTTTAGATTTTGAGTATGTCCTCCCTCCACAGCACACAAACCACATGTTTCCTCTCACAATTCTTTCATTGACCTTTCTTTCTCACCCTCAGTGATTATACCAAAGGGATAAATATCTTGTGTAGCCCCTTTGAATGCTCAGGGGCCACATTCACAGCCCTTCCGTAGGATAACTGCGCTGTAAATGTCACACCCATATCAGAATTTGTCTGAGAAATGTCATGACACTTCTGTAGTGCTGTGTTTCCTTTTTTATATACATTCAAAGTACTTTTTCTATGCATAAAGCTTTGAATTTTTTTTTTTTTTAATGCACTTTTATATTTATCTAATTTTCCTATTGTTATGAGTCTAAAGCAAAGAAAAGGCCAACCAATGAGCTTGGGTAAAACTTGCTCCTAATATGTTATTTTTGGGCCACTGGTTTAATTATGCAAATATTTATACTGTATAAATGCAACCTGCCCTGCATCCTCACTAATGTGGCTTAGGCTCAGTGCTTTATCATTGCGTTTAAGATGTTGCTCCTGGCTCAATACATTACCTATAATTGAAGATCATAATGAGACTTTAGTCCAAATCCAACCTTTTTAGTTCTCCTGTGATCTCTGTTATGTGAACTGATCCAGACATAGGCAGACAAAAAACATAATTTAATCATTGTCAATTGTCTCGTTAGAGGAACAAATGCTTCCTGATTCCAAATACTGTCGGTATGATTATACCACAAGTCTTTATTCTAAGTAGTTAATAGATAACTTTGTTTTTTTCCAAAAATATATCAATTCCCTTTTTAAAGTTACTCAGTGAACCTTCACAATCTTCTTTGGTAATTACGGATTTGGCTGTCCTTGCTGTGAAGAACCATTTTCTTTCATTGTTCAGAAATATTATTTTCTAACCCTGGGTAGTCCATAAGTTGACCCGAGTCCAAGTCTGGACCTTCAATTCATTTTTAAATTTATTATAGATCCAGTGTGATGATTCTCAATCTTTAGGGGAAATATGGAAGGTTCTTGTATTTACTTAGATATAATATACCTTTGTATCTATTTACTTTTATGTACTTTATTGTATTAAGAAGTGCTTATAAGCTCTGTTGTTACGGTCTTAAATCAAACAAATAGTCCCTGCATGCGTCTGCCAGTTGCTGCATATGCAGACACAGGCTCTGTAGTGCTGACTGGGCTGTGTCTCATACTAACCAGTCGGTGACCATTTCTCAGCAATGTGCTGCTGAGACATAGATCCTGATAGGCTAGAACACTACACTTCCAACCCTGCAGACTCTCAGTCTGCATATGCTGCAGTGGTTAGACCCATAGCGGGACTATTTGTTTTATGTTAGGCAGTAAAAACAGAGCTTATAAGCACTTTGTAATAAAGTACATAAAGGTAAATATACAGGTATGTTCTATACCTAGTAATATCCAGAGACCTTCCAAATCCCTGTAAGTAAGCCATCAGTTAAGTGGTGCGCTCTTCCTGGATTTCCAAACAATGTAATATCTGTTTGATTAAAATATATATATGTATACCTGTAAAACAATGAGTACATTGGGTACCAACAGAATCAAGATTGCTGTGCCTTGAAACATTATTAGACTGTAGTTTGTTGTAAGCTTGAGAACATACTGTTTGGCAGAAGAGCTAAAGTAATTACTAATGATGCAATAATAATTATAAACTAGACACATGCCAGTTGTGTGTTTTAATGAGTACACAGTGACTATTATGTTCATTGTACCTTCAGTACATAATTCTGCACAGGCAGGAAATGCAATCTTTTAAATTTACCATTGAAGTAGGTAAATAAACGTGCCTGCGGTTAATCTGATCTTGTGTTGTCTCCTTCAAGACCTAACTATGGATGCTGAGTCTGTGCCTTTCTGTTTATGAAGTAGAGCTTTGTAATAGAGAATACATAGATAGATAATACATCCTCTCAAGATGAGCCTCATTCAATTGAGCTTTCGGGAGATCCGGGCTTCGAAAATGTAGCCCTCAAGTTATTTTGCTATTCCCTTGATGTCTTTTTGTGGGCTTTGATTTGGTTACGTGCATTCGGCCTCCGATTCACTGCGATAGTTCACATCAATGCCCCTCCCAGCCTCTGATCTTTCACGTCTGCAAGAGCTGCGAACGCTAAAATCGCAAATCGCTATTTAATTGCTCAGATTCCCCCTTGCTAAGCAAGCCGTCAAGTCTGCAAATGCCAAAAGTTGAACCACAAGTCACGGGTACCAAGAAGGGCTTGCAAATGGCTTAATGACATATCCGGAGCTCTTTAAATGCACATGTACACACACTACTGTACATTTATTAAAATAAAAAGTTATGTTGGGTCTTAGAATTAATAGCACACCATTATCAAGCTCACAAATCGGCCAAAAACAATGCTTTTATTTCATGTTTAATTTCCGTGTTATATCGATCCCGGAAATCAATGTTTTAATACATAAAATGGAACTCGCATGTAGTAGAATATCATATTTAAGTTTTTATCGATATTGCATTATATCTGGAATGTGGGTCCGATCGCAACTCTTAAATCAATCCCGTAGGACTTTGAAATCCAACCTCCATTTTTCTTTGACGTCATGATGACGATCTCTATTTTTATTGGCTGTTTCTAATTCCGGAGTTATATCCTTGCGTAATTGATCATGTTCAAGCTTGCAAATGCTACATATGATAGCGCACATCGTACTCCATTCAATCGGGCCAGGACTTGCGGCCTCAGCCAATTGAATAGCACCATAAGGTGCAAGCACACAGACTTACGGCCTACATCCCGCAACTTGCTGGATTGCAATTGAATGAGGCTCTATGTCCATAAATTAACATGAAAAATTGGAGTGGTCTCATTGGTCATAAAACTCTTTCCTTAGAATCCGCCAATTCTTGTCTTCTGTTTGTGTTAGGGACCAAGAAGTGGTTCGAAGCCAGAATCTTGGCTCCAGGTGAGCATGGCTGCAAAGAAACATTGGCAATAGACCTTCCCAAAAACCTTCCATTCTGGGTGAATTTTTACGAGTTCCAGCTTGGGCAGAAACCATTTAAAGTGTGGGTATGTGCGTTGGGTTCTTTAGTTGTAGTCTCAATACATTTTCTTAATAAAGGCAGGTAATCATATTGGGCCAGCTTTCTTTAATTTGGAAATGTATAAACATTTTTGCACTTTGGGACAATAACCCCCCAAAAAACAATTGAAAAAGGGAAAAACATTTCCTTTTTTTTTATTTTTTTTTTTTATTTTTATTTTATTGCTGTTTTTTGCTGTGTTGGAGCACTGGATTACACCAGTGTACAAATCCAATATGAAAAATGTGTCCAAGGTAAAGAGATTATGTATGTGCTGGGCCAAAACCATCTGGCCCTTGGGTTGCAGGTTCTACTCGCCTTCCTCGATGGACCACTGTATAATGGGGACAAATAATTAGGCAGGGAATGTTATTAAACTAGTTTAAATAGAAAAAACATAATACTTCTAAAACTGATGAAAGTTGTGTGTTTACAACGGACGTTTTACATTTTCGGTTGACCAGGGCTCATCGTTATTGTTGCATGCTGCTTGTTTCTGGGCACGTGCAATAAAACAGGTGGGTGTCAAATTCAATAATATAAATTATATAGCAAATCCACCTCTTCTTTCTTTCCTGTGCTGCTTCTCTCTCCACTGATAAATTAAAAAAGCTGTTAGGAGGCGATGAAACCAGACTAGATGGAATTACTTATACATAAACAATCTTCGTAAATTCCAAATTGCTGTAAAAAAAAAAGTTTCTATGTCCGTTACTTAAACAACTAATAATGTTGACGGATTGATATTTATTATTATCCTTTGTTTGTAAAGCACATATTTCATACCACTATACAGGGGTTAAGTATGAGGCAATTTTTTAATACATTGCAAAAAAAAATTAGGGCCCTGTCTTTGTACTTAAAATCAAATGTATGCAGTGCTTTCCCAAAGCACCTTACAAGATTGAAAACTCTCAAACTTGCAATCTAAAGGGTATAGAAGGGTGGTAGATGTGTTGTCTATATTAAAGCTGGATGTGATACAGTTCTTTAAAAAGATACATTTATTTTTTTTTGAAGGAGGAGGATAGTCTAGTGGAGCGAGGCAAAGAATTCCATAGAATAGGACCAGCAAGTCCTTAAGGTGGGAGTGCGAAAAGGGGATAGGAGGAAAGAAGGTCATTAGCAGAGCAGTTGGAGTGGTATTTTGATACAAGCAGATATATATAAGGGGGGTTACTGTTGTTGAGGGGGGTATTGTAAGTTAGGGTCATGACTTAAAATTTTATTTTGGAGACCGAAAGAGACCTGCTCCATACACAGAGCATTTAGTATGATAAGACCGAGCCAAAATTGCACTTTTTCTTAAATAATTCAGACTTGTAAGTACTCTATAGCAGCTTAATAAGTAAAGCGAGATACATTTGCTGCATTAGTCTTTCATTGCTTCTTGTGAACAGATATCTTGCACCTTTTAAGTGTTTAATGTTGAACCAGCTCGTTATAAATACAGTCTGTGACCTGCATGGAAGAAAGCTTCTGTGGATGCTCGTTTGTGCCAAAGAATGTGAATTATTCCAGTAGCCTGGAAGGTTTGACCTTCTGTTTTCTACAGACAGCACTGAATGTTTATTTTTTCATAGGTCTTTTGGCGCCCTCTCTTCTGGGCCTTTTGTGCCAGTTCTATTTCTATGTATTTCAGTTAGAAAAAGGGGCCACCGTATAAGAATTGCAAAGCAGCAGGGGAGCCTGGGACTGACGTCCTCTTCAAAGCTAACCCTGGGAATGTTTGCAAACTGGAAAAATAAAAATGTTTTGGAAAATGTTTCACAGTTTAACAGTTTTTTATCATTGTAGTTGAAGGAAACTTCATGTTTTATGTTGGTAGAAGACTACCAATATTGGCAGCTATGTAAGCCGTGACCAATACAATAAATTTTAGAGAAAATCTTAACTGGCAACTGCTCGGTGCCATCATGTAGAGGAGTTCAATCAAGTAGAAAATATGTTTTTGTTTCTTTTTTTATTAAAAGCTGTTTTCAACATTTTAGACAAAAATATTGTCCTGTGACAGCTTTTATGACAAGCATGCTATTTATTTAACATGCCTCTAAGTAGGTGATCCAGAAATCCTGGACTGTTGGCAGCCCTGGTAGGTCTTAGAAACTGGGAGGTATACAAAAAATCAGTGAAATAACTTTTTACATTTTTCAAATTGATGTTTTATTTCCTCCATGGTTTTCAGTGCTCTGTTGTAAGAGTAGTATTGATAAAAATGTTTGTGCTTTTTAGCTTTGAAATACGCTGGAATCTGTCAGTCTTATCTATATCCAAGGTCCTATCCGTTGTCTAATCCAGTTAGGAAAATCTAAATTGAACCCAGTTGTTAAATAAAATATTGTTTTTGCTTTCATTTTCTTTTTATTATAAACTAAAATTCTTTGCAACAACATCCTGTTAATATGAGATTTCATCAGTCCTTTTAATGGGCTATGTTTATTTTTATTTTTTTAAATTTTCATCTGTACAGTGGTGTAACTAACGGATTACAGGAAGGCAGTGATAACAAGTATTACAGTAGACAGATACAAAGATAACGAGAGACCTGACAAAATAATGTACACAAAATAACCACTGTATTAGTCAATCAGTATAGTTTGTTTAATTTATTAGCAATCCAATCTACATTTTGAAGAACAAAAAAGCAATGTAACATTTGAACTTTCGTATTGCAGCTTCAGGGAGTGCCGCCTATTTTTATCACCTTTTCTGCACTCTTTTGTGTTGCCGCTGCAGATAAAGAAGCGGCCATATAAGGACCTATAAACAATGAACATTGTTGGGGTCGTTACAGTAGGGTTTCATTTGCTTATCTTGTTACTTTATTATCAATAAAAAAATGTTGTTGCCTTTTTTAAAAATGTGAACTTCAGCTTTTCAGCCTCAAACAGAGCTTCTTCTTTTCATACCTTTATTTGATTAGTTTAAGGGTGTAGGCAAAACTAAACTAAGCAGGAGGCTGTCCAGATAGGAGTCTTTCCATACCCCTTTCCATCAAGTGGTCACTGCCTAAAAGATTTTACGGCCTGCCCTGAATACATAATATGGTTCGGAGGTAAAAGATCTGCTGGAGGCTGCAAAGTAGGTTCAAATGTAGCTTTTAAAAGTTATATTGCATTTTATTTATGTGTGTGTATATAAATCTCTTTTCTTTGGACCTCCTTGACTCGCACCTTTTTAGACTAGCTTATCACCTTCATACTTTTATGAAGGTAATGGAGGGGTTTGGCCTTTCTGGGGGGTGGGGTGATAAACATGGAAATAACCGGGGTAATAAAGTACAAATGCATGGAAAATACTCAACTGAATGGTGTTAAGAGAGCTGCTATTGTGGTGGGAACGGCAGGTGTTTTGGGGAGTATTTTTAATGATACGAGCATAAATGTAAATGAGAGCAAACTTGGGAAGTATTTGGTTTGACAGAATCAGATGCAAAGTGCGACAGTCCTTGAGATCCTTTATTGTCACATTTACTATGCATGAACCCTGCTGAAATGGTGTTCAAGGTCACTTTTCAAGCATGTGAGCTTTAACGTAGCTTGTACCTGAACTAAAACTTGTGCGTGTATATAGTAAATATTTTACAGTATTTTGCTTTTTAATATTTGTTTTCTACCTTAATGTTGTTTATGCTTAAACAGTTCTTGGTAGTTCTATATTTTTACTGAAGTGTATTTTTTGAAGGATATTGATCAGTACTGCATTCTTTAACACAGGGCTCAACCAAACCTTGGCGATATAGAAAAAACGGACGGTGCCTATATTTTACACATCTTCTAAGGTCATTAATCCAATTTAATACTCTGAACTCTGACTATTGGGTACTAGTTTGACCTTAGCAGACTTGGGCCTTCCCACACAATTCTTTCTCAATAGCAGAAAGTAATGCTTGTTAAACATTGTTTTCTTTTTTTTTTTTCTTCATATAATTGCTAAGAAATGGTTGGTGATTATCTACTGTATACAACTTATTGTTTCAGTGACTCTTCAGCTGTGCTTCTTGTCTGTACTTGTATTACGTGAAGTCATTAATCAGAAATGAGTATTTTTGGGAGCCAAAGCACAATGCTGGTAGATGTTTTCTCATTCTGAATTATGGATTCAATGAACATATTCTATGCCTGAGGTTGCATCACAATTTACTGCCTCTTGGGAAGGAATATAAGCCAAGCTATCTTGTGCAATGTGTTTGACTCAATGTATTTGAATTCAGACATCCTATTAGCAAGTGTTCTTGCTTTGCTTTATTACCGTTTGGGAGCCCACACCCTTGGTCACGCTTATGGCGTTTATTTAGAGCAGTGGGACTCATTCTTTGGATTCTCATTATCCTCACTGTCACACAGAATTCGAGGCAGGGGTTGTGAGAGGATATGTTATTACGAATTACATATATAAATGGAAGTCCTATTCCTAAAGTTTTTGTTAAAAGTACTTGATGGATTCCCTGTTATTAATATCAAAATAAATGTCCTAAACATTTATTTTCATACTTTTTTTAAACCTATTATTGATCAAGTCCTTAAAAGCTCTATTTTTACTCGCAGGCATACTATACTTTCATATTACTAGATGTACTAGCAAATCACAGGCTGTGTCTCAGCATGTTGTTTTGCTGCTGAGACAGTCTTCTACATCTAGTACATCCGCATGAGCTATAGCGGGTTGTCCTTTACAGGGACTGTTCAGAAGGTTTCAGTGAATAAAAAGGTTTTAAACAAAGGCAACCAACCATGTCCATTTAAGTCAGCTTGCCAAAAGCGGTGCCAGTCCTGTTTTGTTAAGTGGAAGATATCACAACTCTCTTCTGAGGTATAATGACCATTTGGCACAAATTAATCTTAAAAGATTTATTTAAAATATGTGAAAGAGCTAGTAAGATGCGATTTTTTTTTTAAATTTTTTTTGCTAATGTGTCTAGTGTGCTTCTAAAGATTTAAAAAATGATTCACTAAAATGTGGGACTCTTAAGACTTTAATAAGTTAAGAATTATTTACAAATTTTGAATATTCAATACGTTCTAATGCTTCATCAGATTAAATCTCTCAACCCGCTTGTGTCAACTTTTTTAACTCCTTCCATTATTTTTCTACGTACTTGGACATTCTTGTTTTTCTTCCACTCATTTCTAATTTGAGAATACTATACAATGACACATTCAGTAATTTGAAATTGATTACATCATTATATTAAGACATTATAATAGAATAATTGATTTTTTTTTTTATTAACCCTATGCTATTTATTTTCTGCACCCTTTTTTAAACTTTTCTCTTGGTTTTTCTGTGTCGAGATGCACTTATATTTGAAACTGACCCAAACGATTGGTTAATTGCCACTGCTCTAATCCATGTTTGTTTTCTCCTACAGAAAATGCAGAATCCATTGACCTTAAGCAATTTTTTGAACAGAACTACTCTCACATCTATTATGTCTTCTTTGAAAACTTTGTGATAATTGAAACATCATTAAAACAGAAAGGTAGGAATATTATTTTGATTTTACACGATTATTTAACAATTTCTTAAGTTTACTTTCTACACCAATGCTGTCCAAGTGTCCAGTTCTTTGTGACCCTTGGGGTACTAAACGCCTTTTATATTTGCCATTCTAATTACATACCAGTGTTTGTTTGAGGTATGTGCTCTTGTTTAGCACTTCTATTGGTATGAGAATATGACTGTCCTCTTAAATGACCGTGGTATTGCAATTAAAAGTAAAGTTCATGTGTTTGTTTTTGGGTATACACTATTAAAAATAGCAGTTAAACATTTTTTTTTTGTTCATACTTTTTAAATTGTCTTTCTCCTTAAACATAGCTGTTGTTCTTCTCCTCCCTGTGCCTTATCAGGAGTGTGGTCAGCTCTGCCTGGGGGCTAGACCCTTATGGAGCTTGGAAGCAGGCTGGGCTATTGCACAATGGAGTCACATGATGGGGCTAATGAAACCCATTCCCTAGACAGAATTAACAGCTCTATTGTAATCTGCTTGCAGCTGCCCTATTGATCTCAACAGTGAATACATAAACCATAATAGCCGCATCCCTTTGCCAACCTTAAGACAACTGGCCACACCCCACAGATAAGCACAGCGAGGTGGAGATAAGTGGTTCTACTTGAAGGAAAACATACACACTTTTATTTATTTTATAGTGCATTCTGCTTGTATTAGTCTATACCCAGCAGGCAAACTTATAAGCTTTACTTGTAAATGCACTACAGGGGTGTTCTTAATAAGCATTTATGCAACCATTCTTAAGAATTATGTGACCATTCTCAACACTAGTCCTGCACTTTGATTTGTTGCCTTATATCAATATATCCATCAGGGAACACATACAAGGCCACCCTGTGCACATGCTTTTCTGCACTGTAAAAAATGGCAAATGAGAGGGGAAGTTCACAGTAAGTCCTAGATCTTATCAATACATCAAACGTAATATATTTGGAAGAACATCTTACAATCTGTAATATTGTGCAGAAGGTCTTGGTATAATGCTTTTCTGGAACATAACTATTAAGTTTCTGCGTTTATAATTGTAAGTGTGCATGTGTGTTGTTACATTTTCCTTAGGAGGGAAATTATACCTACAGTGGATATAAAAAGTCTACACACCCCTGTTAAAATGTCAGGTTTCTGTGCTGTAAAAAAAATGAGACAAAGATAAATAATTTCAGAACTTTTTCCACCTTTTAATGTGACCTATAAACTGTATAACTCAATTGAAAAACAAACTGAAATCTTTTAGGTGGAGGGAAGAAAAAAAATATAAAAATAAAAATAATGTGGTTGCATAAGTCTGCACACCCTCTTATAACTAGGGATGTAGCTGTGTTCAGAATTAAGCAATCACATTCCACATCGTATTAAATAGGAGTCAGCATACACCTGCTATCATTTAAAGTGCCTCTAATTAACCCCAAATAAAGTTCAGTTTCTCTAGTTGGTCTTTCCTTAAACTTTCTTAGTCGCATCCCACTTCAAAAGCCATGGTCCACAGAGAGCTTCCAAAGCATCAGAGGGATCTCATTGTTAAAAGGTATCGGCCAGGACAAGGGTACAAAAGACTTTCCAAGGCACTAGATATACCATGGAACACAGTGAAGACAGTCCTCATCAAGTGGAGAAAATATGGCACAACAGTGACATTACCAAGAACTGGAGCTCCCTCCAAAATTGATGAAAAGACAAGAAGAAAACTGGTCTGGAAAGCTACCAAGAGGCCTACAGCAACATTAAAGGAGCTGCAGGAATATCTGGCAGTACTGTCTGTGTGGTACATGTGACAACAATCTCCCGTATTCTTCATATGTCTGGGCTATGGGGTAGAGTGGCAAGACAACGACCCAAAGCATACATCCAAATCAACAAAGGAATGGCTTCACCAGAAGAAGATTAGGAATGGCCCAGCCATAGCCCAGACCTGAATCCGATTGAAAATCTGTGGGGGGATCTGAAGAGGGCTGTGCACAGGAGATGCCCTCGCAATCTGACAGATTTGGAGTGTTTTTGCAAAGAAGAGTGGGCAAATCTTGCCAAGTCAAAATGTGCCATGCTGATAGACTCATACCCAAAAAGACTGAGTGCTGTAATAAAATCAAAAGGTGCTTCAACAAAGTATTAGTTTAAGGGTGTGCATACTTATGCAACCATATTATTTTATTTTTATATTTTTTCTTCCCTCTACCTAAAAGATTTCAGTTTGTTTTTCAATTAAATTGTACAGTTTATAGGTCACATTAAAGGTGGAAAAAGTTCTGAAATGATTTATCTTTGTCTCATTTTTTTACAGCACAGAAACTTGACATTTTAACAGGGGTGTGTAGACTTTTTATATCCACTGTATACACATTGGTGTAAAAATCCTTGCAGCTCAGACTCCTGGCATTTGTTCTTCAGTCTCCTTAAATTTTTCAGTATAATATATCACTGTGAATAGCTCCTAGAAAATTATTTCTGGCTCCTATAAAATATTCACAGCTATTAACTTTTAGATATTTTGGCACAATCGTGACTTGTATGTCTCTTTTGGATCCAATCTGCCATCACGTTGGTTTAAAATAATCAGGCCCTCCCCACCAAAGAAGGTGGGCAGCACTTTCCTGCACCCGATTTTTGTCACCTTTTCATAACTGGTGATAAAGTTCTGTTATACTGTATGTTGAATTTTATGTGACTGGTTTGATTGTTGCAATAGACAATTTGTTTCTCATGCTTATATTATTATTATTAAAGTTTAATTCAAACCCCAAACATGTTTTCTTTAAAACAAATCTTATGAGTTTCTTCTTCTCTATTTTGTTCATGACGAATGTTTTAGTATCCTTGAAAAGGGATTGCCATAATAAACCTTTTTAAAATACATTATTGGCTACAATGCTTCTATTAGTTACATTACTTATAATGTTTACAGTGTTGTTCCAACATTATCTCTTACATTTCTAGGACACAAATCTCAGAGAGAAGAATTAGATGCAATTCTTTTCATTTTTGAGGTAAGATTCTAAGTTTTGTGACACCAAAGATGTATGCTGCTAAACGTAATAATATCATCATCCTTTATTTGGAACATGCCCCTATATTCTGTAGCGCCATACAGAGGTTAAGTACAAGGCAGAAACTATTTTAACACATTGCAAAAGAATGAAGGGCCCTGTCTTTGAACTTATAATCTAACATACAGTCTTACAAGGCACTTTCCAAGATTGAGATCTTAAAAACATACAATCTGAAGGTTTAGGGTGTGACACAAGCGGGTGACAGATTTGTTAAACAGGTAAGCTTCTTTAAACATATATTTTAGTTGTTTGTTTTATAGGTTTGGAAGGTTTTGAGGCAGATGTATAGTCTATTGGAGCTATTCTGTCGCGCTGTACATGGGTTAAGTTCAAGACGAGAACAATATTAACACATTGCAAAAGAAGGGAGGGCCCTCTCTTTGAGTTTAGAATCCAGTGTCCAAAATGTTTTTTTCTCAAAGCACCTTACAAGATTGAAAACTTGCAAATTTACAGTACAGGGCTTGGATGGAGGTACAGGAGGGTGATAGAAGCGTTGTGCATGTTAAGGTGGAAGGTGATCTGTTTCTTTAGACAGATGTGTTTTTTAATGATGTTTTGAAGTATTTGAAGCAGGAAGATAGTCTAGTGGAATGAGGCAGGGAGTTAGAGAATAGGGGCAGCACAAGGAAAGTTCTGAAGGAGTGAGAGGATGAAACGAGAAGGTCATGTTCTCCTTACAATCCAATATCCGCCATTCATAAATGGATCTTTGTTTCTGCAAAGATCAAGAAAATAATTCTATTTTATTGTTTAACAGCATCTTTCAGGGCTTATTGTTGTATTGTTTGTGTATAGTGTGTTAACAGCCCCCAAACTTCACTATTCCACATGTTCCAAGTAATTTGGTAACCCCACTATAGGTGCCCAGTAATTGGTAACCCCATTATGTGTAAACAATCCCTTCTATATCCACAAAATGTTAACACCTCTATTGTTCATTGCTGCTGTTCATACTTTAACACTAATATTTGGAATGTGCCATATGCAATTTTATGTATATATTTTTGCATTCACTGTTTGATTAAATTTACATCCGTCACGTCAGTATAATCTTCACCTGTGTTATTGTTCTCCATTGACTTGGCATATCTGAAATTAGATTGATTATTAAAGAATATCTGTGGTCAGATTTTCTTTTATACTTGGTTATTTGACAAATTTAACTTGATATTGGGCAAATATTTTTTAGAAAGCAAAAAAAGAAGCCTTTAAATATTTCACTTTTACATGCAATTCTTCTTTTACTGCAGTGTTATATTTCATTACATAGCTTCTTTTTTTTTTGTTGCACTTCACTAGACCTAGTGAAAGCGTTGGCAGTTGTAGCTGCCACTTTTACACTGTGGAGGTAGAAGCTTTCTCTGTATGCAAAATCTCGTCCCATCTCAGGAAGTTTGTAATCGGAAACCAAAATGGTTGATTTCATTGCAGTAAAGAGTTTGCTAATTTTCACTTGCAAATCTTCAAAATAATATATTTTTAAATATGGCTATAATTGCTCTTTAAGCTTTTTATTATTTGTTTAGCTCACAGAGAATATATGTACGGATTGCCTATAACTATAGACCCTTTCACCTATTATTTGGGCCTTACGTTTTTCAACTATAAATAAATATTTATTTATTTATGTATTCATAAATGAAAGAACAAAGTGTCTCCCTGAAATTAACCCAACCATAAAGAATCATGGTTATATTTTGTACAAAAAAAAAGTTATCCAAGTCCTGAGGTAAACCTTTAGTCCATCCAGCAACGGCTTCCAGATCGGGTAGAGATGCAATGTGATGGTGGGATACCAAATGACACAGTAGTAGCAATCACAATGGCAGTGGCCCTATATGTTTCATTCATGATGGGCTTCATCAGGAAATACAAACCTTAAATAACACAGATAAAATAAACTGGACGCATTAGTCTAGAAATAGATGCTTTTAACAGAACGTTGTATATTTAGGTTAAATAATAATTGTAATATATGTATTTTATACAATGCTGTGCAACTGAATGACTTTTCTGTTTTTGTCCTTAGAAAATTTTGCAACTCCTTCCTGAAAGAATCCACCAACGATGGCAATATCACAGTATCAGTGAGTAAGCCTAATAATTTGATTCCCATAAATAAGAAATTAAGAAATGTATGTGGACACTTAACAGCTCCATTGGTTTTATGAAAGTTCTAAATGGGTATATAATAGACAGATAATATACCATTTTTGGTGGTATACTCCACCACCATTAGCTGAGTCTTTGAGAGAGAGGATTGTGAAATAACTGAATGCATTGTCTAAATTGCCATTGCAAAATTATTTCTAAGAAGCACAGAAATACAGCTTGTATTTTAATTCCATTGGTATGTGTTCCCAACACTATACAGTATAATTGCCATTGATTTACGGTAATTATTATTACCCATGAACACAGTCACCCCAGGAACATTTTTTTTTTTTTTTTTTCATATTAAAGAACTTTTAAAACGGGCAAGGATTACTGTAAATAATTCTTGAGATAGTATAAAGAGGCTCAGAGTACAAACAATACAGACTAAGTTTGTCTCCAGATGCTACTTAGTAGACCAGGGATCTAACTGAGTGTTACTGATTATCACTTCAAGGCAGCAAAGAAGCTACTCATTTGTATAATAACGCAGCCCAGACAATGTAGAAATTGTCCAGAATTATTTACTTCAGAAAAAAATATTAATAAAATGGATAGTCATTTTTTCATGCTCTTTAAGAATAATAATAAAAAAAACTTGTTTTGGTGGGGGACAGAATCCCTCTTAAAGGGACATAGAGGTTTTTTGTTTTTTTTTATAATCTGCCCAAGTATTTGTGTGCATATATAAACATTTTGTTATTAAGCTCTTAAAAGTCCTGTTCTTATGGTGCTTCTTAAATACATACAAATAGTGCCTTGGACAGACCATGTTTCTGTAGTATTGGATATGTTGTGTCCTGTTCTAGCCAATCATGGATCATGTCTCCACAACAAGGCAGACCTGTGTAGACCCTATTTGGCCATTTTAGGGAGTAACTTTTAAGTGCTTGTTAATAAAATGCTTAAATATGTACATACATTCTTAGATTATATTAATATTAAAAACGGGGAACGTTCCATGTGTTGAATATAACAAAGCTATTTTCAATTATTGCTTTCACTGGTGGTCTCAATTGTTGAACGTCTGGCATTGAGCTGTTGCCTGAAAGTTTCTATGATCACCAACATTATAAAGGAGGATGCCAAGGACCTGTGCAGGAGATCTGATAGAGTCTGACCGAGACCTCCAACATATAATGTCTGTCCATTTTATGTAAAGGGCCAGTGTAAGCGCCAGATAAAAGATTGTCCGTATTTAGTTCACCACTTTTTAATTCAATAAATGTGTGTTACTAAACATCCATCTGTAAATAAAGTAGTTTTAAAGTGAATGTTATTCGCCTTGTTTGCTAGGTCTGTCTCTACACCATTCCTGTTATATAAGAAATGTTGTATGTCTGGAGGCCATTGAAGTCGCTTGGAAGCTTTTTATTTCTTTAGTAGTTATGTAATTCCCAATGTGTGACCATGCCCCTAACTGATATCAGTGTGTTGTTTTTGTTTTTCTGCCTGATTTTTAAAAAAATTATTAACTAGATCAAAGGAGTGTTGAAGTCACAGCCCCTTTATAACTGAACATCAGTCATATACCTTCAGTGTCTTCCAGATAAGCAATGTGAGTCATGTGTCAGGAGGGAAGTGGTGATAGACCTAGCCTATTGATCATGGTAACATTAATTTTAAAAACAGTTTATTTACAGATGATCTTTTTAGTTTAGTTTTATAAACACATATTTTGTTAATCAACAAGTGGTGAATAGATACAACCCTTTACCTGGCATTTACACTGGCTCGTTAACTGATAGAATTGTGTATTATACTTTACATATATTGAAGAAGTAGTTTGTTTTCAACTCCAGTGATGTACAGTGAATAGTTTTGGTTTGATAATATGTTCATCGTGCTAGCAATTATTTATTTACTTGCATTCCATTGTAAGCCATGAGCTTCTTGGCTTCCCTACAGCATTTGAGATGTAGGCCCTAGACCAGACTTTCCTATAGATACAGTTTATATGTCGGACTTAAAAGGAGATTAAAAATCATTTAGTGATATTACCTTGCACCTGATAGGCTTCAGTTTTTGTAAAATTTCATCTGAACTGACCAAGCCCCACATAAAAATCTTGAGAATGGTACATTGAACTTCTATTCATTTTGATGTGTCGCATACTATCTGAAAATACTCTGTTGTGGTTAGACTTTAACTTCATAATAAAAGGGAATAGTTTGAGGTGTCATCAAATTAATCTCTTCCTGTAGTGGTAGTAATAATAAGACAAAATGCATGTGTAATGTTTTAAATCTTATCTTTGTAATATTTGCATTTAAAGGGCCCCTTTTACATTGAGACCTGAGTTTCTTAGTTGAAGAGCGTTTTTGACCGTGAGCAAGGGCAAATTATTTTATGTGAACATCGTGTCCTGTTTAAAATGCATGTGCCAAGTGACCAGTTCCTTTGGAAGTCTGCAAGATTACCCTTCAGACGGCTTTTCATGTTTGTATTGTTGCAGATTTTACAGGCAACAAGGTTGATTGATATTGGGTAATGTTTTATACAGCGATGCATACCAAATAACAATATTGTCCAAAGTGTAAGCTATTTTTGCAAAGCCAATTGGGAATGTAATATATGCTTGAAAGTGATTATATGTTTTTTGTTTTCTCCTCAGGCTTGATACTGAAAAAATTGCTTCATACTGGGAACTCCTTAAAGGTAAAAACACTGTTAATTAGAAAACGAAGGTCATCATTTAATCTATTCGCTCATAGTTTTTCAGCTGTTCTTGTGATAACGTCAATGAGTCCCAATTTATCAATAATATTTAAACATTATAATTAAAATATTTAAAAGTATTGTTAGGCAATTTGTTAATATTTTATAGGCATTGCTACTGACACCATTTGCGCCCTACAACAGACAAGTGTTTTCCAATTTCAAATGTGCTGCTGATTGATGGACATTTGTAATTTTATAGTGTGTGAACCCACCACTGAATCCGGTTCATATAAAATGAAATTGCCTTATGTATGAGGCAACTTGTTTTTTTTGTAGTGTTTTTTTTTCAGTTGCAAACCACAGTCTCGGCACATCAAGGGGTGGTAACCGTATAACTTTGAATAGGTCAAAAAAAAAAAAAAGGAATGAGTGACTTTCAATGTACTATAAAGCCCAAAATTGTCATCCTGTTCATACATATTCTCGTTTGTTTTCACATTTGAAATTTAAAAGTAGTATAAAAATGAAATGTGTGGAATTTAAGCTTCCAACAACTTATTATACATAATTACTCTGAGCCTCTTCTGTACACAAATAAGAGTGTTTATAGAAATGAATAAATCTGAAATATAATCATTATGGCATCCTCATTATCTATGTTGATTCTTGTAGGAAGGCTTCAAGGCTATAGAAACGGCTAAAATGCTCAAACTTGTTACATTTTAAATAATGTACACAGCTTCCTCATAAGATTAAGTCTTTATCTGATAGTACACAACAATTTAGTCTTCCGTGTACCCAATGCCACACGACAGTTTTTGGTCGGTTCCATACCATGACATCATTTTCACAAACCTTGAACCAAGAAGAAACTAAGCTATCCCTCTATACATTGGTGGAAAGATAAGGTTTTGTGGTAATTTTACTCTTTATTTATTTATTTATTTATTTATTTTTTCTTTCCTCTTCAGTATTATGCTGATGCAGTTCAAAAACACTCTCAAAAGATAGATGCACAGGAAATTGTTAGCAGATTGCCATTAGGCATTCCTGTTCCATATTATATGTACAGTCAGGTCCATAATTATTGGGACATCGACACAATTCTAATCTTTTTGGCTCTATACACCATCACAATGAATTTAAAATTAAACCAACAAGATGTGCTTTAACTGCAGACTTTCAGCTTTAATTTGAGGGTATTTATATCCAAATCAGGTGAACGGTGTAGGAATTACAACAGTTTGTATATGTGCCTCCCACTTTTTAAGGGACCAAAAGTAATGGGACAGATTAACAGTCATAAATCAAACTTTCATTTTTTAATACTTGGTTGCAAATCCTTTGCAGTCAATTACAGCCTGAAGTCTGGAACGCATAGACATCACTAGACGCTGGGTTTCATCCCTGGTGATGCTCTGCCAGACCTCTATTGCAACTGTCTTCAGTTCCTGCTTGTTCTTGGGGCATTTTCCCTTCAGTTTTGTCTTCAGCAAGTGAAATGCATGCTCAATCGGATTCAGGTCAGGTGATTGACTTGGCCATTGCATAACATTCCACTTCTTTCCCTTAAAAAACTCTTTGGTTGCTTTTGCAGTATGCTTCGGGTCATTGTCCATCTGCACTGTGAAGCGCCGTCCAATGAGTTCTGAAGCATTTGGCTGAATATGAGCAGATAATATTGCCCGAAACACTTCAGAATTCATCCTGCTGCTTTTGTCAGCAGTCACATCATCAATAAATAATAGAGAACCAGTTCCATTGGCAGCCATACATGCCCACGCCATGACACTACCACCACCATGCTTCACTGATGAGGTGGTATGCTTTGGATCATGAGCAGTTCCTTTCTGTCTCCATACTCTTCTCTTCCCATCACTCTGGTACAAGTTGATCTTAGTCTCATCTGTCCATAGGATGTTGTTCCAGAACTGTGAAGGCTTTTTTAGGTGTTGTTTGGAAAACTCTAATCTGGCCTTCCTGTTTTTGAGGCTCACCAATGGTTTACATCTTGTGGTGAACCCTCTGTATTTACTCTGGTGAAGTCTTCTCTTGATTGTTGACTTTGACACACATACACCTACCTCCTGGAGAGTGTTCTTGATCTGGCCAACTGTTGTGAAGGGTGTTTTCTTCACCAGGGAAAGAATTATTCGGTCATCCACCACAGTTGTTTTCCGTGGTCTTCCGGGTCTTTTGGTGTTGCTGAGCTCAACGGTGCGTTCTTTCTTTTTAAGTATGTTCCAAACAGTTGATTTGGTCACACCTAATGTTTTTGCTATCTCTCTGATGGGTTTGTTTTGTTTTTTCAGCCTAATGATGGCTTGCTTCACTGATAGTGACAGCTCTTTGGATCTCATATTGAGGGTTGACAGCAACAGATTTTAAATGCAAATAGCACACTTGAAATGAACTCTGGACCTTTTATCTGCTCCTTGTAAATGGGATAATGAGGGAATAACACACAATTGGCCATGGAACAGCTGAGCAGCCAATTGTCCCATTACTTTTGGTCCCTTAAAAAATGGGAGGCACATATACAAACAGTTGTAATTCCTACACCGTTCACCTGATTTGGATGTAAATACCCTCAAATTAAAGCTGAAAGTCTGCAGTTACAGCACATCTTGTTCGTTTCATTTCAAATCCATTGTGGTGGTGTATAGAGCCAAAAAGGTTAGAATTGTGTCCATGTCCCAATATTTATGGACCTGGCTGTATATGTGAAGCTGTGAAACCAATCAATCTAACAAAATAAATTCAAATATTTTCATGAACAAAATTGTTAGGCTGTTACTCTATTCCTAAAGTAACATAAATACATCCATTAAGTAAATATTACGGCTAGGATTCACTTTATAAAGATAATTGTCAAACTAATATATATTCAAATTCATTTATGCATTTTCATGAATGGTTGATTAAAAGGACATGGGATTCATCAAAACTGCTGTGTGTCATCAAACATCACTGTGAAAGAAAGTATTAATGTTTATAAAATAATGAGTCTTTCACTGTTTTATAAGAGTTTTGCATGTCTCCACAACAAGGCAGACCTGTGTAGACCCTATTTGGGCCTTTTTAGGGAGTAAAAACAGAATTTTTAAGTGCTTGTTAATAAAATGCTTAGATTATTTTAATATTAAAAACAGGGAACGTTCCATGTCCCTTTTAAGGAAACAAAGCTATATTCAAATATTGCTTTCACTGGTGGTCTCAATTGTTGAACGTCTGGCATTGAGCTGTTGCCTGAAAGTTTCTATGATCACCAAAATTATAAAGGAGGATGCCAAGGACCTGTGCAGGAGATCTGATAGAGTCTGACCGAGACCTCCAACATATAATGTCTGTCCATTTTATCTAAACGGCCAGTGTAAGCGCCAGATAAAAGATTATCCGTATTTAGGTCACCACTTTTTAGTTGAATACATTTGTGTTTATTTTTTGGTGACTTTAAAACTACTTTCTTTACAGATTATAAAGTGAATGTTGTTTGCTAGGTCTGTCTCTACATCATTTCTGTCATATAAGAAATGATGTATGTCTGGAGGCCATTGAAGTCGCTTGGAAGCGTTTTATTTCTTTAGTAGTTATGTGACTCGCAATGTGTGACCATGCCCCCAAATTATATCAGTTTGTTGCTGTTGTTTTTTGCCTGATTAACTAGATCAAAGAAATGTTGAAGTCACAGCCCCTTTATAACTGAACATCAGTCATATACCTTCAGTGTCTTCCAGATAAGCAATGAATACGTTATGATATCCATGCACATATGTCTGGCATACCGTCTGAATGGTGGATTAAAAGGACATGGGATTCATCAAAACTGCTCTGAATCATCAAACATAGCTGTGAAAGAATGTATTAATGTTTATAAAATAATGCGTCTTTCACTGTTTTATAAGTTTTTATGACCCAGTTAATCCTTAAACCGTCTTAGCCAAAGGCCATGTGGACTTCATATCTTCAGTAGGTTTTGCTAGGGCATTGATCTCTCCTCGCTGCTTGGGTTCTTTGGACATTCTAATATGAAAAGGTAAAAAAGGTGATATTTATTTTTGCTGTGAAGACTATAACATGATTTTGAGGGAGCTTCTAATGAATGGTCCCTTCAGGATCGAGGAGTTTTGTAAAACTCAAATATTACTTCAGCCATTTTATAATTATGTGATTCCTCAGATCCGCCTTGAAGGATTAAGGTTGTTCCTCCTTTGGCTACAAGCACTTCAGAACAACTGCAGCTGGGAACAGCTCTGTTTATTTGCTTGCCTCATTCCTGGATTCCCTCCACCACCATCGGACCATGGGACCTACACCCTGGATAATCTAATCAACCTTCCTTTGAATCTACAAGAAAGTAAGGCTTTCTTAAATCATTTTCTGGGGGTGTATTGTATTACAAATGTAGACTTTGAGAAAACGATGTCATCGGTCCATAAAATAATTAATTCCAGCACATTCTGTACCACTGTGGATACAATTAATACACACACACACACACACATATATATATATATATATATATATATATATATATATATATATATATATATATATATATATATATATATATATATATATATATATATATATATATATATATATATATATATATATATATATATATATATATATATATATATATATAGAGAGAGAGAGAGAGAGCCATGTAAATAAAACAGTTGCATTATAATGCATGTTGGTACAAGTTATGATGTAGACACATTGTTTTTTAATAGTTATTACAATAATTATTTGCTAAAGTACAACTCCTATTATATGGACCACCTGCATGAAGAATTTGAAATCTGGTTGTTCGTGGTCCGTTCTTCTGAAAAACTGGATTACAACTTACATTCACATTTATTTTCAACAGCAATAATAAATAACTTTATATATTCATGCCCACCAGGAGTGTATAAAAGTTTCAACCTCACTGAAGAGCTGTGACCTCTCTGGATTCTCTTTTTTTTAATTTTTTTTATCTCATTTGATGCACCTTGACAACTTTTAAAGGATTGCTCATTTAATGCACTTATACTCTGCAGAGAACTGCCATTGCCATGTCCGTGTGTCTTCTTTGACTGTGTGTTCATGTGGAACCTAGGATGCAGATTCCACTGTTTGTATTGATAGCTTGCTGCCCAGAGTGCAGTTCCTTTCAATAGCCGCTGTGGATAGTATCCAAGTTCTCCACCTCGCTTCCAAAGCAAATAATCAGAAACTGCAATGGTAGCTTTTTGCGCATAATTTTGTATAATGGGTAATAGATTGAAGGCTGTGTTTTTTTTATCTTTCTTTTATAAAATAATTTCACATAATTTAAAAGAGTGTATTGTTAATAATCAATTTGAGTGGTACTTTAATGAGGCTGGAGCCTCGTGAACAGTTTGTTCCTTTTTGGTGACCAGTAACAAAACCAAAAAGCCTATTAACCTCTAGAGATACGCTGCAGACATAAGATCCTGAAAGAAGTTTAAAGGTCCAGTATAATGTCTTAACAACATGAAATATACAGTATAGTTAGACTTTGCTCATAAATAAAATTAGGATTCAATTATAAAAAAAAAAAAGAAGCATATTCAATATTAAACTTACTGACAAAACTCATACACTACATCTGCTAGTACACCCCATAGGAGCTCAGTGGGAAATTTGGTTTTGCCTACCAGAAAGTTACTAAATTTTCTGACACAAGTTCCACCCCTAACACTATAATCTCAATTGATTTATCGTGTTTGAGGATTCCTTTGGCAACAGTCTTTTGCTGTTAGGACAGACTAGTATTGATTATTTAATCTTTTATCATTTTTGATTGAAAAAGTTTTTTTTTTATAAACAATCAGTCTCTCAACCGTTCCAATTATGACCTTCTCAGGATGGAAACAAACTCTCTGGCGGAGGCGGATACTTTAATCTTTGAAAACTGATTTATTATTGAATATTGCTATTATATACCAACAGGAATTTTATTAACACTTAATACCCAATTAAAATAACTAGCTCCTCTCACATGGCTCCTTTAAGTGCTGCATTGAGAAAACAGTTAAAGGAGGGAGGATGAGTAGTTCAGCCTGGCACTCTTAGTACACCTAGCCCAGGTGTACAGGTACCTTCTCCTACCTGTGTCACGGTCTGTTCATATGTGCCCTTATCTATAGTGCTTAGGCTTTTATAGGTTGCCTAGTTTATACGCAGCATAGTTGATATTTAATAATAAAGTAGATGTGATTCAACTCCAGAAGCATGCTGTATCGAAATAATGACCCATGAAATTAAAACCTTTTAGGAATAAATATAAATTATTCATTTTAAAATCCGTTCCAGATAGGTATGAGATTTATTGATTATTGCACTGGTGCCTATTAGTGACTTTTTTTTATTTATTTTTTTTAATTTTTATTTCACAGATCAAGTTACAATTGAAGAAATCACTCCACTTGTCCCTCCACAATCTGGGGATAAAGCTCACGAAGACCACACTAGCTATTTCCTTGAAGCATTGTTGAAATACATGGTGATTCAGGTAAGTTTTTCCCAGTGACAATTCAGCTAATTCTAAAGGGTGTAAAATACCCTAGAGGTTGACTGTCAAGTTTTAAAGGATCACTATAGACTGGGGAAAAAATCATGTGTGTGTAACAAATTAATATTAGCTGTTGTTTACACATGGTCATAAAAGCATTGTTTAATTTATATAGGCAGTTCTTGTGCCTTATGAAAGCTATGTGTATGTATTCTGCTCTTCCTGCTGGCTTGGAGACTGAGTGGGAGTGTTCTCCTATTGGTTATCTATTAAAGAGTGGAAGGGGAGGAAAGGAAGGGGAGGTTGCTGGCCGTCAGATAAGATTTCTAAACATGACAACTTCCTTTTCTTTTGTTTCTCTTTCCTTGCCTCTGTGCATTGCAAATTAAGTATTAATGTCATGGCAGCTTCCTTACACTAGCCAGTCTGCTAAAATAAAGATTTTGTCTGAAATGCTTTTATGCCCATGACTTCCATAGCTTCTAAAGTTGTTTTTGTTCTATATTTAACAAACGTGAAGTTTTTGCTAATCTTCCTACAATAGTCTTTAATCCAAGGTGCAAGCATATCCTTGACTTATTTTCATCAATTTGATGATCAGATTTGCTTTACAGAGAAAACTTTCCATGTTGGTTCATATTGGCATTGCTTGCTTCAATATCAAACCGGAATCTGCCTGTTCTAAATGTCCATTCATACCAGTGGAAGGGAGAATTGTATGTCCTCCACTAACTTTGAACACTGATTTATATTGTGCATCAGTTGGTGAAGATTTCCTGTAATTAAAGATAAGAACAAATATGCTCGCCCACAGAAAGCACTACCAAATAGAATACTGTTAGCTAAATCTTAGTAGTGTTAAGACTTGTTCATTACCATTTACTCGAGTGCAGTCACGTATTCCCCTCCCTGATTCTGAGGATGCCTAGTCTTTCTTTTTGTTTGTGTTTGTGAATTAAAATTAAGGGACCCAATTCCTCGGTAACTTACAGTAGTTAGTGGCAATGATCTCTGATCAACAAAAGATTGCTATCTTGTCTATGGAAGAGAGAGGCCGATTGGCGGTTCAAACTAGAAAATTTCAATGTTAATTTATTGTGTAAATAAAAATTGCAATTTAATTATTTTAATTACATTTAGTAATAGTGCACTTTTATTCGCTCTCTTCACATCCTACTCTCCCACTAAACATTTCACAGAAATCATATGATAATGCAGTAGGTCTTCATGATGTGGTTGGAAACCTTCTTTTTTAATTTCTGTTTTAGTTTATTTTTAGTAGTTTTTCAGATCACTAAATGACCCATTACTGCTTTAAGTAAAAAAACAACAACAAAAAAAACATATTTTTTTTTATATATTATTTTCTTTCTTTAGGTCCGGTGTTTGGAATGGCGCAACAAAGAGAAAGATGAAGCTGGCTTTTCATTTTTGTTTTTTAACTTTAAGAAATATTACATGCCTTATATTTTTCCTGCCATGAGCAGAGAAAGCAACCTGTATAACCCCGTACTTGGTAAGTCCACAAATCTACTTTTGGCCAAAACAAGATGCAAATAATTTTTTTATAATTTTTGCGGTAAAAAGATGATCTCTTTATTCAGAAAATGCCTTATATTTGGCAGTTCTTTTTGTGACCCACAATGGCAGCATTCATCAGCAAAGATAGGTCCATCAGTGAATTTCTGACATTTGTATGGTACAGGAAAACAAACTTACTTCATATAAGTATTTCTTTTTAGGAACTATGTAAAGGTATGTGTATATAGATATATTCAGGAATGAACAAACATATTTAAAACCTAGGAGCCAGTTACACTTTTTTATTTCATTTCTAGAGATACATTATAATACTTTGGGAGCTTATATATAATAATAATAATCAAATCTAGAGATTGAATAAATACTATGGAGCTAGCCTCACAGCTTGCCAAGCACTGACACATAATCCACGTCCACATTCATTTTGAGATGAACGTCCTTATTTTTTAAGCTTTTGTTCCAAAAATACAAGTCAATTTTTGTCAAGGAATGTTTTA
The DNA here is from genome assembly GCA_027410445.1 of Discoglossus pictus. NCBI lineage: Eukaryota > Metazoa > Chordata > Amphibia > Anura > Alytidae > Discoglossus > Discoglossus pictus. Next base: position 208,177,333 of record CM050168.1, on the reverse strand, counting down.
TTGTATACTCTAATATAATACATTTTAAGACATCTCTCCATTTCCTTCCCCATTAATGTCTCTATGCCTTACTCTGCAATGTTAAAGGACTGCTGTAGTAAACAAACATGAATTGGATATTCAATTCATTTTCAGTGGATTAAAAAAAAACAAAAAAAAAACTATTCAATATTAAACTAGCTGTCAAAGTTTCTGGTATCCACCCCTGTTAGGTTAATGGGGCACTTGGCTTTGTATACCAAAAGAGCTGCTAAATGTTCAGACATACAGCCTTATTAAATTGCAATTCAGCCAAGTGAATAGGGCTCTATATAAGTACAGAGAATATTTTTTTACAGAAGTTTTTAGTTAGTGAAGACCTTGTTTTTGGATAGAAGTTCACTAACTAAAAACATATGTAAAAAATATATTCTCTGTGCTTATATAGAGCCCTATTCACTTGGCCGAATTGCAATTTAATAAGGCTGATAATGTTTAATTTCACCACATTGATCCTCATTGGCTTTGTCTACCATGAAGCTTCTCTTATCATATTTTATTATTCTTAAAACTTTTAGACCTGTCTTTCAACCAAAACCCACACTCCCCTTAATGACCTTATCAAGGAGGAGGCAAACTCTCAGCTGGAGGCTCATAATTCTATCTTTGAAAGTGAATATAATATTGGTCATCTAAATTATTAAATAGCTTATTTATTATGTTGAATGCATACAAATAAATAATTCTGGTTGCTAGGCCATTATAATGAGCATTTAATTTACTGTCTTCCACCCTCCATGCATCTTTTTAGTATTGTGTTCAATGCTTGGAGTGGTGTCTGACCTTATTGACCACTTACCACTATTGATTAAAATAAATTAAGAAGTATGTGTTATTGTATATTGTTTCAAAGGTCCACAAAATCTATAAAATAATACAAGCTTTAGAAAAAATGTTAGAAATTGAACATGTATGGTCCTCTATGATAAAAATAATGTATATGATGAAAAATAATGTTCTGACTAAGGGTATAATTTAGGCAGGAAAATGTCATAAAGCGTGCTTTTAATGTGTTAAAAGTTTTTACTTTCTGCTGGAACAGGGATTGCAGTTACAATTCCAAGCTATTCGCTTTTGAGTATATGCGGATGCAAAGTGTAGTTGTGACATTTTAAAAATTTCAGTCATTTAACAAATCCCCAAACCCTCTTCCTCCTCCTCTATCCTTCTCTCCATTGACAGATAAAACAGAAAAACACAGCTGTCAAATTAGAAGATTCTCTACTCTGAGAAGATGGAAACTTTCTGTACATAAATGTACAAAATTTATGATATTCTCTTAAAATTATCCAGCAAATATTGTTCTTTGTTACAAACCTCACAATTGTGAAGGTTTTTTTGTTTTCTAAAACATTTTTGTTGATACCGCCCAGCTAATTTGAATAGGAAGTATTAAAATGGCATTGAAAACGGTTTCCAGTTTTAGTTCTGCTTATTGCATGTTTTTACTTTTGAGAATACCTGTAGCAGAATAATCTTATATTGTGTTGCAACTACATAAAGATTATGATATGTTCTTGTAGCAAATCTATTATTTTGTTTAACAGAGATACCACAGATGAGACCAAAACCTCAGTATATGGTAATCCGACGAGAAGCAGAGAGCAACGAGGCTCAGTATTGCACCAAAGAGCCCTTTCTTAGTGCCAGGGTGATTGTCATCCGATGGCTCGTGTCATTCTGGTTAGAACCCAAACCGCACACAGGGACTCACATCCCTGGGACTGAAGGGGAGAATGTGCCAAAGAATATACAGGTACTGAAAGTTCAGTTTCATGGGACATGAATGGCCACTCTGATGTATTGGAGTTGGGAGCTTTGGGCACTTATATTCCCTTGTTCTATTACTGGCAGGGATTGTTTAGTTTGTTTGAAAAATTCTAATATTGCCTTAACAAATCTGAAACTGCTTCACTACTTGTCATATAGCTAAATTTCCTACAAATACATTTAATTTAGATGCTATAAATGGTGACCTACTAATGTCCTTGGTGGAGAATCGATATATAATTTATAATTAAATTCGTAACTAAACCAGAAGTAAGGTATAACTTAACTGCAGCCATTTCAGCCCCTTAGTATTCAAAATGTAGAAAAATATGTTAAAAGTCACTGTTGGTTCTCAAATGGTATTAAGTCCTTAGTAATCCCTTTTTAGTCCATCCAATTTGTAGCTGCAGCTCTTGGTTCCCACTGTGCTTCCCGGAGAAGCCCTGTAATTAATAAAACGTGTAGAGATCTTCCCACAGACATTGATACTGTCATGACTTCTTGGTAACGTCAATTATAATGTCTTGTTGCAACACTACCTCATCTGGGAGCATAATGGGAACTGAGAACTGCAGCTACCAACTGGATGGACTAAATGATTATCTAAGAACTATGTTCATTTTACTTTGCACACAATAGTATTTTATACAATCTGAGAAACAAAAGCAGCATATAATATATTCTCCTACATAATATATAACCAACATTTGTTACTACTTAAAACGTAATGGAATTAAATGTAAATGTAAAAAAAAAATGGTAATACGTACAATGTATCAAACAGCCATCTGATTTTACAGAACAGCCGGTACAAGCTTTTAGATTACATTACATACAAGATTTGCCTTGTGCTTTGTACTAATCCGTATTACTTTATTAAACATAATGCAAAATTCATCCAGAGATACACTGCTTACATGACTGCAAAATGATAAACAAAAGGGGACAGATATCAGATTTAAAAAAAAAAAGTCCTTTCATTTCACCAAATCAATCAATTCTCATAATATTTCACCAATAGATATCCCGATCTAATGCAATAAACGCGCGTATTCCCTCCAGATGTACTTCATTCTTGTAGCAGTCTTCTAACAATTAGGCACACTTACTTGGAATTGGTGTCTTGTGAAGAATTGATTGCTCCAATTATTCAAATTCAAATCCCTGAGAGGTCATAAAATTCTGATCACTCAAATACAATTAACCTATGGAGCAGTCCAGATAAAAAGTAAATTATGGCCGCTGCCATTGCACATAAAATAGTGAAGACTGCGTAGGTAGGAACAATGTCTGTTGAAGTCATTGCTTATACAATTGAAGCTAATGGCATCTCTGTGCTTGCTTTTTGGACATTAGACCTAATAAAGTTACTGGCAGTTGTATATGCCAGATTCCCATTGTGCATTTTCCCTCCTTAAACCTGATAAATTAAATCACTGGCACTTAAAACGGACCTCGCAAAAATTACGAATTTAACGGCTGCACCACGAAACTCGAACAAACAACAAAACCCCCCAAATATGCCTCAAATTCAGTTACACACTCACACACAGCACAGGGGGAGAGCCAGGGTGCCTGTGAGTGAGGTTGCAAGTTAATTTGAGACATATTTGGCATGTTTAGACGATCGAGAAAAAAAATGGCGGACGAAAAAATTTACAAATGAAAACAAGGCAGAAAGCAGTAAAATAAAAGAGCCCAAAACCAGGAACGCCTTACGCAAGGCAGGAACACTCATTGCGAGGCCCCTAAACTACACGGGGGGAGAGGCTCACAATGAGTGCTGAAGGTGCTCAGAGGGGGCATTGTGTGGCAAACCGCATCAGTACATGGGGGAGAGACTTTCAATGAACGCCGAAGGTGCTTAGAGGCGCCATAGCCTCGCATTGTGTGGCAAACAGCATTTCCATGGCTTCAAATTTTTATTACCGTCATTTTTTGACGGGCAATTCGCTAGTTGTTTATAAAAGTAATAATTTAGAAGCTTTAGTTTTGTTTTGTTTTTTTGGTTTTTTTTTTAGATTCTAAAAACATGGCCTGACTGTGCAGATGTAAGTCCCTCCCATGTAGTATTTACAAGTTGTATAAGTGCAATGGTTTGTATGGGAATTTTTTTTATAATTTATGGATGTATGTGTGTATTGCTCAGGTATCCCAGAAATACAGTCATTTGTACTGCACTCAGCCAAAGCGCGGGGACATACAAATGAGAAGACAATGTATCTCACTCTTTAAATCCCAAAATAACAATTTTATACATGGATCCCTTAAAGCATATGTTTGCTGTGTTAAACTGCTTTTAAGCAAAGCACGGGGCTGGATTTTGCACAAACCAAGAATCCACTCACATACAGTACTTTTTCAAGCTTAATGGCTATCTTCAGTGTGAGGTTGATTCTGGATTGTGCAGCAGATTTTATATTTATGGATTGCAAGAGCGAAGCCTTTGTGGGAACATTTGCATGTCCCTGCCAAGGTTCCCAGAATGCTGTGTAATAATTGTAATTCTCCAAATTCTGGGTTTGAAACGAGTTTAACTTGTTTTAGACTTTCAAAAGTGAACACAAATGTACTGTTTATTTACTGTCCGGTGGAGGGCTTCTATCACTCTTTTACCCACCATATATTAAATGATTATTGTGGTGAACTACCTAGTCAAAATATCCATTACACGAGCTAAGGAACCGGCCACACTCTGAGGATAGGCAGTAACCTTGAAACTGCTGTACGTGAGTGGGATTCCTTGCTTGTGTATAATCCAATCCTAGCTTTGCTCAAAGCGGTTTGATACAGTGGGCATATGCTTAAGGGAAGTTGTTTGATATGGTTATGGATTGCAAGAGTGAAGCCTTTGTGGGCACATTTGCATGTGAGCATCCTATCCACGTACAGCTGTTTCAAGCTTACTGGCTATCATCAGCGTCGGGCAGGATCTCAGCTTGTGTTGTGGGTCTTATGAGTAGGTAGTTCACCACAACAATCATTTATAATATGGTGGGCAAAAGAGCGATAGAAGCCCTCCACCGTACAGTAGTACAGTAAATGAATAGTACATCTGTGTTCACAATTGAATGTCTAAAGCAAGTAAAAAAAAACCTGCTTCCAATTCCAAAATAATTATACTGCCCTTTTTAAGTATGCATCATTATGTGTTTCTTAACATTTGTACTATCACTGCACACTACTTATTACATGTTGGTCTAATTGCATTCTACAGATTATTTTATACAATCTTGTTATTCTTTCTTTACATTCTTTTCTGTGAAGAGAGCAGCTGCCAATCTGGCAGCTCAGGAAGAAAGTAGAAATGAGAGCACTGAGAGAACAGAACCTGAGCAGTCTCATTCAAACACCAGCACATTGACTGAGCGTGAGCCCAGCGTGTCCAGCCTCTGTAGCATTGCCGAGGAACACGTCACAGACTACGAAATCATCCGCAGGTTCTTCTCCAGCAAGCGCAGCAATGTCAACTTTCTTATTGAGATATTCCGACAGGTGAGAAGAGAATTGTCACTGCTTTTTTTTATTTGAATTAAATATCTTCCAGTAAATTATTTAATGCACTTTACAATACTTAAATAAGTGCAGATCTCTTTTTCTTTGGCCCCTAGGGTCAATAGTTTTATTTTCTTGATTGCTTCTAGTGGGCAAATACTTACCTGTAAACACTTTAAAATACCACAGTAGTTCAGGGGAAACTCTGCAAAGTATGTAACGAACAACATTAGCAGCTCTGTAAATTATGGGCAGAGAAGGAGAATGTTTGAAGTGTTCGATTCCATCTGGTCTAATTTAATCAATTTCTGATAGCTCGAATCTGAGAGATGTGATTTTTTTTAAATCTATCAGTGGAGGCAGATGTGGGAGATGAGATAAGAGGGAGAATTGGTAATGATAATTATTATATAATTGGATCTTTGAAGCAGGCAAATTCCAGATATGTAAAAGCCTCACTTACCAACCTCGCCAAAGTATCTTTTTTATTTATTAAAAACTAGCTTCATGATAGGGTCTTAGAGAAACTTAAAGTTCTCATATATATAATTTTGTTCATGCACATAGCAGGCAATCAACTGGTCTTATATGGCTCTATTTCTGCGGTTTACTATACTTTTTATCATAGTGGATACTACACGGATTGCTGTACGTCAGTAAGTGCTGACCAAACATGTATATTTTTCCACAGGCTTTCTTACTACCAATGTGTGAGGCAGCTGCTATGCGCAAGGTGCTAAAGGTGTATGAACAGTGGATTAAACAGAAAGAGAAACCTCTGTTCATGCAAGAACCAGAAGATCCATCTCTTGTACAGGATATTGAGATTTGTGTAGAGCGTCAGGAAGAGCCCAGTGCGCCTTGTGAAAAGGGGAAGGAGAGAGACGAGGTAAGAGAACATCCCTCTATAATACAGTACTTGGAAATAGCTCTGTGTGCTCTAATTCTGTTTCTAAAATATGTCTCCATATCGCTCTCCTAATGGCATAAAAAGACCAATTTTCTTGTATGCTGTTCTTTGAATTACTAATTATGGTAATGGACAAAATGTTTAGAAAGCAAACAAAAAGAAAAATATTATACTTTGTTAAATTTTACTTTGTGTCTGTTTTTGCTTTTGTTCAGGCTGCTTTCTGTTACTGTTTCAGGTTGGTGTGTCATTGTGAGCTAATAACTAGTTACATAGTAATTGAGGTTGAAAAAATACTTTTTAGTCCACCAAGTTCAACCTTTTAGATCGCCTTGTAATATGTGGATTCATTGTTAATAAATCCTGACTAAGGCAAACTGAAAAATAAAACTTTGAAACATTGCTCTTGTCTTTTAAGGGGAAAACAAAATAATTCTTCCTGACCCCAGATACCTGCAATCAGATTACTCCTTGGATCAATACACCCCCTTCTCTAGTTATCCGGAATGCCCTCTTTATTCAAAAATATGTCAAATCCCCTTTTTTTTAAGTTATCTATTGAATTTACTATCACAACCTCCTTTGGTAGAGAATTCCACAGTTTAACTGCCTAACATGTTCCTCCTGAGAGCATTAGAAGATGTAACAAACACTACTGTGCATACAGACACTTCCTGTGTTTTCAATGTCTTTTCAAGGACTTCTCCCACCTCAGGAACTTTGATCTGCTGAAATCAGAATGGTAGATTCCACCACTGCATATAAATGATGATAAATTGGAGGCTTTGTCCTTTATAATTTTAAACATGTTGCATATTTGTAAGTGTAGTTCTTTAAAATTTAGTAAAAATATAACAAAAGTAATCATATTAAAAATAAAAAAGTGTTAGAATGCTGGGTTTCAGTCGCTTGGGCTGACCTATACTGTTCCCGAGCATTCAAATGAATGCTTTATTGCAAAGGTAGCCAACTTTAGTTCTCAAGTGCTTATATTAGAACACAATTTTAGGATTTTCCTGCTTGGTCACTGATGAGGCAAAAGCACGTTCAGTCATTTCATGGACTCACATTTTCTCAAGGAAGGAAGCCCTCACAGGGCTACTGAAAACACGAGTTGTGTTCTGCACCATCGGGTACATGAACATCATTCCCAGTGTATCAGTTGGCGCAGCCTCATTATATCTGCAGTGATTTGTGGAGCGATACAAACTCTCTACAGTGCTCAGATAAAATTATTCTGATTCCAGCAATTAAAAAAATGAAAGGCATTATGTCTGTCCCCGTCCTGGGTCCAAGCATCTCTAGCCTTTTTGGTGCTCGTGATGCAGTCAAGAAAATGCATACCATGTCTCGGGCATATCTATCATTAATGGCAATAATATCTCATTAACAAAATATGTAAATCTCTATTTGTGGGAGGATCAGAAAGGCTGATTGACAGCTCAGAATGGCAAACTCAATATTTATTTAGTTAAAGAATTGTGATTATACTTTTAAACAATGCCTATTTGGAACCTTCACTTTGTCCCTCTAATATGTTAAATGTTGCATTTATTTTAACTTCCTAAAACATTTTGCCCACTAGCAGTTCTACTTTTTCGAAAGCGAATTCTGTACATTTAAAAAAAATCTGATCCTTCATGTTTAATGCAACAATATAACTTATATATAATACTGAAAAAGAAATCATGAAATATTTTTTATCCATTTTAAAAGGTCACCCTAAAATAAAGTTTTTTTTTTTTAAGTCTATTCTTAAAGAGCATGACAAATTTGCTATATGTTGTATTGTTCACTTTTTGCTTAATAAAGCAGTCCTCAGAAATTCCATGTTGTTGTTGTTACATTTGTATGTAAATGAGCAGCTCATGCATATTAATTAGCTGCTTTGATGTGCTAATCGGGACTAAAGTCTGCCTCCCTTCACTTTAGTGGCCAAAATAACCCAAAATAAAGACCTGCAATGTTATCTGGCGTAAAGACTGCTCTCCCACCCTTATCAAGCACTCTGACTCGTAGCTTAGATGAGCCACAATATAAATTCTAAATACAGGTATAACCCGCTACCCTGTAATTCCCCGATATAGAGCTGTTATTGACTGCCAAACCCCATTTAGCCCTTTAAATCCTCGCTCAGGGCTTTCTCAGATTCGCCATAGCTCTATCTGTTCACTATGGCGATATAATGCCCCGTTTAGCGCTTCTTACTGTGGAACTCATGTGTAGCGCTAAATGTGGTATAGCTGTATTTAAATGTAAGGCTACATTTCTATACTTGCATACCCAACTAGGATCAATATAAGAGAAAACATAATTTACCATTTTTTTTCTTTTTTATCATCTGCACATTTCATAGGAGAAAGTTACAAATTCTGGACACACTCGCACTCCCAGCTGCTCCAAAACCTATCAGGATTCTAGAAATCAGCCTTCAGAATCCGAGGTGCGAGCGGGAGCCCAGGCTGTGTACCAGGTAAGAATATACATTCCTTTATGTTTTCTCTAACATGCTGCATGTAGTTACATTGTCTGAATCCTTTGGAGCCCCTGTTTTATTACCTGTTTCCTATCTGCCAATGACAGGTTTTTATTGTGAATGCTGCAAATATCATTTTGCTGGAGCCAGCGAATGATAATAAGGCCATGTTGAACGAGCACACTGATATGTGTAAGAGAGTTCTCAACATTTATCGATACATGGTGGTGCAAGTCTCCATGGACAAAAAGACCTGGTAATCACTTTCTCTGCACACTTCTTCCTGTACACACACACAAGCATGTGCTTTCTTTGCTTTTGTTTGTACACCTCCAGTTCTTTAGGGCTAGAGCCATTTCAGAATTTAACATGTTCCTGTGTGAGCACCAGTAAATAAATCAAATGGATTGGGCCACTGGGTGAAGCTCCTGTACTCCGACACAATTTCCTGACTGTGGTACTGCACTTAAAGGTATATGGAAGTTTGCCTGTGTTTACCTTTTTCTAATCTCACACTTACTGCTGATATCCGAAACACACATTACATGGAGTCATTCTATACACCTAAAGGTTTATTTTATTAAAAATAATAAAAACATTTCCACGCCCCCAGAGGTGCCTACAGGCACCTGGTACTGACCAATATAAACACTGCACTTGGGTACTGTTTTTAACTGTATTCTAACCTTCAAGCCAACAGTAGCAGCACAGTGCAAAGATTCAGAGCAGCAAAGCCTGAAAATGCTTCCTTACTTCTTTGTTGTGGGAACAAAGACTACTCATCCCATGATGCTTTGCTGCAGAGACTAATCCCCAGATGTTGCAACAAAGTTATAGCTGCATCTGATTGGCCAAAACAAATTGCACGTTTTATGCCAATTTAGCTAGAGTTTTCAGAGGTATTCTTTCTCAAAATCAACTGCCAGAAGACTGAAGAAATGTATAAACTCTAGGAAAAGTTTATTAATGTCTATATTGGTTTTTTTTCGTGCAAAAATGTTTTGATACCCTACTGATTCTCCTCTGTCAGATGTATTCATAATCCATGAAACTTCTATATACCTTTAATGCATCACTATGGTCACTGTTTTTATACAGTATTTTGAATAACTAAACTTGATAATGGGGAAAAAAAAAAATTCTATGAGGTAAAGTAAGCCCAGTCTGTAAACTTTTCACTGTTGTATCTAATTATTATTTACTGCATGCTCCTGTCTCTATAGTGTGTTCCTTGTAAACTAGCTTTGCATTCAGGCTAATTGGAGCCACATTCATATTGTGCAGACCGTTTCCTCACTGCATTCAAAGGAAGTAGTCTGGGAACTAAAATGGCAGATGCCACAGCCGTATAGTTGTATAAAAAAATAATAAATTAGAAGCTGTGATACTATTTTTTACATTCTTGAAACATTTTGCTTATTTTCTTTTGAAGGTCTTTAAAAGAAAAAGTATATTTTATATTTATGACCATTTTTGGACAGAAGTTAGATAATCCTGTTATATCGCCAAGAAATGTTTTCAGATTATATGTCATGACCAGCTATTTCATATATTTAATTCCCTTTGTCAATGCATAAAACCTCTACTGTAATATGCAAAGTATGTTTATAAAGCAAAATAAATAAAGGATCAGGCCGAATATCTTTAAAAGAAGGCAAAAAGAACTAGTACTTTTATCCTTTTTAAACAAGTAATATACCTTATTTGATAATCAATAAATATTTTTTGTAGTGGATCGGAAAAAGAATCATTTAAACTAAAAGAAAAAAAAAAACATAAATTTGCTGATAACCACGTAATATGACATTTCCTTTATATTTTTTCTATTTTCCTTGCATGCTAATCTAATTTAAAATATTCTGATTTTTTCATGTTAGACTGTAGTCATGTTTACAATCCATTTCAGAATGTAGTTCATCCTTTTCTGAGTCTTTGTGTGTAAATCACACAATGACTAAATGTCTGCATATTTTATGAAAGAAAAATGCTGTATTGGGAGAACTTTTTAAGGGCTTTTAGTATACACCTTGAGTGACCCTTGTGTTTTGTGCAGGATGCAGCTGCTCCTTGTGATGCTTCGAGTCACAGAGTCGGTCCTGAAGATTTCACCTCAGGTTCTACTTCAGTATCAAGGCAAGAAGAATCAGATCTTGGCTGGACGACTAGCAGGACCCTTGTTCCAGGCGAGTTCTCCTCTCTTGGGGCAATGAAGAATCCAAATTAGTTTAATGCTCAGCATTTTCATTCTTTATTCCATAAGTTCCATGTAAAAGTAAATGTCTTTATTGAAAAAGCAAAATAGAGTAGTTGGGACTTGTGTAAAAGACATGAGACCTGCTTATTTTGTCTTTTTACTCTTCCGTGTTTGAGACCAGGAGCTGCTATATTTTGAATAACTAGACTTGATAATGGGTAGTATACCCTTGACTTTTTGTTGTTTAGTCATCCAGTCGTGTCTGACTATCCATGACCCTATGGATCGCAGCACGACAGGCAAAATTATGTCTTTGGTTATGCTTATCCGAATGGTTATCAAAGCAAATCTAATGGAGTACGTTGCCAGTTTAATCTAAAGTGGACCGTGATTTTGTGTGACTTCACTGCTATGACTTGCCCATCTTGGGTGACCCTACATGGTATAGCTCACAGCTTCATTGGGTTACCACAAGCCCCTTTACCACTACAAGCTAGCGATCAAGAAGGGTCCCATTGCTTGACTTGCTCAGCTGCTATTGGTGCAAGATTGTTGCATACTTTACAAACATGTTAAGTGTTGTCTAATCTACAGTGATTATTTAATGGCAATACCTTTTAATTGCCAGTTAATATTTTCTAGCTCAGTAATGTTTACTGGATGTTATGAGCTGCTTGTTTGATGCCTTTTATAGCAATTTGTGTATCTTATTAGAGATAAACATGGGTTACAGCATTTAAATATATCATATTGTATTGTCAGGTAAATTATATAGAATAATAAACTTAAAATAAACAAATTAGCCATAAGGATATCCAAGTGCTTGACACTAATAACTTAATTTAAAAAAAAATACTAATTCAGATGTATATCTTTATTTTAATTGTAAATCATGCCACAAACTTAAAATCATTTAAAATACACAGGGTCTCGTTTAAGCACAAATCTAAAGGGTGCCTTTTGTGCCCAAATTTCACTATAAAGCAGCACAAATTTCATTTATTCTCATAGAAAATTTCATGATGGCATAATTTTGGCTCCCTAATTTAGTGATATTTTGGTAAAGAAGTCCAGGACTCTCTCCAAATGTTTGGGTCCCAGGACTGGTTTAGATCCTATTCCTAGAAAATCATATATTTATATCTGTAGCTCTCTGGATGAGAATTGAAGAAATCCTAAATGATTCTTAGAATTCCACAAGTCAGGTTTTTTTTTTCTGGCAGATGCATGAAAACCAAATACCCTTAGGGTGTCCCAGGAAACATGTTAAATTCGGTTCAACATGTTTTATCTGGCAGAAGCTAAAGTGTTCCTGAAGTGGGAGGTCAAATTTGTATCTCAGAGTTTTGTAAATTATTGATTCCTCATCCAAAATCCAAGAATGTATTTTGTTAAGTTTTTTTGTCTTCCACCAAGTGAGACTTTTGACTAGAAGTCTTGGTGCAATTGTGGGTGGAGTAAAATGGTAGTTATAGGAGAAAAAGGTAGAGTTTAATTTTATTTTGTTGCCCAAATCTATTGCTTCATTGTAATTTAGTTAGTAAGCTAGTGTAAAGGGGTAAAGTAGCATTAGATTTAGGGAGTTAGATAATTGTATCCCAAGTATGAGGAGACATAAGAACATTTTCTATTGACACCCAAATTGGTTTATGGTCTAATGAATCAGCTGGAGGTATAAAAGCTAATTGGGTAGCCCTGTGAAGTATAAAGTTGGGGCAAGATAATTCTTCCTTTGAGTTGAGTCTGTGCATGGTAAATCTGGCTATTCTGGAAGGTTTGTTACAGAATAGGTTTGTTTCACCAGATAAATTTAAATATAAGTGTGTGCAATTTTTCTAGATCTTTAAATTTAATAGCAATAGGGAATGTTCGAAAAAGATATAGCAAGCAGGGGAGAATGTTCATACAATACCAATTTAGTTGTTTATAAATTGGGGGTGGGGGTAGTTGGCTAGGTATAAATCTTTCCAGTGTGAAGGGATATTGACTCCTAAGTACCTAATGCCTGTTTTAGGCAAGAGACATTGTAATTAATCTGAAGGAGTTTAACGGTTTCTGGTTGTAACATTATATTTACAGCTTCAGTCTTCTCCACATTTGTTTTTAAACCTGGAAAAATGTCTAAAGTTGGATAATGCGTGAATAAGAGTGTAGAGGATTTACTATAAACCCTTACCAAACTTTGAACTTCTATCCTCAGGGACAGCATTTGGAGTTTTTTGGACCTAACTGTACATAGTGTATTTCAGGGTCAGTTCTGATAGTTTTGAGCTAGAGGTTCGATGGCTAAAGCCTCTTTCTATATGAATGTTAGTAGTTCCTTGACCTGGGAGTTTCACGTTGGCTCTAGGTGTTTGGCAATATATCTTTATCATGTTTTAAAATTTGCCCTTGATCCTGAATCTTGTTAAGGCTTAATATATAGATAAGGCCATTCTAAAGAGTCAAATGCCTTTTCAATATTTAAGGCCAGCTTCTCCAGCTATCTCCAGCTTGTCTTTGAGGAATTGATCCAATCTGATCCTTGTGTTAATTGTGGCAGGAATAGGGCCATTCTGTCAGCCATAATTTTTGTGAAGATCTTTTATATCTCTGTTCAGTAAGGATATAGCTCTGTAATTTTTAACTTTTATGGGGTCTTTGTGTTCTTTATGTTATATCTGCATAAATAATCTCTGTAGATTGTAAATATAGAGGCCCCTTCTTCTTTAGAGTTCTGATTAGCTATGTAAAAGGTAGGGTAGGTCTTACAAATACATTTTGGGGATTTATTTTTAGCAAAATGTTTTTCTTGTATGAATAGTACTGAGGAGTCATATGCTTTTTGGATAAGGATAGCCTTTTGTTATGAGTTATAAATGTATATCTTGGGCTAGTCCTCATGCATTTGTATGGAAGTTGTGATTTATGATAGACATACCAAGAAGATCTTGAAGAGGGAGAGTCTCATTGAGGGTATTGGATCCCACCCCTGAACAGCCTCAGGGGAAGCAGAGATAATTTATCTGATGATATTTTCTGTAGGAGGAGAAGAAGAAAAACAGCATATATTAATTGCAGTCTAAAATACAAAAAGGTTAAAGTATTGACCTGCCTAATTTTGCCAGTCATTATCTAATAACTAACTAGGGAGGTGAGTGTAACAACTGGTCTGGGCAGGGATACTTTTTTTTTTTTAACAAGGTAGATTAATTATATATGTTGGTACAAAGGTACAGTCAAAATTGGCTATATTATTTGTATGTCCACGTCTAATTTCTTCATTGTGTGCCTGAAGAACAGTTTTCTTAGTTCTGGATACGGTTGAATATATTGAGAATGCCTCCGCCTGGGATTTAAGAAAGGTAGCATTCCTATTTAACGTCTTTGTGTAATGATCCAGAAAAATGTTTTTTTTTTTAATAAAAAGTAGAAGTTTGGGCAGGGTCCTTTTTAAGCAGCTGCCAGGTCCTTAGAGGTTACAGGAGGAGGAAATCCCACACCTTGAGATTTTGATGTCCTCCTATGGCATTTGTGATTCAGAGCTTCAGTCCACTGGGTCTATGGTTAGAATCTGCTTTGATATACTCTTGTAGGTCGATATTCCAGATTAATTTCAATTTTATCAGAAGATCACCGCTGTTCTAGGATTCGCATGGTATAAGAGGGGGAATCATGTTGGAAAGTAAGTGAAAAAGGAAAACTCATCTATATTTAATGTTGTGGTAAGAAAAAATAAGATGGGTTTCATTGCTCTGGGTTTTGCCATCTGGGCAGCATCTGCAGTTGAGAGCCATCTGGGCCATTGATGGATTCCATAGTCCTAGAAGAGTTTAGAGCCAAGTCCTGGTGGTTCTGGAGAAAAAAAATCTGAGGATGATATCCTTGGACTGGTCAGTCCTCGGTGTGCCCAAAGCTTTCTGTGCTCTTTCTATTTCGAGCATGTGTTCCAGTGTCTTAGGTAGAATCGAGCTTATTAATTTGTTGAAGTATGGCAGAATGTCCGTGATATTTTTAGGAACACCTTTGATCCTGATGTTGGTTGCATTGGGATCTATTTTCAAGATCCTCAAGTTTTTCTTCCACCGTTTCCAGGCGTTGTGAATTTCTAGATATATCTGTTTGTTTTTTCTCTTGTTTGTGTATCTATTATTTGATCTGGATTCCAGAGCATGTGTTTTTGGGAGCTTTTTTTGGAACAAAGTCCTGTATTTCTTTTTTGATCTCTTGCACTGCTTAGGATAGTTCGGACTGGAGTAATTTTTCAAGCTTTCCGTATAAGAGGTATGGTTGTGTTATCACGGGTTCTGCCATGCCTTGGTCTGTTTCTTGGTCTGTTTCTTGGTCTGTTTCTTGGTCTGTTTCTTGGTCTGTTTCTTGGTCTGTTTCTTGGTCTGTTTCTTGGTCTGTTTCTTGGTCTGTTTCTTGGTCTGTTTCTTGGTCTGTTTCTTGGTCTGTTTCTTGGCCTGTTTCTTGGCCTGTTTCTTGGCCTGTTTCTTGGCCTGTTTCTTGGCCTGTTTCTTGGTCTGTTTCTTGGTCTGAGCCAGAAGCTTTAGTTTGGAATATTCAGGGATGCTTTTTAGTGGCGAGGCTTGTCTTTCATTTGCCCATTATTTTATTAAAAAATATTTCCAGAAATAAAAATGTAATTCTTATGTAAGAAAAATATGTGGAAGAAGAATAGGCTGGACAAAATCTTTGTCATGATGTAGGTAGACAAACAATAGCCCTTTGATTGGGGTATAATTCCATATTTAAGAGAGATTGTACTTTCTGTTCACATTTATGCCTTGATTCACAGAATTTTAGGGCAAGGAGGTGCAAGGGCTTGGTCAATCTTGAAACAATATAACATTTGAATAGTATTTCTCTTGGTAGGAGTTTCTCAGTGTGTACTAAATGAGCGCTTGTCTTTTGTTATGTTGGAGAAAGATGGTTTTTCTATTTGTAAAGAGATTTTTTTTTTTTAGATATCTGTCCTGCCAAAACTAGCCAGTAGATGGCGCTAGAGTCTTATAATGTTTCTCTATTGTGTTAGAGGAAATGAGTTGTCACATAAGTTTATTAGTGTAACATTTCCTAATTTTTCTGGTATGCAGGTCAGGTAAAGCAGCTTTTAGGGTCAAAGATTCTTGTTTTATAGGGTAAGTTTTAAAATGTATAGTATAATTTTTTGTTTTCTGTCCATAAAGGAATTCAGGATATGTTGTTCAAAAGAGCTGTAATATCTGAAACAGCCAGGAGATGGCAGTATAGCCTTAGTTTGTTTTCCTTAACTCATAGGAGAAATACAGTATCATACCAGATATCCATCTGTACAAAATTCCCTGGCTCTTATAAAGCAATGGGTAGAGCATACATACAATGACCATCACATTGAATCATATATAAGAAAACCCAATAGCAACACAAAAGAGGAAGTGGGAGGGTAATCTTTCCATAATTCCAGCTCCTCTTCCTCTTATCTCTTTGTTGTCTCATGGACCTCCTTCAACTCTTGGGCCCTCGGCTGCCCCAGTCATCCAAGTAGGGAATTTGCACAATAACTCAAGAGGGTGTGTAGCTTTGTCCTCTCCAGAGTACCTCTCCCTCTAATACTATAATCCTGCTATTTGTATATTTTAAATCACTTTAAAAATAGCATTTTAATTAGATATTTATCTCCTGTAACCCATACCAATATATGTAAGGAATGTGTTTGTTCACACTAAAACCTCTATAAATATTATTCATTTGTAAATTTTAATATTCCTTTTTCTCATTCCTCAGACTCTGATTGTGGCCTGGATCAAGTCAAGCCTTCATGTAAGTGTGTCTAGGGAACTTTGGGATGACTTACTGACTGTGATGTCCTCACTGACGTACTGGGAAGAACAAGCCACAGAGTGGGCTCACACCATGGAAACTCTTACAAAAGTGCTTGCCAAGAACGTTTACCATCTTGACCTGAATGAGCTGCCTTTGGACAAGCTGAGCGAGCAGAAACAGAAGAAGCACAAGGGCAAAGGTCAGCTCCACAAGCATATCTATAGAAATAAAGTTTTAACAATGGATAAGAACCAAAAATACCATATTGGTCTATCCATTCTATCTGCATAAAAGTTGAACTTTTATTAAAGCCTTTGATATGTTTGAGGGTCTCTGTCATATCACCCTTCTTTGTATTGTTTCTAATTTTTAAATATCCTTTTGAAGATGTCTTCTCCAAAATTGGACGTGTTGTTATAGGAGAAGTTCAACTAAGGAACTATAGAGTAGCATTAGTACCTCTCGCTCAGGATGCTTGAATGTATTGGTAAAGGAATTGGCATCAAAGTGCCTTTCCTTCTTTCACGTCTGTTACCTGACACACTGCATTCATTCAGAGAGGTAAGGCTAAGTTAAGTTCCCACCCACAGGGCGTTAACACAGAATCTTCTGCAGCAGAAGTAGTTAAACGGATATTAAAGGTTTCTGGATTTCACTAGGAATATATTATACCTATGTATCTATGTACTTTAATGTCCGTTCTTTTAATTGGGACTACTTAAAAACTCCCTTTTGGCTAAAACAATAGTAATTATAGCTGTTTGGGTCTTACCTCTGTAGCTCATGAAAACATAAACTCTGAAGGGCAGTGTTTCCAATTAGCCAATCAGTGAGCATCTGTCAGCAGCATTTTGCTGAGACATGGTCACTGATGAGCTAGTATGAGAAGTTGCACACCCAGAATGACTGTACTGTGTTTTCATGGGCTACAGAGGGCAGTTTCAGGCAGGTTTTTAGCATACCGTTAATAAAATAAAGTACATAAAAGTAAATAGATACTCACACATATTATATTCCTTGTGAAATCCAGAAACAGTCCATATCCTTTTTAATAAAGCTTTTTTTCACAAACTGAAATGAGAAAATGTGGAGATATTCTTTGAATATTTAAATAAAATAAAAAACATGTACCCATAGAGTCTCTTGAAACTTTCTTTAGAATTAACAGCGGTTTGAGGGGTCTTTTGTTGTAGTAATGATGATATCCTGAAGCTGCTCATAATAAAAAAATATAATATATTTCTCAATTAAAATAACTTTCCAGAAGTTTTGGTATAGTATATGTAGGTGAATATTCCATAAACTGTACAAAAGTGTTCAGTGTTCACATCTAATGTCAGTGATTCACAACTCAATTGTGTCTTCCCTGTGGTTTTGCTTTGCCTTTTTAGGGTGTAATCATGATTTCCAGAAAGTTTCTGTGGACAAATCTTTTTCCCGTGGCTGGAGTAGAGAACAGCCGGGTCAGGCTCCAATGCGCCAGCGCAGCGCCACCACTACTGGTTCTCCTGGTACAGAGAAGGCTAGAAGCATTGTACGCCAGAAAACCATTGGTAAGTGAATCCTAGAATATCAAGTACCCTGTGTATTCTGACTGGTGCACATAGACATGGTTAGCAGAATAAGCAGATGTTTAGGAAAACAGAAATATAATGCTGGTGGTAAAATTTTAACCTGCAATTAAAACAATCCCTGTTTTTGAAGGTTGTGCCAATCTATGTATATTACTTAGTGTTACTAATTCGGAGAAATAATTATGGTCCTTTCTGAAGCATATGTAGAATAATATAACACCTTTTGTGCCGTGAATATCATAGCAACTTTGTGATGTGAAGGAACTTGCCCCTTAAAGCGCATCCTTTCCTGGACACTGTGGCTAACTGCCTTTATTAAAAAAAATAAAAACGGTGTCATTCACAAGAAGTTGGTTTCATCAAAAATACATTGTTTGTGCAGTTCCTTTCTGTTAACGTGCCATTCAGTATGCAAATTTGCATCTGAGAGAAGGGCTTGGTAAGTGCCAGGAATCTGACTTCATGCCAAGCAGACTTTTATATATTATTTAGCACATCAAACAAATCAAATAAGTTTTAGTGCTTATGAGCCGGACATTTTGCATATTAATCCAGCACAAATAATTCTCACTTTAGACATTCTGCAACAAATTATTTGAACAGCATTGTGTATTATGAGAAATCTAGAAATATGGATAAGCATTTTATATATCTGGACTACAGCAGTATTTTAGATCCAGCTTTTTCGTCATCCCAGTGCATAGATTTATATCTACTTTTTACAATTTTTCTTTTTCAGTACATTCTTATGTGAGCAATGACTGCATAGATAAAATATTACATGTACTGGGGTTACGGACGGGATACGTTCCTGAAAACGTCTTTAGGTCCCATTTGTATGCAGTGAATAATAATAAAAACAATGCTATAATGGCATGTTTGGTAATGATAATACCGTAATAATTTTAGTAATAACAAGTTACAGACACTATTGCACTCCCTTAATTTAAACAAACAAGCCTTGGGAGCCCACTCTTAAGTATGTGTCGTCTGTAACTCTGGGACCTCCTGTAGTTGTCTCAATGATTTTTAATATTAATTCAAGTGAATTTAGGATTCTGAAATGTATATTGTCCCACTGGGGCTCTTGCAGTGGGTTGCATGTTTCAGGCACATTTCTCTTCTCTCCTGTGATCCCCTCTGTATGGTTGATACTTGGTAGCTGCTGTTTCTCCTATATCAAAGTGATTCAATGCCCTTATGTATCCTCATAGACAACTTCAGCTTCCATGCATCTGTCCTGTTTAATTGTGCTTTTACTGTGTATAGTATTTGTTTTCCTCTATGCACTCTTGTCTATGCTGTGTCTGTCTGTGATAGCACTTTTACACAATATTTTATCTTCCTGTTTGTGGCACACCAACACCTCTCTGTACCTCGTCTCTACAGCACCCTGCAACATATAATGTCTTGTTTCTCTTTCACGTTCTGCCTGCTTGTTGTGGTATTGCAGCTCTCTCATTAGTCACTTCTCTTTCCTCTCTGGTCCCTCTTCTCCCCGATCTTTCCTGTCTCTCTGTCTTTTCTTTTTAAAGCCATGAGGAGCCGATCCATTGGGGACAGTGCCCTGCCATCCGCCTCTATCCGCAGCGCTAAAAGTGCACCTGTCCTGATCCATCCTTCCAAACCCCTTCTGCCTGATATTGTTCTCACTCTGCTTTCCGATGAGCTGTCAGGTAGTGGCACCTCTGTCTGCACTCCCATCCCTCTGTCTGCTGCCCTTCTAACCATACAGAGATTTACCTTTGGGGATGCTTGTTTATTTCGTTCAGGATGTTGGCAGTAATGCTGCTTTTTTATTTTATTATGCACGCTATCTAATAAGAATATCATATGTACTCTAACTCTGTGATTCTCAAACACCAACTCAAAATCCATTATATAGCCTTTGGACGACCTTGGTTTAAACTACAGGTCTGTACTTGAAATGGACAAATAATTGACAAAGTATTAGATGCATCTAAATGTTGTCGATAGTTGGTCAGTCAGTTTAAAAGGACATAGAAAAGCCATATTTTTACCAGACCCTGATAAACGTCCAGTGGATATGTATAACTTTGCTAGGTAAAGAACAAAAACTCAACTAGTACATCACTCATGGCAAAATTTGAGTCCTAATCGTTTAAAACTGTTTTTTTGTTTTTTTTGTTTTAGTATTATTACTTGTAATGTAAAGTAAATAATGACTTTTGTGGGGGACAAGTAAAATAGCCTTTACTATTTTAATGTTACTTCTCTGCTCCCAAGATGTTTAATCACGAAGTCCTAGAGGCAGAAGTTCATGGAGTGTCCAGCGATCTCTATAAAATAATAAAAGGACCAAGGATGTCTCGTTTTTGTAGTATGAGTTTTATTTATATAAATATATATAATATAATATAAAATAAATATTGCTTTCCCTCACCTGCTTTGTCACATGGGAGATGCATTGTATGCAAAAAAGTTGTCACAATGAAGTATGGATAAGTAAATATAGTGCTTATAGTGAATATAGTGAAGTATGGATAAGTAAATATAGTCCTTCATGACAAATTGGGAAAGCAATGTCTACTCTTAGTTAAGCGTAATTGCATATACATATTTTTATCACACTTGTATATCATAAATATGGCACTTAAATGGTCATTTAAAGAATATTCCCACCTCTCACTATTTACATTTTTGTTGTTAATTAGGCTAAATGCATTTTTTGAAAAAAAAATGTCTGAATATGGCTTTTCTGTGTGACTGACTCAATATCTACCAATATTGTTTTTAATTCCTCAATAATTATGTAGTCCAGTACTTATTACACTTGCTCTGGATGTGGTTTGTCCTCTGAGCTTTTAAGAGCATATAACATGTATATAAAAAGTTTAAGAACACCTGTTCTAAATCATTTAGTGTTAATTAGGCACGAATATGTTTCTGAAAGTGCTCTGTTTATTAGGCTAATCTTTTGTTTTGCAGTTAAAGTGTGAGCTGGGAAATGCATGCACGGTCATCTGACATTAATTGTTAAATAAAGGAATTCAACTAGCTCCAGTTAGGTTTTTTTTTTTCTGTTATTATGCAGGTTTTTTCTCTCTCAGATCCATATGTCAGCAGTTATAATGACACTTAATATACTGTTTTTACGGTTTAAAAAAACAATAAAATAAAGCTAGTTAAATACTTTCCATAATAATAAAAAACTATTAAACGCTTAATTATATAAATGCAGTGGTAAAGAAAATATTTTTGTTAACAAAATAAAGCTGCTATTATTGTTTGAATTATGAATCTCATTTATTATGTCATACACAGAGAAGAAATATTATATAGTGTGCTTGTATGATCCAAAAAGGATAATTTCTTAAATTCCAGGAGTTACCACTGTTATCTCTCAGAGTATCTTCAGTTGATATAAAATAGAATTTAATTATCTAAAACAGGGGTGTCCAAGTTCAGTCCTGCTGGGTCGCACACAGGGCTGGATTATATATATTATATATATTATATATATATATATATATATATATATATATATAAAATATAATATAATATATAGTCATTAATATATTAACTGAAGTATGAGTTATTTTATTAAATTATTCATATGTCTATGATCCCAGAAGGGATGCCTCCTATCTGGAAGGCCCAGTGTAAAATGTAGCCCCAAAACTAGCTGTAAGACTTTGTGCTTGTACCATTTTTTCAATCTGGGTTCAGATGCATGTAAATAAGATGGTCTCAGTGGGTTTGTGTTGCTTAAACATATCGCTCAAACATATCACAAGACCTAGCTGTTTGCATGTTTGTGTGTGCATATCTAGATTGTTTCACAAGCTGAATCACTAAACGTTGAGACAAATGATGCTAAGCATTATGATGGCCCCAATCTCAAGAATGAACAGTCAGGGACTGGCTTATGACCTAAAACAGATTAGAAACCTTTCCATTGGCTGTGACCTAATTTTTGCCTTTGTTTAACTGAACCAGCTACCAGAAAGGGTGTTTGCATTTGCTTATGCTTTATTCCCCATCCTATCAGATGCATGCTGACGATCCTATACAAACTGTGCTTATTAACTATATTGACCTCTTACTGATATTCCATGCATCCCAAGGAAATGAGGAGTAGTAGTATTTTACCCTGGGGCAGTGATGGTCAAATTATTTAATTAGATGGGCCTCATATGCAGCCCTGAGTCCTTAAGTGCCTCGCTGTGATTTAAAACCTTTAATTGTCTCTAAACAAAATGGTAAAATCACTGGAATTAAGGTAATAATTGGTAATAGAGGTATATTTAATGAGAAGTATATAGGAGTACAATATTGGATATTGGATATTCTTTGCTATTTTTAGAAAGATATAATGGACTGTATATTGTTGAAGAGGGGCATGCTGGGGGCTGCATGGGAAGACACTGAGGAGCACATGGACCACCTGTTCACCACTGCTCTGTGGGCTGCTCTACCTCTGTCCTGTGTATAAAGAAGCCAACTCTATGCCAATTTACTACAGCTCTTATTAAAAGACCACTATAGTCCTATATTTCTGTTTATTTTTACATTTGAAAATAAATAAATGTTTTTAGAATGGGAAACAATATGATCTATAAAAAAATTATATGCAGTTATGCTGCAGTGGAATTTACCATTTTGTTATCTGATTATCAGACAGAATCATCTCAGAAAAGAAAATGGGTTATTGCAGTAAAGAATTGCATCTAAAAGATAAAAATGTTAAAGGTTGTGTTCATTTTTTCCTTTCTAAAAATATTTTGCCCATTATCAAGTTTAGTTATGGAAGAACCACTGCAGTTCAATAAAAAAATACATTTGTTTGTCATTTTTGTACCAAACTAAGATCATTCGCAACTACGTAAGATGTGGGCATAAAACATTACCCCTTCCCTTCTCACTGGCCCAGAAGCAGGATATTGCATTGGAGGATGCAGCAATAGCTCTCCAGAAATGTAACCGCCTTGTCCCATGCAAAACATCCACCACTGTATCATGGAACCCTCCCAGGCAGCGGTGGGCAAGTTTAGTCCTGGAGGGCCACACACAGGCCTGGATTTGAGGATCTCCTTTATGAGCACAGATGAGTCAATCCTAATGGCTGAATAAGTAATAGTCACCTGTATGCCGCAGGGATATCCTCACATTCAGGCCTGTGTGTGGCCCTCCAGAACTGAACATGCCCAGAGGCATCACAATGTAATTTTGTCTATTTAAAGACAATCTGTTTGACTTTTTCCTTTTTAATTATGCTTTTAATCACACTAATTTTTAAAATATAGATTATTTTTCATTGTGAAGTGGTCCTTTAATTAAGAGGCTGACAGAACCATAATAATTTATATGAAACATTGATGAAGTGTCTCTTCTAATAACTTAAATAAATGGCATAGCCTTCTTTCTACACAGCTGCAATGGTCTGATGTCCTAAACCTTTACTTTTATATCCCCTGATATAAAATGTGCCTTGTATCATGACCCATTTGCCTGTTATATGTTAGTTTAATTATCTTATTGGCCCTTCTATATTATAAATCCATACGTAATCTGTTTATCTTTCTTGTCTATCAGATATGGATGATACCCCCGCACTTCCACGAGCTCCCCGAGTAAGACACTACTCTCAAAGTGAGGAGACTCCCACGGAAGCATTTGGAGCTGTGAATGAGGAGGCTTCATCCCTGCCCCGCAGCAGCAGCACCTCTGACATCCTGGGACCCTTCTCAGCTGAGAGAGTTAAAGGTGCAGTGCCTGTTGCAGATCATCCCTCACCTCAGGCTTTGGAGCCCCCATGTTCTAATACAAACTCTCAGGAATCGCCTCTAACACAGGTCGACAGCAGTATTTATGACCATCTCTGTCAGCTGGCTGATTCAGCTGGACTGGCCAACCTAGCAATGGAGCAGGGATGGTATGAGGAGTTAGAAGGTATAGACCTGTTGCCTCGTCTTAGGGAGTATCTAAAGGAGCAGGAGATGCAAGGGGAGGGGACAGAGAAAAGTGGCTTAGGATCTGGAATAGTCTTTCATTTGGGGGATAATAAAACAGAGTGTTCTGAACAGGCAGAGCTGTATAGACAAAGAGAGGTTCATACAGTAGGTCTCAGTCATACAACAGTCTTCTCAGAGCAGACCGAGGGCACTTTAGGGGGACTGGTACATGTTACACGAAGAGCAGGTGGAATGAAATTGAGTGGTAGATCAAGGGATGTGCATGTACGAATCCAGGACAATGGGGAAGAACGGGAAGGAGGAGGCCTCGAGCAAGGGGACAGACGGAGAGGCCTATATAGACAGCAAGCTGCTGAGGAAGATGAAGCTTCTGACTCGACATCATCCCAGTCTCACCAGTCTTCTGCCAGTGAACATGGGCTCAATACAAAGAACCTGAGTGAATCTGCAACTCACAAGGCCAAAGCCATGAAACGGAAACGTAGCAGTGTGCAGGTCACATTCCGCCCAGCTACTGAGGCAGTACTTTTCTACAACTCTGTGGAAAATAAGGAAGCCCCCTGGCGGGTCAGATTGAGAAAACTAAGTGGTTTGAGCTCAAACTCATCTGTTGTTGTAGATCCAGGGAAGTCCACTGCATATGCAGCTCTTGGTGCTGTTAGAGTAGCATCTGGAGTTAGCCAAGCAGGTAGTGAACATGCTGAGGTATGTTGTCCTCCCCCTCAACTGCAAAAGGAAAGTGGTCGCATAAGGCAAAGATCTAGCAGTCAGGAGAGAGCCTCTTCTCACGCGTCCCTAGGTGGCATGTATAAAACTGTTGTCCATGCTCTCTCAAAACCCAAAGTCAGTGTGTCCCTACAGAGGCAGCAAAGGATGGCAGCCGAGGCTCCATTGAGGGACCTGTACGGTCATGTTATGGGCTATTTTGGAAGGAAGGCAGCAGGTGAGATCCCCCGCTCTGGGAACTGTTCCCAGAGCGCACGCAAAGATGCAAAACACCTGTTTGGCTTTGTATTGCAACCAAAAAACCCAGCTGCCAGCAATCAGAAGCTTTTGTTGGGATGACTTGCTGCTTATTCCTCACCTATGCCTCCTTGACCCCCTCTCTGGGATTTTTGCATGTGGCTTCCCCATGGCTGGTATATCATCTCTTACAGTGTTCTACCCCTTACATTTTCAGTAACTCTTCTTTCTGTACTAATATCCCTCCTCTGTGAGGTGAATGCTCTAATCTCTTGCCTGATATGTCAAGTCAGTTAATAACCCGAGATGACTTAATCCTGCCAACCTTACATACATTTGTTTGTGAACTTGTAACCCGTTGCTGAAATGTTCTTGTCCTCGACACTACAGAATAGAAGAGTAATGTTAGGAAATATATTTCCGTTTTTAACAGCTAGTAAAGAACATATGAATGTGAACCATAGAATTGTCTTCTATAAGTGTACATCTTTAGCTGCTGTATTGCATTGTCGTTCAGGCCTTAATCAGTGTTTTTTAATGACCAGTCTTCACACACACATCCTCTGACACAAGTCTGTCACTGAAACTAATGAATATCATATTTAAATGTGCACCATTTACTCCTCACTGTATTCATTTCAACCCATTACTTTCTAAGTTACACAGCATATGTTACTGCAAGAATCATCCTGGACTTGCTAAAATAAGAAAAAATCTGTTGTTTGGAGTCTATAGATATAGCACTTGTTGTATGTATGTGTTGGTTTTTGCTTTCAGTGTTACTCATTTTGAGTGCTGCTTTAGGAATGCTGGTATCTGGGAATCATTAGCTTTCTAAATATAAACATTGGAGGGATACCTATGAACTGCTTCCTTGAGAAAATAGTGGTACTGATGTTGACAGTTGTCTTGATCAATCTTTCCCATGATAAAAGTGTAAAAGCCTTGATTGTAGAGCGCAACATGATGATCTTTAAAAAGTAACCGTTTTGTTAGCAGAGAACACATTGAAGAAATGCAACAAACTATCACCAGTTACTAGTTTCAGAGCATAAGAGCTTTAAAGCATCTTGATTGTCAGATTATGTGTGTGAATCATTTATGTACATTATTGTAATGTAGAGTGCCAATTGGTAATTCATGTATTATAAGTTCATTGTGTCACAGTAATGGCCAATATAGCATATAGCCAAATCCACCTCTGTATAACAACTATTAAAATGTCTGAAACCAAAATGAAAAATGTAGGACATGTGAGACTACTTGGTGAGTTTGTTATATATTAACTTACAAACTTGTCTTTTTTTACCAGCACTGTACACCTTACTGAAAAAATATTTTAACTGAATATATATATATATATATATATATATATATATATATATATATATGTATATATATATATATAATCAGATATATAAATACATAATCAACATCATATGTTAGCATACATTATTATAGGTGATAATTTGTTTTAGTCCTATATATCTGACGTGCAATATTATGATTCTGCACATGCATGACCTTTTGTTACAAATTTATACATTATCTAATATTTTACACCAAAAATATTTACCAGATGATTCCCAGTGGAATCATATTATGTGTTACAGGATTTGGATATCAGCCTCAATAGGGTTGGGCAAATTCAGATCAAATGTTGGAGCTAGAAATAATTTTAAGGAACCAGTGAAGGATGTTTGTATGATTATATATGTTAAAAAAACAAAAATCTTACAACTCAGAAGTACACTTTATAGTAGCTTTGGTCCTCTCAGCGTATTATCCAGTGCTGTGCTGTAATATACTATAAGAGAAAAAGTTCTCATATTTTTGTGATGTGTAGCTTTTTTCTGGCCGGTCTGGTAATTCCAAATGTGTTGAGTCATATAAGGGGTATTTGGACCACCAATAATTTGCTACGTAATTGATACAGCAAAAATCTCAATTACAAAGAAATATGCAAATATTTTGAGTGTATGTATACTAAAATTCTGTAGACATTTGCTTTAGTGGTAACATTAGCATAAAAATCAGGAAAAATACATCTTTAGCTAGATTATCACCAAGAACGGAGATTTAGAAACTGAACTGTGGAAAACTAAATAAAGGCTAATTTACCTCTTTGAATTTAAACACTGTTCTTTCACTTCAGTGCTTTTCCAAGGAATGCCCTTGCTTCTAGGAAACCATCTAAATTTGACTAACTCCTGCTTTTTATTGGAAACATATGAGTTTTTCAGCATTTACTAATCTCCCTTCCAACACTATAGTAGTTACAACAATGGTGATACCCCTCCTAACTGCATGCTGCCCCTTTTTAAAGTCTAATTTTATTTACTTTTTCCCTATTGTTCCTTGCTTTTGATGGCTTTTCCATGACGTCACCTTAAAGTTAGATTACATTATGCTATTTATGTATTTTCTAGCCAACAAAGAAGACCCAGGTCCTCCGCTAAATGACCTGGACGGTGAAGTCAGTAGTAACTCCAACATCCCAGATCTGATGGATGAATTTATAGCAGAGAGACTACGGTCAGGCACTGCCCCGGTGAGGATGACTCCAGTGTGCAGGAATGAATATATTTGTATATGTGTGTTGGTTACATTTATGATGCAATTTAGAGTGCCAATTAAACCAGGTTGCATGGACACTTTATTACTTTATTATACACTTTAAGTTACTGAGACCTTATAAAGCTCTAAATATTTTTCACATTATGAGCTATAGACTTACTGGTAAATCTACAAGTGTTGATGGGTAGATCTTGGAGTGAAGGCACACCATTCTCCATCTTCACATCCCACTGGCTGTATTGGTCTAGATGGGGGACGGGAGGACTGTACACATCTGTTGAACAGAATGTTTAAAGGACCACCGTAAATTAGGGAACATTTTGTCTGTGAAGTTTGTAACAAATTAACAATATTAGTAGCTGTGAGCATAAAAGTAGTTAAATAAAATCATTATTTTAGTAGATACTGCTGGTGCCTGAAGGATACCATGTTTGTACCTTCCATGTTTCCTGATGACTTTTAGACTGAGTTGGTATGTTCTAATTTTTAATTATCTATTAAAGAGTGGAACGAGGAGAGGGAGGAATGATGTGCAATTGTTGACTGACTGATGGATTCAGATAAGGTTTCAACATTGGACAACTTTCACCCCCCTCCAATGGAGACAGTCCGCAACTATACTTGCAAGCCTTGTCTGCCATTCCCTGTATTTGCCTTGAGAAACGAAGTATGACTCATAGCAGCTTCTGTGCACTAGCAGAGTCTGCTAAAATGAATATTCTCTGAAACTGACTTTTTTGCCCTATTCTATATAGCTGTGAATGTTATATTGTTGCATACAAATGTGAATGTTTGTTAATCTTCTGTTGTCCTTTAAGACTATACACAAGGAGTAATATTTTTTGTCTTTCTTCAGACTTTGGCCCGTAGAGGTAGTAGTCCAGGTAGTCTGGAAGTTCCCAAAGACTTGCCTGATATACTGAATAAGCACAACCAGATGCGGCCAGCAGATGACCCTGGGGTACCTTCTGAGTGGACATCTCCAGCAAGCGCTCCTGGCAGTGATCTGCTTAGTTCAGACAGCCATTCGGACTCATTTAATGCCTTCCAATATGATAGCAGAAAATTTGAAGGTAAGGATTTGTTTTTGGTTTAATACCTTCCATAATTTCTGAAAAAAATCTTTCTTTTTGAATAAATTATGCCTCGCCATTCTTCAAGATCAAAACAAAAATATAATTAAATATACTTAAAACATTAATACCAGACATGATTATTTTTATACATGTAGCATTATTGGAAGTGCTGTTCTGAAAGTGGTATCATCTCACAACTCCATTCCTATCTTCATTCATTTTGAGGGGATAGACGTTTCTGAAAATCACTTAACTAGAATGAACCAACTTTCCTACAATCTTCAATTTAGATGAATTAAAACAACTCAACTAACAATTTGAATGTCTTTGATTTAAAAGTATTCCCTACCTTCTAAAAACCATACACAACCATCTCCAACCCATACCAATGGGACTTAATTTAACAGTGTTCACACTAATGTATCGGCCTGTTTATTTTAGGTTACCTACCAATTTATGTATGTATGTATGTATGATTGGTACTGGATGTAAATTTTATATTTTCCAAATAAAAATAAATACATTTAAACTGTACACAAATAACTGTAAGACTAGAACAACGATTAGTAGTATTGCCAAAACTACCCTACCATAACACCTTTGTTCTGTCTACATGAACACATATATAGGATTTCATAGGAATATGCTTTTTTGTACTAGCATGGATATGATTAATCGTAGAACAAGACACCTGATGTTTCTACACTTTTTTTTTTTTTCTCTGAACGATTGTTCCTTTTAGTCCAAAATAATTTACTATATAAATAATACCCTTCAAATGCTACACAATGCTCCTTGTTAAACTTGGTAAACTATGGTACACCATCATCAAATAACAAATTGACAAAACAATTATTTTGCTTAGAAATTGTCAGATAATTTTGCTTTAATGATGAGATTTCTTGTCTTGTTTCCTAAAAGCATTTGAAACCTGAGATGACAAACCATGGTGATCTGTATTCACTTCTGTCCAAATCCCACACTTGACAATATAACTCAATTGCTGTGTAAGGGCCCATATAATAAACCTCCCCTCAAGTTACAGACAGACCTGCAATCCAAGATGGAATCCCCCATGACACAAAAGTGCTTGTATCTTTCTGTCCTGGTGTTATTTGTTACATAATTCAAAAAGCATGTGATGTTGTTAGGCTTTCAAGACAGAACAAATCTGACACACGTTGTTGTTAATAATGTTTAAACACATTTGTATTGAGTGTTTGCTTCTATATTATTCTAATCTCTTCTCCAGAACACTGTCATAAGAAGTGGAATATGGTACATACAAAATGCCTTATATGGACATTTACATCAGTTTACATTTATAAATCCGACCTATAGAGAGAATCCATAGAACACATTTTTTAAGTTGTCAGAAAACAATGTATAGAGTATCAATGGACTAATGTTCACTTGTACTTTCTATGTTTGAACGCTGTTCATAATGTACAACTGTAGGCTTTATGAAAAGTATTTAAACAATACTTCAAAAAATACTGCGGTCATTAAATACAAAAATTTTACAGGTTGCATAGAAACAATTACCAAATAATTTCAGATGTTACGTATGCAGGTTGGAGGCTCCTTTTACTAGGCAGGTATATTCTGTCAAAACAAACATGCTGCTTTCCCTTTAGCAGGTTTCCCTTTTGGCGGTGATCAAACAGTGCCAATCTCTGTGGAGACCGATGCTGGGTCTGTTCACCTTAGCACAGAGGAACAAGAGGTTGTGAGCCTTACAACTCTTCATATAGACTCTGAAACTAGTAGTCTAAACCAGCAGGCCTTGTGTGCAGATGCTCTGGTTGTCACAGGTAAGCCGCTTTAGATGGCCAAAGGGTAAAATGGTATCCTGTCTCATGCCAGGCCTAAAAATACATTAGATGAGCATGGACCTTTTTATATTTGTATGCAAATATTTCAAAGAGTATACATTTACAACACTAGTTATGGTGTGTCATTTCCCTGTACAAGTCAGGTTGTATTGCTCTATAGAGAAATAACTTACCCCTTTAACCTAACTGTAGCAGACCCTCCTGTATCACTGTTTCAGGATGAGATCATGACATTCCTGCAACATTGCATTTCTAATGAGTTTTTTAAGCTTTGTAGATTTTTTTTTCCATTGAATAAAAAAATAAAAAAGTATTTTGTAATGTATAACTCCTGCTGTTTTAAATTCTAACTAAACTAATATGTGCGCTCCATTTATTTTAAATATTCTCGCCATGAAAACATTGTAAATATACATTCTGATTTTTCAACATGATTTTTTTTTTGTTTTGTTCTGGTTTCTTCTCAGGCTCTGAAAATGCTTCCCCTGCACTTTCAGCTAATGGGTCTCGCTCTCAGACACCTTCTCCGGCAGCTCTAAGTACTGACCATGGAGAGATTCATGAAAAGCTTCAACATCCAGTCCTACAAACTCCGGATGATATAGGTAAATGGCACTACAGAAAAATGAATAAATCCCGATACTGCAGTTAAGTCAAATGTAAAGTAGCTTTTTATTCTGTACGGAGTTGCAACATGTTTTAAGAGACAAATAAGCAAACAAACAAAAATAATTTCTGGTTTAAAAAAAAATAATTTATATATATATATATATATATATATATATATATATATATATATATATATATAATCTCTCCATGAATGTTTTTTTAAAGAGACCTTGAGGTTAACTTTTTCCATATTACTTTCCGCCTTCTGTGAGGAGCATCTGTTATTTCCTTTTTTTTTAAATTATTGCTAAAATAATTGAGTCGTGAATATGGTAAGGTAGCTGTTTTCTCTCAATGTTGACACCCCCTGAAATTCCCAGGGATAATTAGCATAACCTATACAATGTTTGTTTTTTTTCCGCCTGGGGATTGTGCAGGCATGCTCAGTTAGCATCTGTAGTCTGCCCTATTGTGAAAAGTAAGAACATGATTTCAGACACTTTCCTTTAGCCAATCAGCATGTGCTGCATATTGGATAACTCATTAAAAATGAGATATCCAATATGCAAATCTCAGTTGCTGGGGGTGTCTACATCACCCCCAGCACATTTTTCTTCTTTTCTTGAAAAATGTTTTGCTAGGTGGGTTATGATGCATTCTACAGGATGCATTCATAACCCACCTCACTTTCATATACCTTTTAATAGCTTTTATAATTACTATTAAAGATTTTGAGTGCTTAAATTAATAAAATAGAATTGTTGGATAATGCCGTTATTGAGGTTTCATTAACTAACATTCAGCCACCAACTGGTGCATTAATGCAAATGTAATAAAAGCTCCCAATGTTTGAATAACGCAATTTTTTTTACCTTATTGATATTCCGACAGACTAGATGAATCCAATTATAATATAGGAAGCTCATAAAGCTGTAATTCGAGGCATGCTAATTAGCATATAAAAAATTAAAATTAGAATGGGAAACAAATGAAGTCCTGACAACTGAACTCAATCATTTAGTCATACAACATAAACAAATACCAAATTCGATATTTTAACAAAAATCATAAAAAATAGGAGAAATTAATGTTCTGTTAACTGATGAGTCAATAACATCAAGACACACAAAACAACTTTTTTTTTTATGTACAAAGTAAAAAGCCTGACAATATGTTGGCCAGACGTGTACAGAAACCAAGAACAAAAACATTTATTCAATGCAATAAATATATAAAGGAAAACATGATATGCATGCCACAACAGAATTTAAAAAAAGTTACCAAAAATTGTATAAAAATAATAAAGCACCATAAACTGCATCTCTCTTTAAAATCTGTTAAAAGTACCAAAACTAACAGCAAACCAAGCTGAAGACTTAGCAAAGCAAATTAGACAAGAGATCGGCAAAGTCTTAAAGAGCTTAAAAATGGTGAAACTCCAAGCCGTGGATAGAATAGTAATAGCTACTATAAAATATATACCAGGAACAATTTATTCCAAAAAAGAAGAATAACTTTTCACAGAATGTATCTAGAAGTAGCTAGAATGAATCAAAATACACTAAAAAAGATCTAAAACGCTGGGTGGACTATACATGAATACATATAAACTGACACAACCACAATCTGCCATAATACCCTTAGCTCAAAATAAAGAACTTGTCCCAGATATGGGAATTGGCCCTTTTTTAACTAAGCATGAAATAAACACGGGAATACCATTTTCGTCAAAACACATTATTTACAAACATATATCTAAAAAATAAAGCTTACAACTTTACCATTTTTGAAAGCCAATGTATCTATTGTATTGATGGTACTGGCACCATATTGCAACTATATAACATGCTTAGCAATCTAAATGAAAATAGTATATTAACATACACACCTAAATTCAACTATATTCTAAATGGAGCAATAGATAACAAAATATGGGATCACAATGCCATCAAGAATATTCAGGCAGAGAAACCAACTATAACATATACTTTTGGTACAGAATCAAAGTCATATCACCAATGTGTTTCAGAGGATGCAAGAAATTGGGAATGCCCTAAAATGTAAACAATACCAGGATAAAAATCTTATCTTATTACCTTATATTAACTTTAAGATAACACATTATAACACGTTAATAATGCTACTAAAAGGTCCTTTTGGAAGGTATAGGAAGCGGTGGACAAAAACTAATTATATAAATACTAACTGTGGCTAGATCTGTATCTCACTGGCTGCAAAAAAGGATTAATGTACTAGAAAAACAATGTTCGGCACATATTCAGAATTGAGAACATTTCTTATGTTGGTATTTGGAAACACTGGGCAGAATATAGGAATTTTGATTTAACAACATATTGATAATAATCTTCCCCTTTTTATGCCAGATTAGAAAAAAGATCTAGAGATTAAGGCATGGCTTTATAAGTTAATACAATTTGTTGTCCCCAGATCAAATTGAAAATCTCTGGAAGTCTTTTAGATTTGCAAATAACAGTTGGTAATGATCTGCATAAATAATATTCCATGCCAGAGGTTCATTTTAACTGCTACAATTTGCACCAACAGCATCCGTATTCCAAAAATATATTTTAACTAGCGACTTGCCCGTCAAAAATGACGGCAATAAAAACTGAAGCCTGGCAATGCTGTTTGCCACACAATGTAAGCCTCTCCCCCTCTACTTTACTGGCCTTGTGATGAGCGCCTTTGGCGCTCATCACAGGCCTTGCAATGAGCCCCTTTGGAGCTCATTGCGAGTCTCTCCCTCTGTCTATTTCCTCCCTCGTGTCTTATTTCCCCCCCTCCTCTCCCTCCCTTGTGTCTCCTTCCACCTCGTCTACTTCCTTTGTATCTCCTGCCCCCCTGTGTTTTTACCTCCCTCTCCCTCCCGTGTCTCTAAACCCCTCCCCTGTGTCTCTTTCCCCCTTCTCCCTCCTATGCATCTCTTCCCCCCCTGTGTCTCCCCCAACCCTCCCCTGTGTCTGTTCCCCCCTGGCCTGTGTCTCTTTCCCCCTCCCCCTGTGTCTGTTACGGCCTTCCTCGTGTCTCCATTTCCCTCCCTTGTGTATCTTCCCCCCTGCACTCTCTCCCCTGTGTCTCTTCCCCCCTCCTCTCACTCCCCTGTGTCTCTTCCCCCTCCTCTTTCTGTGCCTCTTCCTCCCTGTCTCTTCCCCCTCACCCTCTGTGTCTCTCCCCACTCTGTGTCTTCCACCCTCTCCCTCTGTGCCTCTTCCCCCGCCTCTCTCTGTGTGTCTCGACACTGTGTCTCTTCACCCCTTCCTCTGTCCCCCCCCCCTCTGTGCCTCTTTCCCCCTCTCTCTGTACCTCTTCCCCCCCTTCCCTCTGTGTCTCTTCCTCCCTCACCCTCTGTATCTCTCCCCCCTGTGCCTCTTCCCCCCTCTCCCTCTGTGCCTCTTCCCCCCTCTCCCTCTGTGCCTGTTCCCCCCTGGCCTGTGTCTCTTTCCCCCTTCCCCCTATGTCTGTTCCCCTCTCCCCCCCCATTTCCCTCCCATGTGTATCCTGTTCTCCCTCCCGTGTGTCTTTTCCCCCTCCTCTACCTCCCCTGTGTCTCTCTCCCACCTATCCCTCTGTGTCTCTTCCCCACTCTCCCTCTGTGTCTCTTCCCCACTCTCCCTCTGTGTCTCTTCCCCACTCTCCCTCTGTGTCTCTTCCCCACTCTCCCTCTGTGTCTCTTCCCCACTCTCCCTCTGTGTCTCTTCCCCACTCTCCCTCTGTGTCTCTTCCCCACTCTCCCTCTGTGCCTCTTCCCCACTCTCCCTCTGTGCCTCTCCCCCCCCTCTTCCCCACTCTCCCCCCCCTCTTCCCCACTCTCCCCCCCCCCTCTTCCCCACTCTCCCCCCCCCTCTTCCCCACTCTCCCCCCCCTCTTCCCCACTCTCCCCCCCCTCTTCCCCACTCTCCCCCCCCTCTCCCCCCCTCTCTCCCCCCCCCCTCTTCCCCACTCTCCCTCTGTGCCACTACCCCCCCCCCCCCCCCCCTCTTCCCGACTCTTTAATCTGCTCTCGGGACGCGCTCTGCGCATGCGCGGCTCGCGCCGCGCTCTGCGCAATTCGCAGCAGTTTATAATTGTCTAACTGCGATTCGTCTGAAGCGTGACGACGAATCGCAGTTAGACAATTATAATATGTGATTAAGCTGGTAATATTGGAAGATAGTTTATGTTGTCTAGATCTTCTGTATTCGTTGTAAAACATGCTCATAATTGCATGATTACAGTGGCGCTCTAGTGCTACAACTTTTCTGAAAACGAAAATGGCAATGAATGTTAGTGTCAAATACTATTATATTAACATTTAAAATATTGAATGCCTCAAATCAATCCACCATGCAGCAACTACTGAATAATTATTCTATAGCTTGTTTTTGGAACTCTGATCGAGGGTTGTGCAATTTTGTATAATAATTAATATAAATTATGAAATGGGTAAAACTTTAGTAATCTTTAATTTTTTTTATAGCATGGTAAATAACCTCTTTTTTTCTTCTTACATCAGAGCCCTGTGAATTTGCTATGGAGTGTTGCAGTGTCATGGCTGGAGGAACGCTCACTGGATGGCACGCGGATGTTTCCACCGTCATGTGGCGGCGAATGCTCGGAATCCTGGGAGATGTCAATAATATCGCCAACCCTGAGATTCACGCTCAGGTGTTTGATTACCTCTGTGAACTGTGGCAGAACCTGGCCAAGGTAATTTAGCCTAATCTGTGCTTCAAGGAAAAAATAGGCCACTGCATTTTGGGGTGTGGGGGGGATGATCATGTTGTGACATGTAGCAAACTGACAAAATCTAAGCCATAAGTATAAAAATATTTTTATAGAAAAATGAAAATAGCACTTCCCGTGTGTGTCTATATTTGTATATGTATATATATATATTTACATGATTTATTAATTACATTTGCTTTTTAGTTTGTTCTAGTTTTGGGAAGCTTTATTTATAACATTGCGCTAGCAGTGAATTACTATAAATGTTTCAAAATAAATACATACAATAAAAAGCTTGGATCTAATAATATTTTACCTGTTCTCTATAACTGTTTATAGCTGTTTAAGACAAATTTGAAATTACTTTTTAAATAATCCTTCAAGAGTTAGAAATACATATTAAGAAAAAAAGAGAATGGGCACTAATAAAACACATTTTTTTTGTTTTCTGCAGATCCGGGACAATTTGGGTATATCCCTGGATAACATATCTTCTCCCCAACCTCCTGTTCTTATCCCACCCCTAAGGATTCTTACACCGTGGCTATTTAAGGTACTCGGCAGAGAACTGTGATCACCAAATATAAACTATATTTTTGGACACTTTCTCCTACAATATTTGTGGGGGCCATTTTATGACCATATTTCCTCACATATGCAAAAAATATTGTAATATTAATACGTTGATGTCCATTACAATGTTCTCAAAACCAAAATCTCCCAAACCATTGTTAAAGGGCCGCTGCAGTTCATGAAAAAAATACACTTGTTTGTCATGTATGTAACGAACAGCATTAGCAATTGTGTAAGCTGTGGACATAAAATACTTTTTGGG
Source organism: Discoglossus pictus (assembly GCA_027410445.1). Lineage (NCBI taxonomy): Eukaryota > Metazoa > Chordata > Amphibia > Anura > Alytidae > Discoglossus > Discoglossus pictus. The sequence goes on along the minus strand of CM050168.1, from coordinate 208,140,532 downwards.
AAATTCTGATTATTATTTTTTTAAGACTCTATTTATGATAAAGGAATGCACTTTGTGTTTGTTATATCATATTCCTGAGAGGAGTGAAGAGGCAGAACTTGAGAGCTTTTGTTTCTTAGCTGGATAACATTAATATTGACAACACACCCCTTCTCCCTCACTGGGCCAGAAGGCAAGTTGCATCAAAGGATGAAACCATATCTCTCCAGAAATGTAAACTCCCCTCTTATTCAGACAACTTCCACCAATATATCAGATCCCTCCCAGAGGCATTACACATCACTTTTTTCGAATTAAAAACAAACTTTATTAAAAAAAAAATGTTATGCTTAATTGTGCTCTTCGTCCTATATTGTGCAGCGGTCCGTTAACTTTAAATTACAATTGGAAGACCATTAAAAATATGGCCCAACCTGTTCACCAATCAGAATTATTTAAAGGAACGGTGTAAAAGTAGGAAAACAGGCCCTTTTTATAAAATAAATCAATGCCAATATCACTGGGATGTGTTAAATGCTATTGATTCCCACTGAGGGTAACTTTTTTTGGTGGTCTAAGAAGTTGCTGTTCCTGATCATTTTCTGAAAAATCTTATTCTGTCTTGTTAAAGGGTTAATAAAGCATAATACCAAATGGAATTTGTCTCTTAAATATAATTCTCAATTATTAACACATCCCAATGATTTAAGCATGAATTCATTTTCTAAAGAGTGCATTCCGGCCTGTTCCATCTTGTTCCGGGTGATATTTTGGTTTTTAAAAAGGCTAATATAGTATTATATTGACTTGTTTTCAGTTCTTAAACATTGTTTTCAATTGTACTGAACACATCCCAGTGATGTTGGCATTGATTCCTTTTTATAAATGGCCATTCTGGCTTTTACACAGTCCTTTTTTTTTTTTAAATACTCCCTAAAGAGCATTTTTAGAAGGTATTTTTTTTTTTGCATGAGAAATGACATACCATTAGGCATTACATGGTTTAGACTTGAGGATAAAGTCCTCAAATTAAAGTGACACAGCAGAGGTTCCAATTATGGTATCCTTTAATAGTATGGTATCTATATTAGCAAGTACTTTATCTACTTAATGTTATTTTAAAAATATTTTTTCAACAGAAAACGTAACTTTTGAGTTTGCATTGATTAGCTGTCTGTGAGCCTTTCTGATCCATCCGCAAACCAATATTCTAATCTTTTGTTTGAGATCTTTGTCTCAATTAGTGATTAGCATCTGCTGCATTGAGTCTGTTGTCCTGAATGCAGTCTCCTGCACAAAAAGAGTAGAAATGTTCCGATCCATATGACGGTACTGAAGACAATGGACCCAGAGGCTATGGGGCTAGTCATCAATTTAAAGTAATGATATTTCATTAACAAATTAGAATCTTGATTGTTGACTAATCAGACTGGCAGCTAAATATTGCAGAATTTTAACGATTTATGTAGGAAAATGCTATATTTCAGTAACCCTTAGTTGGTAAAGTACTTATTGCCTGTATTTTAAATTATACCTTTATTTGGAGTCTCTGTTGTGTAAGTTTCATAGTTACAAGACTTAAAAATATTTGAAATAAGATTAAATATTTTTTTCTATTTAAGGCAACAATGCTGCCAGATAAATACAAGCAAGGGAAGCTGCATGCTTACAAATTAATCTGCAAAATCATGAAGAGGCGACAGGATGTGTCACCAAACCGGGACTTCTTAACGCACTTCTACAATATTATGCACTGTGGTCTACTTCACACGGACCAGGTACTGCTGTTTACTGCTGTTTACTGCTGTTGTACTGGGGAGAACACAGAGCTGGCGTATAGTGAGGTGTAGATATATACACATTCATAATTTGTCCACTCACTTGTATCTTGTTTGTGTGTGTGTGTATATATATATATATATATATATATATATATAAATATATGTATATATATATATATATATATATATATATATAATATATGTATATATATATATAATATATCATTCATACATACATACATACATACATACATACATACATACATACATACATACAATATAAAAAGTCTACACACTCCTGTTAAAATGTCAGGTTTCTGTGCTGTAAAAAAATCAGACAAAGATAAATCATTTCAGAACTTTTTCCACCTTTTAATGTGACCTATAAACTGTACAACTCAATTGAAAAACAAACTGAAATCTTTTAGGTGGAGGCAAGAAAAAAATTAAATAAAAATAATGTGGTTGCATAAGTCTGCACACCCTCTTATAACTGGGGATGTAGCTGTGTTCAGAATTAAGCAATCACATTCCAAATTGTGTTAAATAGGAGTCAGCATACACCCGCCATCATTTAAAGTGCCTCTGATTAACCCCAAATAAAGTTCAGCTGCTCTAGTTGGTCTTTCCTGAAATTTTCTTAGCCGCATCCCACAGCAATAGCCATGGTGCACAGAGAGATTCCAAAGCATCAGAGGGATCTCATTGTTAAAAGGTATCAGTCAGGAGAAGGGTACAAAATAATTTCCAAGGCACTAGATATACAAGTTGAAACTTGGGATTAATATTTCATACAAACATGCCAACGAAATTGAAATCAAGGGACAAAGCTAAAAATGAGCCTACAAAGACACTATTAATGTTTTCACCAAGATATAAGGGTTCTGGCTCGACTATTCAAACAGAACGTACTATATCTAGTTCACCAACAACCGAGTCACCAGACAAATCGTCACAGACTTCCAGATCGGAAAACTCGGGGGTGGAAGAAGAAGAAATACTCACCTGCTCCAAAATGCAAGATATGCTACAGTCATTTCAGACGAATATAATTTCAGAGTTGACAAAAAAAATTGCGGACAACTCCGTATTAATTAAAGAAGTGAACCAGAGAGTGGAATCCGTTGAAGATATATGTGACAACTTAATCACGGACAATAATAATCTGCTTAAATATACAAAGCTATTAGAAAATAGAATTGAGGATTTAACAAATAAGATATCCTCAATTGAAGACCGTAGCAGAATGAACAATCTCCGCCTGAGAGGCATCCCGGAAACCATACTAGACTGTAACTTGAAATTCTATGTGGAGAACTTTTTGGCGACCCTGGTCCCAAATTTCTCACCTAATGAGATTACTATTGATGTTATTCATAGAATTCCATTGGCGAAACATCTAGATAAATCTATTCCTAGAGATGTCATAGCAAGAGTTTACTATCGTTCATATAAAGATGAGATTATGAAGGTGGCCTTTATTAAGCAAAGATTCTCGTCACTTTATGAAAATCTAAAAATATTCTCAGACCTGTCGGTATATACCTTATCTAGAAGATGAGAATTCAGGGAAATTACCCAGGTTTTAAGACAAAAAGAAGTAAGATATAAATGGTCATCTCCAGTAGGCCTATCTGTTTATAAAGATTCTAAGTGGCACAGGATAAAATCTGTCCAGGAGGGGGTAAAAATGTTACAAACATGGAATTTTGAAATTATTCTTCGTGATTTAGAGGTTAGCCAGCTGAATCTAACTTCTAGTGAGCATGCATGGCAAAAAGACTAGGAGATTTGGGGGGGGGGGGGGGGAGGAAGTATGTTCTTCCTCCGTTTCCCCCCCTGCCTCTCCCTCTTCCCTTATGTTTATTAGGGGAGAGGAGATGTAGGAGGGCGAAAATTATATGAAACTTTTTGGGAAATAGGATTGGCGCCTGGTGGTAAATGGTATAACTAGTAATGCCCCTAAATAGGAGGATATGAGTGGGGAGATCTGGGGACCACAAGAAAGAGAAGTAGTAATAGTATATTGTAGGTGATATACCAGGACTTGGTCCCTTCTAAGTGGACCAGTTATGAGTAGTGATAATGACTACGCCAATTTCTCACCACAACCCCCCCCCCCCTTATTATTTTCTATTTTTGTTGTATTATCGTTTCTTGTTGGCTAGGAAATCACTAGCCTTAACAATCTTATTTACTCTAAACGGAAGAAAATGAAGGGGGCTGGGAAGGTGCTGGGAGAAATAAACAAACGAGAGAAAAGGGAGATGAAGGGAAAAATAAAACAGGGAGAAATTAAATCGCTAAGCTCTTTTCTCTCTGGCTCTCTTTTTATTATCAGTTTCTTTGTTTTCTTTTTCCTTCTCTTTTTCCTACTATGAGTCATGAAATGCAATGGCTCCGCAGGTCTAATTAGCCCCATCCCTCCACTATTAGAAAATAGATAAAATGGTTGAGTTATCTAAAACCAGGCATGTCAAAGAATATTCTGAATCTAATACTGGTAAAATCATGGTAAACACTTCTGAGTAATCAAAATGTCCATATATCCCCGCCATTGTCCTTATTTTGGTATGGGGACTATGTCCGGCCATTTTCTACCATCAGGTAGTTGCTTTGTAAATATTAGTGTTATATGTTGTTTGTGTTCCCATCCCTGGAGGGGAGTTATGAGGGTCTGTGAGAGCAAATATAGGTTCCACAAATCACTCTCTATCCGTCGAGGGTATGGGATGTATGTTATAAATTTTTTTGTAGTGTTGGACAATTTTAGACACTGGGAAATACTAAATATGATAATCAAGTTCATAAGTTGGGACAATGACTAAAGGAATAAAAATAATTTCTCATAATGTAAATGGATTCAACTCACCGACTAAAAGGAAAATTGCCTTTGTAAACTATATCAACATCAAAGCAGATATATTATGCCTTCAGGAGACTCACCTGAAGAAGGATTCTATTAAGTTTCTGACTGAAAGACAATACCCCTTTAATATACATTCAACCTTTAAAAGTAAATCTAAGGGAGTTTCTATTTTTTTTTTATAAAAACCTAAAAGTCTCGGAATTATTCTCAAAAATAGATCCTCTAGGGAGATTCATAATTTGGTCGGGGTATGTGAACAATTCTTTACTAACTGTTGCTATTGTATATTTGCCAAACAAAAACCAGATTAGGTATTTAAAGACGTTCCTGAAAGATCTATATAAACTGAAGAGAGGGAGTCTTATTTTATGTGGAGATTTTAACATGATTAGGGATTCAAAGATGGATAAACAGAGAGGCCACAAGATAAAATCGGAAGCCACAGAAATAAAAACTGCCCTAGACTTCTCTAACATTATAAATGATTTTGAACTATACGACATTTGGCGTGTTTTACACCCTAATTGTAAAGATTACACATTTTTCTCGAATCAATATAAATCCTTGTCACGGATAGACTATATATTTTCTGATGTATATACCCTAAAAATGATAGAGAAGTCAGATATTATTTTAACACCTTGGTCAGACCATAGCATGAACAGTATTTACCTAGAGGTCTCCCTGGCTGTAAAAGTAACAAAAAGATGGAAAATTAATCCAATATTATTTAAAAATACAGATAATCTTAATGCAGTGAAAAAGGATACCTTAGAATTTTTTGAAACAAACAAAGACTCCGTGACCTCCAGTAAGACACTATGGTGTTCCTATAAAGCCTATATCAGGGGTATCCTAATTTCTCGGATGGCAAACGTAAATAAGCAAAGGGGAAAACCCCTAAAAACTTTATATATTGAACTAGAGAAATTACACCAGCTCAATAAAAAGAGCCCAAATACAGTTTTAGGTCATGAAATAACAGCTGTAAACAACCAAATAAACCACATTCTACAAACTCAGGCTGATAACCTTCTTTGGAGAGTACAACCCTCTGGTAAAACAAATAAAGCCCCTGGTCCAGATGGTTTTGACCATCTGTTCTACAAGATTTTTCAGTCAGAACTTAAACCGGTCCTGCATAGCTTATTTAATGAAATTAAACAATCAGGGCATATCCCGCTAGAAATGACTGAGACTAAAATAATAAATATCCTAAAGGAAGGGAAGAATCCTGAAGAATGCAGTAGTTAAAGACCAATATCTTTAATAAACATAGATGTGAAACTGTATTCTAAAATCCTAGCAAATAGACTAAAGAACATTATGGTTAATCTGATCCACCCAGATCAATCCGGGTTCATCCCTGGACGTCAGACATCAGATAACTCAAGAAGACTTTTGAACCTATTATCTTATATTAGAGATAAAGACATATCGGTAATGTTTTTATCACTAGATGCCGAAAAAGCCTTTGATAGAGTTAACTGGGAATTCTTACAGTGCGTATTGTTGAGATTTGGTCTGGGGGAATTCGCTTCTACGTCTGTTAAAGCCCTCTATAGAAACTCCTTTTCACGAGTTGTGAATCCGGAATTTGAATCAAAACAATTTAGTATCGGGAATGGTACCCGTCGGGGATGCCCTCTATCCCCGCTCCTATTTATACTATTTATGGAACCACTGGCAATATACTTACGACAGTGTAAGGATATTAAAGGAATTTGTATAGGTAAAGAAGAGTTTAAATATATGGCCTATGCAGATGATATCATAATAACCGTAACAAATCCGTTATACGCCTGCTATAAACTCCAAGAAATAGTCGAGGAGTTTGGCAGGTTATCTTATTTTAAAATCAACCACTCAAAATCAGACACATTAACAAAAGGAATAACAACCGAAATTAAAAATAAATTAAGGGAAGTCTTTTGTTTTAATTGGGACTCTAAATATATAGTTCATTTAGGTATAAGATTTTCTCTCCGAGTGGATAAAATATCGTAAAGATAATATTAATGAGGTGATGAAGCGAATTAGACCCACACTAACGGTTTGGAGCCACTATAGTCTCTCGTGGTCTGCTAGAATAGCCTCAATTAACATGAATATTCTTCCCAAAATTACATACTATATGCGATCCATACCTAATATTTTAGCTAATAGCTATTTGAAGTGTATTCAGGACCAATTAGATAAATTTTTATATTTATCAAAAAAAACGAGGATCCGGAAAAGTATAACATATAAAACATTTATTAAAGGGGGTCTAAATGCACCATGTCTAAAAGACATTCATCATAAGATAATCTTGGCCCAACTCATTTGTTGGAATATCACCAATGATAAGCCTAGATGGTTAATTTTGGAAGAAGCATTGATGGAGGATCTCCCTATTCAACTATTGCTTTGGCTCCCTGCATATACCAAAACTATGATTAGCAACCTCCCTAAAAATCTTCATGCTATTTTAAAACTTTGGTATAAATATAGACAAAAGATGCAAATACTAAATATACCTTCTATAGCGGCTCCCTTAGAAATCTTAAAACCTAAGGTACAATGCCCCATAATAAAGCTGTTACTTGATCAGGGCCTTAGAAATATTTCTCATCTATATAACAATGGTAATCTCCTTACTCTACAAGCATTACAGCAAAATCCAGAGTTAAAAAAACTAAATTGGTTAAATTATGTCAGTCTCAAGCAAAACCTGTTGGCAAGTGGGTATACATTGTCTGTGGTGAATACTCCGACAAAATTAGAAGAACTCATTTTAAAGGGAAAAATGTCACATATCATATCAAAATGTGGTAGTATTATAGATGACTTCATCCCCTTTACTAAAAGCTTAGGGATTAAAGGTTGGGAAATGTATCTAGGAATCAGGCTGGAAGTCACAAGTTGGAGGGATATCCTTAAAACCACAAAAAAATCCTCTGTTAACGCATCATATACAGAGCTGTATTTTAAAATCATCCACAGATGGCATCTAACACCAGTTAAAATGGGGAAAATCAACCCAGATGCAACAGATCGCTGCTGGAAACTATGTGGCTCAAGAGGCACTGACTATCATATCTGGTGGGATTGTATTAAATTACAGAAGTGGTGGCTAGATATTTCCCAACTAATATCCAAATTGCTTGATAAACAAATTTTCCTGTCTCCCCAAGTAGCAATTCTCCACATGAATATAGAGAAATTACCTCCCATAGATAGATACTTGATATGCCACATTCTTTTGGTGGCCAAGTATCTTTTAGTAAAATATTGGAAGCAACCCACGATTCCTACAATTCACGAACTACG